>VZRS01012643.1:0-19319 GCA_013398055.1 Ifrita kowaldi
ACCATTCCATGATTCCATGATGCTGCTCCAAAGCAAAAAGCACATGTCAAAATGAGCTGCTGACCTGGGCCATCACCTTTTTCTGCATCCCAGAGTCATCCCAGGTCTCACCCGAAGCCCAAAGCCATCAGCCAGGTCTTTCCAGTGGTTTCCTGGACTCTTGGATCAGATTCCATGTACACAAAATACTGGGTTGGTTTAATTGCCCCGGTGAAATGTGACCCTACATCATCTTTCCTTGCCTAGAAATCATTTTAATGACACAAAGTCACCCCACAGGGGAACCCTAAATCCCTCTTCATGTCAGTAATGTCTTGTTATCCCAAATGGGATTTATAGAACCATGGAATATCCTGAGTGGGAAGGGACCCACAGGGATCATGGAATCCAACTCCAGGCCCTGCACAGACCCCCCAACAATCCCAGCCTGGGCATCCCTGGCAGCGCTGCCCAAACGTTCCTGGAGCTCTGGCAGCCTCGGGGCCGTGCCCATTCCCTGGGGAACTGCTGACAAAAATGACTATTTCCACTGCAATCCCTATTAGAGGAAAAGAAAACCACCCCAGCATTAAAGGTTCTGATTGTTACTCTAAAATCTCAAAGGTTCATCACTTTTAAACTCCCAAAGTTTATCCTGTCTCTGGTTTTTAAACTTGAAAGCCGTTCACGTTTTGTTTCCAGGCACACTGGATGTGAAACCCTGCTTCATTTAGAAAATCCAATCATCTCCTCCAGTGCAGCAAGGGACAGCCAGAAGAAGTTCATGCTCCCACGTGAGACCTGACTCTTGGTTTCGATGTGCAAAGGTTTTTTCTGCTCAGTGTGAAAAATGTGTGGGTGTTCAGCACCATCCATTATCACTTTTACAGGTGTGACAAAGAGAGAACTGCTGCAGACTGAGGGGTCTCGTTCCTCTCTGAGGTGGCCAAAAGGATGGAAAAAGTGGTGACTAAATATCTTGCAAAGGGTTTGGAACAATGGAAGCAGCACATATTGCAGCAAGTGATCCACCATCACTCACAGACACAGACTCAGGATGGTTTGGTTGGAAGGGACTTTAAAGATCATCTTACTCCAGCCTCTGCCATGGGCAGGGACACCTTCCACTACCCCAGGTGGCTCCAAGCTCTGTCCAGGCTGTCCTTGGACACTTGGACGGATGGGACAGCCACAGCATTTCTGGGAATTTCATTCCACGGCCTCCCCCCCCTCACAGAGAAGAATTTCTCCCTAAAATTTAATCCAAACCTCTCTCTTTTAGTTTAAAACCTCATTAATGAAGTCTTAACTTGAGTGTATCTTCCAGATATGAATTCTGTTCCACCTGACTCATAGAAACCCCAGAGCTCATTTACGTGGAGGTCCTGAAAACCAGAAGTGTTTTACAGAAGTCTGATATTATCTGGTAACTGAATTCTAAAATACAAAGCCCTCCCCATGAAGTGGGTGCAGCCCTGCTCTCAGATCCGTGGCCTCTCTGGGTGATGTGCACTGGAGTCTCCCCTGGTCTTTCACAGAATCACAGAATCATCAAGAAGGACCTTCAGGATCACCCAGTGCCACCCCAGCAGCAGCAGCATCACCCCAAACCCTGTCCCCAAGGGCCACATCCAGACTCCTCCTGAACACTCCCAGAGACAGTGACTCCACCACTCCCTGGGCAGCTCATTCCAAGGCCTCACCANCTCTGCTGCCGTGTCCCAAGGGAAAGGAGGAGAGGAAATGGCCTCAAATTGCACCAGGAGAGGCTCAGGTTGGAGATTGGGAACAATTTTTCCCTCCCAGAGTGGTGAGGCCTTGGAATGAGCTGCCCAGGGAGTGGTGGAGTCACTATCTCTGGGAGTGTTCAGGAGGAGTCTGGATGTGGCCCTTGGGGACAGGGTTTGGGGTGATGCTGGTGGCACTGGATGATCCCAAAGATCTCTTCCAACCCTGATAATTCCACAGTTCTGTGGCTCTGTGAAACCCATGTCTGGCTGTGCTGGACGCCATAAAACCACGTAGAAAATGAATTTCTGAGAGCTGCAGGCGGTGCTGGGGCTTTGAAGGTCCGAGCCATTTGTCACAAAGGACACACACGCTCAGCCCCACGCTGTGCTTCACCCTGAACCTGCCAGGGATTTCCCAAACACTCCTTTCTCTTTTCAACACCACAAAAAGGCACTGGAAGGGCTGGGTCAGAGTTTCTGAGCTGCTGATTTGATGAGGGTGGCAGGGCTTGCCCTAAACACAGCCACTTGAAATGTTTATAGCAAATCACATAAAACCTGACAGGTTTCAGGTTTCCTTCCAGTGCATTCACAGAAAGATTTGTAAGACATAAACCTTTCAGCCTGCAGACAAAACCTGACCTAAACGCAGCTTCTGGGCTTTCAAAATCACAGCTTCAGTATGAAAGCAGGTGACAGAAAACATCCTGCAAGACCAAATATTCATGAGGCAAAAGGAGAAACCCTGAGCCTGTCCTGGATTGCTTTGGGGTTCACCGGAATCAGAAACTCAAACCAAAAACTTCAGGCTGGAAACTAAAATGCCCAGATTGACCAAAGCCAGAGAAAATGTTCTCACAGATCTTCATGAAGAGAAACTGCCCAGTTTGACAGAGTTTCACTCGCAGCAGAAGTGGGGAATCCTCCAGACAACATCAAGGATGAATTGGAAACTCTCCCAGGTGGCAACTCCTCCCACCCTCTCCTTCCCTGCTTCACACTCAGTCCTTCTATGCCCTTTCATTCTCCTATTCCAATGGTTCGAATAAATCTTTATAGAAAATTTGATGTTTTGGACTAAACCATTTCATTTTACTGGACTAAAACATTTAGTTTCGTTATTAAATTTAACCTGGTTGTAAAGCCAGGCTTTGGCTGGGATCTCAGTGAAAAGAAAAAAAGTCATTTATTTTGGAAATTGCGTTGGGAACCTGCATAATTCCTGCTCCTTCCACTGGCAGCAGTGACATGCCTTGATTCCAGTATCCCTGAGGACATTCTGGTGTGTGCACAGGCTTCACCCACAACCTGCAGCCCTTTGTGGGCGCTCTGGTGCTTCAACCAGCACCGCTGTTGGCACCTCCACTGGTGCCACCCCACCGAGCTCATTGGCGCCCTTCAGAGAGGAGATATCACTCCACACTTGGGGAAGCTGACTCAAAGTTTATACAAATATTACCCAGCCTCTCCAGAGCAGAGGCAGTGAGGGAGGGCAATGTTTTCTTGTCCTCTCAGCCCAGTGAGTCACCCAGCCCGTGGCCTGGCTCTCTCCATGGCCAATCCCAGATGTCCTGGAGGAAGCCACAAATCATCTGGCAGACGACAGAGCTGCTTACAGGGGGATCTTTCTTCCCCAGCTTCAACAGGGGTTGGTTTGTGCTTTGAAACAGGGCAGGGACAGGCAAAGGGAGAACTTAACCCTTCCAAAGGTTTTTTTTTTCCTCCCTAAACCTGGCTGGTATTGATCAAGAAATTCTGGATTATCTTAAAGGGCTTTTCCAACCTAAAAAGTTCTGTGATGTTCTGTTAGGTATGGACAGATCCAGGTGTTTTTAGGATTCTGCTAAAGCCTTGGATTCAATCAAATCTTTTGGATTCAAGTGGTGTTTTATGGCAATGAACCTCCCCTGGCGCAATTTAATGCCCACTCTGCTTTTCAGCCTCGTTCTCCATTCCCATTCCTGCCTGGCCCTCTGGGAACCCCTTTCTGGAACCCAGCAGGTACCATTTGCACATGGCAGGATGTCCAAGTCAGATATTTGTCCTGGTTTTGGGATAACCTACAGAGAAATCTGCTGTTTCCTTAGGATTGTTTCTCCTTGGCTTTCCAAAGCCAGTGTAGCTGTTCCTACATCCAACAGCAGCCATTTCCTTGCCACTCTTGGTTTAGGTACAGACTCTCCCCTCTCAAATAACAGCATGATCATGAGAATGAGGCACTCATTCTTGATTCCAAAGTCAAATGGCATAAATTACTTTCATAACTTGCCACCACCACTGGCCTTCACATGCATTTCAAGATAAGCAGCCTGTTCTTTTGGGGTCATGCCTCAGCAGTCGAACTAAATCATGATTATCTTCTGGTCACGAAAAAAAATGCAGTTTGTTTTCTATTTTTACTGCATCCCCTGGCAGTGTGGGGGAGATACTTTCATTTTCCACCAGAGAGCCACTTCAGAGCTGGAGTTTGTCCCTCATGGTGAAACACCCAACAGTCTCTAATTAATGGCCAAGTGATAAAGGGCAAAGGCAAAACAATCTGAGGGATGTGCAGGCCAGACAGAACCTAAATCCTTTTTAGACTCAGCCCAACACATCCCTGGGCTGAGTGTGGCTGCTCAAACGCTCAGTGAAATATTTTGGCGCAGGATAAAATCTCTTGATCTCACCAGAGCAGCGTGTTCAGCTCTGTCAGACTTTTTACTTCCTGCGTTCAGGCCTCGCAACGTTTCTCAAGGCTTTTAAGTGAAAAAAGAGCTCGGGCTGTGTAAATCAGACATTGTGCAAGGTTTTTCTACTTGTAAGCCAAGGTTTTTATGAGCTTTAGTTCAATTTCCTATTCACAAGCTGCAGTCAGTGGTTTATAATGCTGACACAAATTAACTCTTTGGTATGGGGCAGGCAGCCTGAAAAAATCTCTGCACAGTGACAATGGAATTTGTGCTACTGGAAAAAGAGAATCCCAGACTGATTTGGGTTGGAAGGGACCTTAAAGATCATCCCATTCCACCCCAGCCATGGGCAGGGACACCTCCCACTGTCCCAGGCTGCTCCAAGCCCCAGTGTCCAACCTGGCCTTGGGCACTGCCAGGGATGAGGAATCCACAATTCTGGAGGTGATGGGAGGGACCCTCTGATCTCTTCAGCCTCCACTCCCACCCAGCACCAGGGACTTGGGGACTTTTCCAATGTGAATCCCACCACAAGGAAAGTCAGAGCCACCCATTTTCAATGAGACACAGAGTGCTCAGGGGCAGGTGTCCCTGAACCCGGGCAGGGAGGCCCTTCAGAGCAGGAAGAGCTTCTCCATTAAATCATCAAGAGCCCTTCAGGAGCATCCAGTGCCACCCCAGCAGCAGCAGCATCACCCCAAACCCTGTCCCCAAGGGCCACATCCAGACTCCTCCTGAACACTCCCAGAGACAGTGACTCCACCACTCCCTGGGCAGCTCATTCCAAGGCCTCACCACTCTGGGAGGGAAAAATTGTTCCCAATCTCCAACCTGAGCCTCCCCTGGTGCAATTTGAGGCCATTTCCTCTCCTCCTTTCCCTCAGGACACGGCAGCAGAGCCCGACCCCCCCTCACTGCCCCTCCTGTCAGGGAGTTGTGGGGAGCAATGAGGTCCCCCCTGAGCCTCCTCTGCTCCAGGCTGAGCCCCTTTCCCAGCTCCCTCAGCTGCTCCTCCCAGGATGGGTTTCCCAGCCCCTTCCCAGCTTTGTTGCCCTTCCTTGGACTCCCCACACTTTTATTTTGCATTTACAAGGGAAGAATCTCACAATTCCTGGGTGCTCCTTGGCACTGTAGGACTCAGAAGAAATTCCCCAGTCTATTTTTCCATGCCACTAAAGTGCTGTGCTGGAGTTCATCCCCATTTCATAAGAAACCATCAAAATGTCGTGCCACGGCCATGATTAATTAATAAAAATATATCACAAAGGCAAAATCAGGAGTAACCTTCCTTGCATACTAAAAGAATTAGACCTTGCAGCAAAAACGAGGGAGAAGTGCCCTCCTGGAAAATATTACGCTTGGTGCTATTTTGAGCTCCATAAAAAGATGAGTTCTGTTTTCTTTCATAGGCAACATTATTAGGAAATCTTACAGGACAAGGTAAGAACCTGAAGAAATTATAAAATTAGCAATTATAAAAATTAGCAGGGTGTGTGATGCAATCATTCAGCCCTCCTTTAACACCTACAGGGTCATTCATTAACACAAAACCCCCACCAGGCCTCGCTTTGATGCCCCATCCCAAAAGGTCTCCTTGGGATGTGGGGAGGTTTCAGCCCGATCCTCATTCCTTCAGCTGGTGGCAGAAGCGAGGAGCTGGTGTGGTGTGATAGAAACGGGGCCATATCCTTTGTGGTGAACCACACCCCATTAATATGTCAGGGCTTTGTGCCTGTTGCTGCTCTCGGGGGCTGCAACAATGCCGCTGCTTCCCCACTCCCCTCCTTTTCTCCCAATTTCCACCTAGTAGCAGGCTCAAGAAGAGTTATGGATTTCCTTCTCACAGAGCTGCGTGGCCTGATAAAGGGAAATCCACGGAGAAAACGACTTATTTTTCCCTCTCCCTCACGGTTTCGGTTGAGGGAGAAAGTGCAATAAATTTTGGCGGGAAAAGCAGCAACGAGGCACTCTGGGGACATTTCTTTGCAATCCCTGTTGAGAAATAGGGTGAGAACGACCCACCCTAGGGATGATTATTTTTCTTGCTCCCGAGCCCAAACGTTCCTTTTGCTGCACCCAGGATTTTGAAACTGCCCGGAGATCGTTTGAGTGGAGAAAGGAACAAAAAGGGAACTGCTGGAAAACCGTTCCACCTTCACACACGATGTTCTTTTGCAGTGATGAAACGTTTGTTTTACAACTCAACTGAAGTGTTTTACCCGAGGTTTTCTGCAGGAAAAACCTCTTTACCCAAGGTTCTGCAGGATCCTGTGCCGGGCACGTGCCAGGATCTGTGCCTGGGCTGCCGAAACGGAATAGAAAATTTTAGATAAATATAAAAACAAGGAATGATTCGGGTTGGGGGGGACCTTAGAGATTGTCCAGTGCCACCCCCTGCCACGGGTAGGGACACCTCCCACTACCCCAGGCTGCTCCAAGCCCTGTCCAGCCTGGCCTGGAACATTCCAGGTGTTCCTAAGGTATCCAGATGACTTCCAGCCTAGCAATGCTTGTAGCCCAGACCCCAAAGAAAATGAAATACTGCTGCTGGAGCAGCATTAATGCCAAAAATGAGTAGTAAGGACAACAATACCCCCATTCTGGGGTGTTGAGCTAAATCTCTTGCTGGATTAAGCAATTTTAATGAAACTCCTCCTTTTCTGCACAAATCAGCCCTTGGTTTTCAACCAGCTGCTCTCAAATTTTTTGGGTTCCTGCCAAGCACACGACCCATGCTCCCCATCCCGCCCCGTGGCCTGGCTGTGCCCTGGCACTGCACAAGCACAGCCCCGCCAGGTTCACTCTGTTCTTGATCACAGAATCTCCTCAAAAACCCTTCCCGTGCTACAGATGAAACACCGAGCAGTTGCTGAGCTAAAAAATAAATAAATAAAAATAATAATAATAAAAAAGGCTGGCGAATTGCAGGAAGATCCTGCTTGTTATTTGAGCAGTATTGCTTCGTTTCCCTGCTCGAGGTGCTGAGCAATGGCAGCACTCGGGCACCTCTTGCTCACCCTTCAGCATCTCCCCCGCCCAGACAAGAAGGTGCTGGTGACTCACGGGCTGCAGCGCCAGGAAAAAGGTGGAGAAAAACTTTGGACATGAGGAGAAAGAGGGGAGAAAAAAGGAGCTGAGCAGCAGAGGCGGGTAGGATTAGAGCAGGCTGCCCTCTGCCTGTGTCCCTCTCGGGGAGCTGTGACCCTCAGGGCGGCAGGAGCTGCTGCCGGCGGTGACACAGCAGCTGGGAGCAGCATTCCGCATTCCCGCTTATTAATGGGAATAAACTCCTGACTCACACCCAGCGAGGCCGGGGAGTCTGGGACTAGAAGCAGCTCTGAAGTGCTGCTCTCTGGCCAAGCCTGCGCTGTGACAGGCTCCGTGTCCCTGTGCCCCACGTGGGCACAGCCCTGCTGCGGGACAGCCTTGCGTGGCGAGGGGAAAAGTTCAGCTCCAGGAGTGATTTAGGGAGGTAATTCCCAGGAAGCAGAGAAGTTCCCCGTGCCAGTGCCTGGCTGGGCTGTATGAATAAGCCATGACTAAAGCATCAGCTCCACAGGGGGTGGTGAGAACATTACAAGAACGTTACAACCTCTTGGTCGCTGGTGACAAAACACAGATTGCTGGGTGAAGCCCTTCCATTCCTCCCTGAGCCCTCCCAGGGCTGCAGCTGCTCCTGCAGCCATCAGAGCATCCACAGAGCCTCCGAGTCCATCCCACCGCTCCCTTCCCCGAGCCACGTGAGTTGCAGCAAACTTTAAGCAGGTTCCTAAGCTTTTTTCTGAGCCTTAAGCCCAGCCTAAATCATGCTCTGCTGCTCCCTCCCTGCACAGCGTGTCGGGTGCTGTTGGCTGTCATTTGCCATGGCAGCAACTCAAAAAGTCCGAGAAAAGAACCAGAAGGGGACTTGTGCTGCCACTCTTGTACCTGCAGTAATCCCAGGAGTTCTCTGAGCCCAGTAGGATTTAGGAAGAGCAAATTCACGAGCATGCCGTGGCTGTTTGAACAGCTGAAACGAGTCCTTGCTGTAATCTCTTTAACTGATAAGCAACGAGATGGTATTTCTGCAAGCTCAGATATCAACTCCAAGAAAACTGAAGTGGAAAAAACCCCCATGTACTACACCAGCTCCTCCCCAAACATGCATTTTGTGAAACATGGAGAAGCCAAAAACACAGTCAGAAATTCTGAATGGCACTTACCTCTCAAGAAGTGCTGGTAAGAAGGAAGTGACTCAAATATGCTGTTTGAAGCCATTGTTTCCTCTTTAAAACTCACTCTCTCTTCACTGGCAGGGAATTTAGGGTTCCTTCCACCTTGGGGAGTGCAAAATGAAGACTGGTCATTGCCACCACCCTCCTCCCAGCCATCCCTCTCAGCTCCATCCCGGCGCCTCGGGAGCGGATCCTGAGGTACTTTCGCTCAAAGAACTCCGAAATTGTTTCTTAAAAAGAAAGAGGGAAAAAAAAAGAGCGGCTTGGTTGTGGTTGATGATGCTTACCAGCCTCCGAAACCCTGTGGTTTGCAGGCACAACGATTCGCCCTCCCTGCTGACCAATATCCCGGACCCGCTCTTGGGTGACTGCCTCCGTACCCAACTTGTGGTTCTGTGGTTGTTTATGAGGCCCAAAGAAGTGTTTCACACAACCCAAATTACAAATTTAACTGTTCCCCTTTCCAGGACCTGCCTCCATTGGTCCTTTGGCATCACATGACTGGGGTGATGTCGACTTTCTGCTTGCTCTTTTTTTTTAAAGGGTTTTTTTTTTAACTTTCTGAAGTCATGCCCTTCCCACTCCACCTGCCCTCCCCGGGGCTCCAGGCAGGGATGGAGTTGCTGAGGGAGGGAAAAACTGGTGATTCACCAGCCCTGGTGCTCCAAAAGATCTTTGCTGAGTTGGTTTGGCTCCTCTTGTTTGGTTGTTTGTGGTTTTTTTGGAACCCCTGCTTATTTTGATAGCGAGTTCATCGCTGCTTATTCCATAGGAATTCAAACCTGGCTTTGAGGCTGCTGCGAAGGCAGCAGGATGTGGAACTCATCCTGGAAAACATTGGGAATCAGCTGGAGGGAAGACCCCTGCCTGCAGAAAGAGCTCTGTAACAAGATTTATTTTTTCAAGAAAATGGGGGAAAAAAAGGGGAAATTTAAAAGTTCCCACATTTATTATTTATTTTTTTAATGGGAAGAAAAGGGGAGATTAAAAATTCCCAACTTTATTTGGAATCTCTGTGCTGGCACCCTCCAAGGAGTGCTGGAATATCACAGGAAATCTTGGTGGTTACTTCCATAGGGTCCAATCCCACAATCCTCCCTCAGCACAATTCCTGTTCTTCCTTTGTCTTCTCCCTCCCCAAAAGAAGAAGAAAAAAATTACAAATAAAAAGCCTAAACTGATAATCAATTGGAAGTTTTGTCTCTGGCTGTGACAGTGAAGAAGAGAGGAGAAAATTCAGTTACTGCTCCATGAAGTGGGAATTCCTGGATGAAAGGAGGTTGGATTAATCCACTTGGATTTCTCTGCTTACTGCAACTATGGAAGCGGAGTCCTGGCACTGCCTGAATTTCTTGGGGAAGCACTTCCAGGGCATCCTGGCTTCCTCCTGGAGTCAGTGGGAGCTCTGGGGGTGTGTGCAGTAGATTTTCCTTTAAATAAAAGGCAATTTTCTGAATCACACTCTTAAAGAATCCTGGAATGATTTGGGTTGGAAGAGACCTAAAATCACCTTGTTCCACCCCCTGCCATGGCAGGAACACCTCCCACTGTCCCAGGCTGCTCCAAGCCCCAATGTCCAACCTGGCCTTGGGCACTGCCAGGGATCCAGGGGCAGCCACAGCTGCTCTGGGCACCCTGTGCCAGGGCCTGCCCACCCTCCCAGGGAAGGATTTCATCCTAAAATCCAACCTAAACCTTCCCTCCTCCGGTTTAACGCCATTCCCTGTGTCCTGTCCCTCCAGCCTTTGTCCCCAGCTCTCCTGGAGTCCCTTTAGGCCCTGGAAGGGGCTCTGAGGTCTCCCCAGAGCCTTCTCTCCTCCAGCCTGAAAAACCTCAAAAAGCTTCTCGTGATGCAAAAGGATTCGGCAGTTCCAGCAACACACATTTCCGAGGAAAATGGGATATTTTCCCAAATGAACTTCCTGAACAAACAACCCAGAGCAATTCTGAGCAGCAAGAACAGGGAACTTAGGCCACTTCACTCCCAAGCTCTGAGCTTGGCTCAGTCCTGAACCAAGAGGTGCTTTTACTTCCCGGTTCTTCCAGATCCTGCCGCCAACTTTTTGCCTGGATCGGGATAAACCTCTTCCCGCTCCGGAGCTGGATTCCTTCCACTCCTGTACAAACAACCCACCGAGCGTTCACCTGCCAGCGGGGCTGGCTCCCGGGCAGCGCATCCCGGCTCCCGGCGCAGCTCCGGGCGGGATCCGGGCGGGATCCGGGCGGGCGCTGCGGGACCGGCACCGGCAGAGGGAGCTCGGGCCGGCGGCACCGAATTTTGGCTTCACTTTCGCAGGGTCCCCGCCCCAAAAAGGAGATGATGCAAGTTGAATTCAGGGAGCAGAATTCCAGGAGCTCGTGGCACATTCACCTGCGGGAATACAAACCTCCAAATTTCAAGTTTGTCACCACGGGAAAAGATATTTAAATCGGGGTACGGAGGAGATGCGTTAAGTGCTGAGTTACCTGTGAGAGAATATCTGCTCTGTCCCAACAGGCAGGACAAAAGATTGTGGAATCCTGGAATATCCTGAGCTGTAAGGGAGCCACAGGGATCACCCAGTCCCACCCCTGGCCCTGCCCAGACCCCCCAACAATCCCCGCCTGGGCATCCCTGGCAGCGCTGCCCAAACGCTCCTGGAGCTCTGGCAGCCTCGGGGCCGTGCCCATTCCCTGGGGAGCCTGGGCAGTGCCCAGCACCCTCTGGGGGAAGAACCTTTCCCTGCTCTGCAGCCTGAGCCTGCCCTGGCCCAGCTCCAGCCGCTCCCTGGCTGCTGTCCCTGTCCCAGGAGTAGAGATCGGAGCTGCCCCTTGGGATGAAGGATGAATTATGGACATTTAAAATCCCATCAGGTGGGAGATGAGGCCAACACGAATGTGTTTCAGGGTATCCAAGGAAGCGGGCTGCTGCAGGGATGTGCTCTGTGGCAGGATATCAGACTCCTTAATTTCTTACTGTCTCTCCTGTCATCTGGGAAAGAAACTCTTCCTGAAGGATCGTGAATCTCTGGATGCTCAGAAGACAAAAACCATCAGAGCCTGAAATCTCTCTTTGGAGCCCTGAGCAACCTGATCCATCCCTGCCCATGGCAGGGGGTTGGAATGAGATGAGCTTTAAGGTCCCTTCCAACCCAAACTATCCCGGGATTCTACAATCCCCTGATTCTCTGGCTGGTGCTGCATTTATTTCTCTCTTCCTGGCACTCAGCAGGCTGGGGCAGGAATGCTGCCAGGGCTGGGATGGACACCCAGGGCTGCCAGGGCACAGCTGAGGGACAAGGCACAGTTGGGCTGCTTTTGTCACCTCCTGGCTGCAGATGATGCAAGGGAGAAGCTCGAGTGTCTCCTGCCACTCCAGACCCCGATTTGCCAACAGGCAGCTGGAAATAGCACGTGGAATGGGATTTATTAAGGTTTGACCACCTTGAATTCCCAAGGAATGCTTTATTAAGGTCCAACCACCCCGAATGTTCAAGGAAAGGGCTGAGCCCTGTGGGTCTCTGCTACACTCAAGCAAGAAGATGAGCTGCTCTTCTCCCTGGCCTCTTCTACATCCACCAGCAAAGCCACGAATCCCAAAAAAAGCGGGGAAGGGTTGCTGGAAATGCTCCATCCACCGCAGAGCTGGGTTATGCTGGGTGCACCTCAGCTGTTCCTGCAGCCTCCCAATAAATCTGTGTCAAAATGTGCCCTCAGCGTGGCTGGCATAGCTCGGAGGAGAGGGATAAACGGAATTGTTCTCGATTCCGGCCTCAGGGAAGGCATCCAAGTGTTGCTGTGCCACTGTTAATGCCAATCTGAATTTCTTTTTAAAGCTGTCCTGTAATTAATGTAAAAACAGGTCCTTACAAAATTAATGTCAGTGGGATTTAGGCAGCGTTTGCTTTTTAATGAGTGAGATTTGTCCCTCTGTGCTGGGCACTGAGAGGGCCCTCGAGGGCTGTGCCCAGTTCTGGCTCCTGGAAAAAAGACTTTGAGGGGCTGGAGCGTGTCCAGGGCAGGGAANGAGGGAGCTCGGGCCGGCGGCACCGAATTTTGGCTTCACTTCCGCAGGGTCCCCGCCCCAAAAAGGCGATGATACAAGTTGAATTCAGGGAGCAGAATTCCAGGAGCTCGTGGCACATTCACCTGCGGGAATACAAACCTCCAAATTTCAAGTTTGTCACCACGGGAAAAGATATTTAAATCGGGGTACGGAGGAGATGCGTTAAGTGCTGAGTTACCTGTGAGAGAATATCTGCTCTGTCCCAACAGGCAGGACAAAAGATTGTGGAATCCTGGAATATCCTGAGCTGTAAGGGAGCCACAGGGATCACCCAGTCCCACCCCTGGCCCTGCCCAGACCCCCCAACAATCCCAGCCTGGGCATCCCTGGCAGCGCTGCCCAAACGCTCCTGGAGCTCTGGCAGCCTCGGGGCCGTGCCCATTCCCTGGGGAGCCTGGGCAGTGCCCAGCACCCTCTGGGGGAAGAACCTTTCCCTGCTCTGCAGCCTGAGCCTGCCCTGGCCCAGCTCCAGCCACTCCCTGGCTGCTGTCCCTGTCCCAGGAATAGAGATCGGAGCTGCCCCTTGGGATGAAGGATGAATTATGGACATTTAAAATCCCATCAGGTGGGAGATGAGGCCAACACGAATGTGTTTCAGGGTATCCAAGGAAGCGGGCTGCTGCAGGGATGTGCTCTGTGGCAGGATATCAGACTCCTTAATTTCTTACTGTCTCTCCTGTCATCTGGGAAAGAAACTCTTCCTGAAGGATCGTGAATCTCTGGATGCTCAGAAGACAAAAACCATCAGAGCCTGAAATCTCTCTTTGGAGCCCTGAGCAACCTGATCCATCCCTGCCCATGGCAGGGGGTTGGAATGAGATGAGCTTCAAGGTCCCTTCCAACCCAAACTATCCCGGGATTCTACAATCCCCTGATTCTCTGGCTGGTGCTGCATTTATTTCTCTCTTCCTGGCACTCAGCAGGCTGGGGCAGGAATGCTGCCAGGGCTGGGATGGACACCCAGGGCTGCCAGGGCACAGCTGAGGGACAAGGCACAGTTGGGCTGCTTTTGTCACCTCCTGGCTGCAGATGATGCAAGGGAGAAGCTCGAGTGTCTCCTGCCACTCCAGACCCCGATTTGCCAACAGGCAGCTGGAAATAGCACGTGGAATGGGATTTATTAAGGTTTGACCACCTTGAATTCCCAAGGAATGCTTTATTAAGGTCCAACCACCCCGAATGTTCAAGGAAAGGGCTGAGCCCTGTGGGTCTCTGCTACACTCAAGCAAGAAGATGA
Source organism: Ifrita kowaldi (assembly GCA_013398055.1). Lineage (NCBI taxonomy): Eukaryota > Metazoa > Chordata > Aves > Passeriformes > Cinclosomatidae > Ifrita > Ifrita kowaldi. The sequence continues at coordinate 13,878 of VZRS01012643.1, forward strand.
GCTGCTCTTCTCCCTGGCCTCTTCTACATCCACCAGCAAAGCCACGAATCCCAAAAAAAGCGGGGAAGGGTTGCTGGAAATGCTCCATCCACCGCAGAGCTGGGTTATGCTGGGTGCACCTCAGCTGTTCCTGCAGCCTCCCAATAAATCTGTGTCAAAATGTGCCCTCAGCGTGGCTGGCATAGCTCGGAGGAGAGGGATAAACGGAATTGTTCTCGATTCCGGCCTCAGGGAAGGCATCCAAGTGTTGCTGTGCCACTGTTAATGCCAATCTGAATTTCTTTTTAAAGCTGTCCTGTAATTAATGTAAAAACAGGTCCTTACAAAATTAATGTCAGTGGGATTTAGGCAGCGTTTGCTTTTTAATGAGTGAGATTTGTCCCTCTGTGCTGGGCACTGNACTGACTTCAAAAGCCACACAACACAGGTTCTCCCTGTCCCAGCTTTCTGTGAGGGTTTTGGCACAGAGAGAGAAACCTGAGAGAAGTCAGAGCTGAGTGTGTGCTCTGCTCCAGACAGAATTTCTGTTTTCCATCCGCACACTCCTTTGCTTCCCACTTTTCTGGAAGCCAAAGGGAAAACTTCAGCCTTTCATCACCTGCATGAGTCTCCCTCCATCCTGCAGTGTCAGAGCACGGTGGCTTCTCAGAACCTCGTGAATGAGGTGGAGGGGTTATGAAAATAATAATTAAAATAAATGAGGAGGAGAAAATTCACGCGGAGATGGCATTCCAGAGGAACTGGATCTGCCTGGGAATTGAGGCTGTCACTCAACACAGCACAGAAGAGCAGGAAATATTTTAAAACAGCACCCCAATGTTTCACTCTGGCAGTTTGAAAATCAAATATTTTGACTTTTCGTTTCAAAAACTGACCCAGATTAAATAACTCAGCTAAAAAAAGGCCTGACCTAAATGAGCTTTTTCCTTCTGGTCTTCCTGGTTTGCCTCCATCCCAAAACTTCTGCATCAGCGGCTGCTGGGGAATGTTCTGATAAATGAGCCCACCACTTTTGGCCCTTTTTCTCCCTGGACACAAGAACTGATTTATTTATTTCCATTTTATTTCTTTATTTATTTCCATTTCATTTCTTTATTTATTTCCATTTTATTTCTATTGTATTTATTTATTTCCATTTTATTTCCTTTTTTATTCCCATTTTATTTATGTATTTATTTCCATTTATTTTTTTATTTCTTTCAATTTTATTTCTTTATTTATTTCCATTTAAATTCTTTATTTCCATTATTTAGTTCTTTATTTATTTCCTTTATTTTTTCAATTTTATTTATTTCCATTATTTATTTATTTATTTCCTTTATTTCCATTTCATTCTCTACTTCCATTTTATTTTCAAAATTTCCATTTAATTTATTTATTCCATTATTTCTTTCTTTATTTCACTTATTTATTTATTTCCATTTTATTTCCTTATTTATTTCCATTTAAATTCTTTATTTCCATTATTTAGTTCTTTATTTATTTCCTTTATTTTGGAAAGGATAAGAGAGGAGAGAAGAGAAAAGAAAAAAGAAAAGAAAAGTACTTATTTATTTCCCTTATTTTTAAATTTATTTCCATTTAATTTATTTATTCCATTATTTCTTTCTTTATTTCACTTATTTATTTATTTCCATTTTATTTATTTATTCCCATTATTTCTTTCTTTATTTCCCTTATTTATTTATTTCAATTTAATTTATTTGTTTCCATTATTTATTTGTTTATTTCCATTTTTAAAAAATTATTTCCTTTATTCATTTATTCAATTCAATTTTATTTCTTTATTTCCACTTGTTTTATTTTCAGTAACAGAATTTGCAGGGGCTTCCATCAGGTTTTTTTTTTGCAGGTGGATTAAAAAGAATCAAATGTTTATGGCCAGCAGAAAAAAAGGCAGAAAAAAGGTGGGGGAGGAAGGAATAACAAGAAAATTTTGGGCAAAGGAAAGGTCTCAAAAACCAAGATAAACACCTAAATGTGATTGCATGTAATAGCTCTCATAAAACTTCTGAACATTTTCAATTTTCTGAGTATTTTAGATTTCCTGAATATTTTCAATTTTCTGAATATTTTCAATTCAAACTCAGTGGGTGCCAGGGCTGGAATCAGACATAATCAGAGGTGCTTCCCACTGGGAAAAACAACCAACTTCCCACCTTAGTGACCTTTTTTTCCCTTTTTTCTCCCCAAATGTGTGGCAGATTCCAGTGTCCCACTCCCGCTTTTCCATTGGCAAGTGCCACTGCTTTTCACTGTCTCAATATCTGCCCTGGGATCCGTGGGATTGCTCCCAAATGGGATAAAACTGAGCAGGACTTTCCCTCTTTTTCTTTTTTCCCTGGATTTAGGCACCCTGGTATGATCCTCCTGATATTATAATGAGCTCTTGCTCCACTGTTTATTTTGTAGGATGTATTTAGGGATATTTTTCCAAAGGAATTCATTGTTTTCCTATTAATGTGAAAAACGAGAATTTAAATAGATTTTTTGTTAGAACCTGACTTCAGAAAGAGGGGGAAGGCAGGTAATTTAGTTATAAAAATTGGAATCCTGGAATGGTTTGGCTTGGAAAGGATTTTCAGGATCATCCCATCCCACCCCTGCCATGGGCAGGGACACCTCCCACTGTCCCAGGCTGCTCCAAGCCCCAATGCCCAACCTGGCCTTGGGCACTGCCAGGGATCCAGGGGCAGCCACAGCTGCTCTGGGAATTCCATCCCAGCCCCTCCCCACCCTCCCAGGGAACAATTCCTTCCCAGTATCCCATCCAGCCCTGCCCTCTGGCACTGGGAAGCCAAGGATCTGAGAAGGGATAAGGTGCTGGATAATCAGGAGCTCATCAGCTCTTCCCGACTCTTTCCTCCTGTGCCACTTTAGGGCAGTTAACGAAACCCCACTGATTAATCAAGTCTGGAAAACCTCACTGGGCTGTCAGAAATCTTCCTCTTACCCAGGCAGGAGGAGAAGAGGGAAGTCTCTGGATTGGTGGGATCGTTCAAAGCTTCCCTCTGAAAAACCTGGGATAGTGGAAGGTGTCCCTGCCCCTGGCAGGAGCTCAAACTGGATGAGCTTTAAGGTCTCCTCCAACCCAAACCATTCCAGGATTCCATGAAAATTTACCTTAAATTAAATTTAAAATTAGCCAGCAGAGAGAAGAACAACTACAGAGGTTCCCCCAAAATGTGGGTGGCAGAGTAGGAAAGAATTGCTGGAAAAAGCTGGAAAATGCTGGAATTGTATCTATTAATTTGCTTTTATTGCTTTGTACAAAGCAGGTAATCCCTTTATTCCCTTTCAAGCCAGAGAACAAATTTGCTGTGAAGTTGAACAACTTTTTGAAAAAAAGCCCTAAAATACAACTGCACCTCATACAGACATGCAAAATAAAACCCATCCCATCCCTTCAGCTCCGTTTTCCTTTTGTCCAGACGTTTCTGCGGCCTTGAGCCGAAAGCCAGCTGTGCTGCGGGAGGCACATGAAAAGCGAATTAAATCAAATATTCAAATTATCTCCAGCAAAGCCGAACAGAAGCGCTCGACACCAGATTTCCTCCTGTGTCACTTAAAACTCGGGACATTTCTGTGCCTTTGGGGAATAACGCACACGGTTTCTGTGGGATTGAAACATCATCCCATGGACAGTGACATAATAGCTGAGGAAAAACCTCAAATGGCAATTCCAGAGGGTAGGAGTGAGCCAGTTCTGTCTCGATAGCAGCGCCTGGAAAACAGCCCTGGGATTGTCTAAGCTGAGGAATATGTGAGAAACCCCACTATGAGAAATCAAATTCAGTATTCATTTCTATGTTTTTAATCAGTTTTATCCGCTCAGTTTCCATCCTTAGGCACTGCTGAGCATCAGTCACAGGTGGGAACAGCTTTCCTGGGAATGCAGGTGTGGTTTTTCCAGGTTTGTGCTCCCTTCCACTTCAATGCAGGGCAGAAATTTGGGTCCTTTCTGAATACTTGGAGCAAATAATGAGTTCCAACCCAAATCACTCCATGATTCCATGGCCAAACAAGCAGGAAAACCTCTGGAGGAGCACCTGTGGCAAGCTGGAAGCTGGGATGAGGACAGCACTGCTATTCCCTTTATCCTGCAGCTATTCCCTTTTTCCTGCTGCACCTTTTCCAAGCAGGAAAAGCTCTGGATGAGCACCTGTGATGAGCTGGAAGCTGGGATGAGGACAGCACTGCTATTCCCTTTTTCCTGCTGCTATTCCCTTTTTCCCAAGGCTCAAACCCCCTGAGCCAGTGCGAGCTGAGTCAGGTTCTTCTTCTGGAATTGGCTTTTCCAGCTGCGGCTCCGGGCAGGGAAGAGCCATCCCCCTTTTCCATATTTATAAACATCCAGCAGCCAGGCATTTTTCCCTTTCTTCTCAGTGATTAAATGGCCATGAAATGTTTTCATTTGTTTGGCGCCAGAGTAATCAAAATCAGTCGGAACCGCGGCGATGAAGGGAAGGAAAACAAGGAAAACAAGGAGGCGTGGGATTGATTGTGCTGCTTCTCCTAGGAGCTGGCAAAACTTCCCCCTTGCAGCCGAACATCTTCTCCAGCTGGTAATTATTCCCAGTCCTCGTGGCCTCTGTCCATCCAGGATGAAGCTTGAAAAGCTCTGGAATTGCTGTGGGAGCATCGGAGCCGGCGTGTGCGTGACTCCGCTCCGGCAGGAGGGAGCTGCTCCCAGAAAACCTCGGTGAATGAAATTTTCCTGCTTTCATGTCTGCCCCAGCGCAGATTCCGGGTCAGGCCTCCTGATCTCCAGCATCCGGTCGGAGCGGGTGTTTTCCACTGCATCCATACAAAAATATTTCCATTCTAAGCCTTTAGTGGCTCGGCAGAGGCAGGGGAGGGGGATGAGGTGGGATGAGGGAGTTTAGGGGAAAAAAAAACCCCCTCAAAAGCAACAAGAAATCCTCCAGGTTTCTCTGCTTTTCAGTTAAAACCCCAACATTTTCTGTTCACCTCCTTAAAGCCACATGGATTTCAGGGATGCTGATTTTGTTTGCATTTTGCCTCCTATTTCCCTCAGTTTTCCCAGTCAGCTGCATGGCCACAGAGGGCTGGAGGTGTGGCCCTTCCTGCTTTTCCACAGGAGCTTCCCGGGGCATTCCCCATTTCCTCCAGGAAAAGGGACAATCCAAGTACTGCAGCACTTGAACCACTCGGGATCAGCTGGGGAGAGCTGGAAGTTCAGAGGTTTCCTAAATTGAAAACCAGAACTCAACCACTGGGGTGGAAAACTGAAAACCATTGAGGGAGGGCAGTGGTTTTAAACAGGAGGAGGGCAGGGCTGGATGGGATATTGGGAAGGAATTGTTCCCTGGGAGGGTGGGCAGGCCCTGGCACAGGGTGCCCAGAGCAGCTGTGGCTGCCCCTGGATCCCTGGCAGTGCCCAAGGCCAGCTTGGAGAACCTGGGATAGTGGAAAGAGTCC
>VZRS01012646.1:0-68530 GCA_013398055.1 Ifrita kowaldi
CGCGGGTGTCCCGGCGGGGCGGCCGCGCCCGGCCCTGTCCCCGCCCGCTGGGGGCTCTGGGGGCTGCGGTCTGTGGTCTGGCCGCCCGGGGAGCGCCCTCCCGGAGCAGAGGCGACCCGCTGGCTGCCGGTAATCGTCGTGCTCCGGGGAGGAGGGTAAAGGATAAGTTAGCGTGGTGGTGATGTGCGACGGTATTTATTTATTTTGGAAGGAAGGCTGTAATTAACCCTAAATAACAGCCTTGCAGCGTGCAGGGGAGAGCCTGCTGGCCCCATCAAAGCGGGCAGAACAGGGAGTGACTGAGTGATGTGAAGTCGCAGATACTGAAACTATGTGCCTGATAATGATATAATTAGGGGATCACAGACTTCTGGCTGCTGTTGACTTCAAAAGCTTTAAGAGAAGCCTGCAGTCTCTCCTGTAGCCATCTTGACTAAAAGCAGACATTTTTCTTTAATAGCTACATACAGTAACAAGAAAGAGGAGGGAACAGAAGGGCATTGTTCACTGTTTCAAAATACTAAATACCCTTTCTGGCCTTTTGCATAGCACAGGAAGAAACTTTATGAATTGACAGAAATACAGTTTTAATACAGTAGTACAAAGTCCATTCTGTTTCACTGAAAACGTGGCTTTAATTAAAAAGCAGTTGAATTAACCTGATGACTAGCTTGTCAGATTTTGTTTATAAGATTGTCTTAGGGCAATAAAATGTGGATTTTTGAACGCGAATTGTATAAGCAGTTAAAATGAAAGTATGTGTATTGTTTCACTTTATTCCTGTATTGTGCTGAAACTCATGAAAGAACTGTCAGTTCTGGTACTGTGCCATGTTTGCATCTTACTTTTAACCCTCATACAGTGCAATAATTATGAAAACTATTTTTTCAGAGGGGGTAGGGGGAGACCTTATATAGAATGCTTAGAAAATGATTGAGTCTTTTTTTCTGTAACGTGGTGGATGACAGTGAGTGTGAATTCATGAAAAATTAGGTTACTTGGTCTGAAAGCCCAAGGGAATTGGACTGGAGACAGTGAGACACTCCATCATTTGGCTTCTATTAAGCGGAGTTATTAAAGAGCAGCGGGAACTTCAAGGCCTGGAGCCTGCAGTAGCATTTTGGGGAAAGTATTAAGGTAGCCCGACGAGGGGAAGCTAACTTGTTTGGGATGATTTTGAACATCTTGCAGAACAGTTTTTTTTAGGTATAGGTGGTAGGTAACATCATAAGAAGGGGTGGCAGCAGGGAAGCCTGTAGATTGATTTTTGAAGTGCAGACTGTAGAAGAAAGACATCTGACGATTCAGTCGACTTTGAAAGCCTTGGTGCTACTATGGTGGCAAGTACAGTAGGCACACCAGAAGTAGTTTTAAGTCCATTCTTCCAAGGTTTTCTCCAAAATCTGGCTTACTTTTAAACCTTGGCTCGATGGCACATTGAATTATGTTTGAGTTGCTACTTGCCTAGAAAGAGCAAGTTTTCGCTACAGCACAGGACATGTTTAATTCATACCAGAGCAGTTTGGAGAGCGCAAAATGAAGAATTTTATGAAGGGAACTTTTTTTATCGCTTCCTTCAGAAATTTTTGAGGTTTCCTGAGATTTTTCATAGAGCCGGTAGAGGATTTTCGATCTAAGTGTTTCCTCTTTTCTACTGCATGTTGGATTGCATGTGAAACTGGGGAGAGGCAAGGGGGAGCCTTTAGCCTTGCAGTTTCACTCCATTAAAAAACTTTACATCTGAGTTGAGAGTCGTTGTCTCTGGTGAACAGAATAATTATAAACTGGAAATTTTTTTGTTTTATAATACTGATTAAAAAGCCTTTTTTCATTAATAACTAGTTAAAGATTTTCTCTTTCTGGAGAAATTACAAATAGTTTCTCAGTTTCACACAGTAAAACCTTCTTGACTGAGAGACTTAGATGGTAATGGTTTTAGCTAATAGCTTTATAAGGTGTTAGTTAAACCTTTTAAATTTTGGCGCAGTATTGAGAGGTAATAAACAATTCAGCAGTTCCGATTTTTTTTTTTCATTTGTCACATAAATATTTAAACATGATATTTTTGTTGTGTGCTTATGCCCAGTTAAAATAAAAATTACTTTTATAAAAGTAGAATGCTGTTCCTGGAGTAATGGTTAAAACTTAGATGTGACTTTCTTCTGGGAGTGAAAGTGTGTGTTGCTTTTAGAACTGGTATTTCACTTTAAATGTGACTAAATGCAACTGCTGACAGCGAGTGGAAGTAGCTATAAAATGGCCTTGTTAGTTATTTACCTTGGGGAAAAAAAGCCACGGTGACCTTCCCTCTCTCAGTCCCTGTTTGAGTGAAATGCTCTTGCTTTAATTCACAGGAGTACGGTACTAGTCATTAAAGCAAGTGCCCCAAGGCATTTACAGGGATTGAGGTAACAGCGAGGTAGGCCTGTAGAGTGATGGGAAGGAAACAACCCCAGCTCTTGTGGATCTACAGTCTAGAGAAGTACCTCAAAACTGGCACCGAGTTTGCTTGTGTGATGCTTGTGGCTAATAAGGATATATGATGATGTGTCCTATAGGACCTAATTCTTACCTTTCTTGCACGATTTTTGTTTTTTAGGTGAAATCAGATGCTACTGTGATGCTGCACACTGTGTTGCAACTGGCTATATGTGCAAATCTGAGCTTAGTGCCTGCTTCTCCAGACTGCTTGATCCTCAGAATACGCATTCCCCACTTACTCATGGCTGCTTGGACTCTATTGCAAGCACAGCTGAGATCTGCCAAGCCAAACAAGCACAAAACCACTCTGGCACCACCACCATGTCCACGTTGGAATGCTGTCATGAAGATATGTGCAATTACAGAGGACTACACGATGTTTTGTCTCCTTCCAGAGGCGATTCTTCAGGTAGGGCAATAAAGCTTCAGTGAAACCCCTCTTCTGGCCCTCAGGCCAGCAACAGTCAAAACCTTGTGCATCTGCTGTTACTGATTTAGTTGTTAATGTTAGTAGAGACACCAGTGGGAGAAGAGGATGGCTGGATGCAGGGGAACATCTCAGCCAATTAGCTTTTTTGTGTGCTTTAGTATTGGAAGTTTCTCTTGCCATCTTGACATGGCTTCTAAGAATCAGTGGCAGTGGTGTTCCTGGTTAAACTGGCTATTGGGGTAAAGAAATTCCGTGTTATAAGCAGACTTAGGAACTCTTTCTTTACGGGGGTATTTTCTGTATATACTGCAGAGTGTAACAGTTGCTCCTTAAACTTGTCAGTGTGGGATTTAAGGGAGTTGCTTATATGTGAAACAGTGTATATGTAAATCCTGAAATAAGCTCCACATCTTTCCCCTTTGCAGGACAAGGGAGCAGATATCAGCATGACAGCAGCAGGAACCTCATCACCAAGGTGCAGGAATTGACCTCTTCAAAAGAGTTATGGTTCAGGGCAGCTGTAATTGCTGTTCCTATAGCTGGTGGGCTAATCTTGGTGCTCCTTATCATGCTGGCATTGAGGATGCTCAGGAGTGAAAACAAGAGACTGCAAGATCAGCGACAGCAAATGCTCTCTCGTTTGCACTATAGTTTTCATGGACATCATTCGAAAAAAGGGCAGGTGGCAAAATTGGACTTGGAATGCATGGTGCCTGTGACTGGTCACGAGAACTGCTGCATGACCTGTGATAAAATGAGACATTCAGACCTCAGCAATGATAAAATTCTTTCACTAGTCCACTGGGGAATGTACAGCGGACATGGGAAGCTGGAATTTGTATGACCAATTATTTTTTAATCTGAGCTAAACTTACTCTCTGAACTCTAAAAGGCCTTTGGGTTCTGCTGGACAGGAGCACTTTATCTTAAAACAAAAACTCTCATAAATCATCTTTGAGAAACAAAGGACCTCTGCAAACAGAATCTTGGATATTTCTTCTGAAGGATTCCAAAAGTTGTCTTATTTGCACAGAGTAAAATACACTCAAATGTATTGTTTGCTTCAGAGTTGTGAAAGCAAAAATTAGAAGTTGTAAACACTGTCACCAGGGTTATCTGAACTGTAGGGAGCTGAGAATTGAGTTATTATAATAAACTGTATGCAAGCTCCTATGTTTCCTGACTTATTGTAAAGATTTTTTAAAATATATATATATTTTGTCTGAAACTTGCTTGTGACTTTTGTTTTGGAAAATGTGTTTTCTAGTGGGTGATAGTGGAAAACAAATCAAGGTGTGCATGGTAATGCCATGCATAACAATTAGATTCTGAAATAAGACTTCTCCTACTCTGCGAAGGAATTTAGGTGGTTATTCGAGGATGAAGGTGTCAGCTTTATTGTTTTATACTTCAAGTAGCAGTGAACCCACATCCTCAATTCTTGGCTGTTTTGCTTTGTTCATAACCTCAGTGAATTCTTCCAAAGCTCTTTGAGATAACTATTTCTTCCTCTCTCTTAACAAAGAAAGACTTCCTCTGTGCAAAATGTGTCAGAAAGTGACTCCTAATTCTTTAGAGCTGTTTTTCCTCCCTTGTCTCACAATTCTTGTTTCTCTGATCTGTTTTCCTTTTGTACCTTTTACACCCAAACTTTTTTTGGGGAGGAGAGGGAAACCCCAAAACCGCATTGCCTATTTAGCTGTGGTTTGGTTGGGGTTTTTTTCTGTTTATAGCCCCTCTGGGCACAGTGGAAAGCATCTGCCTTGCTCTTCTATCATGTAACTAAGTATCATATGCTCCTAGTTTTGTGTGGGACTGAAGAAGCAGCAGTATACTTTAATCTCTGGCTCCTCCTTTATACTATTCTTGCATAGGTGACTTTTCTTCCTGGCCAATATTTGTGCACTTAGTTGTTTCTTACTCCTTCTGCTAGTTGGCTTCACTTGATTATTTCATTTATTCAATGCTTAGTTGCTAAAACCAAACAACCTCTGGATTATTCAAGGAATTTATTGTATTTATTTTTCTGGCTTTATTAGACTTTGCAGTAATTAAAGTATACTTGCTTAAAAGGCTGATGCCGCATCATGGTGCAAGAAGCATCCAAACTGCTGCTTCAGAAGATAAAACTTGGCAAGAGTCAACCATTCATCTATGTTTTAAGAAGCTTTGCAAATGCGTCTGCTTCCTGTTCTGGCTGTGAGGTTGAGGTCCTACTGGTGCCAGCAGTGAGAAAGGGATGGCACACGCAGCGTTACAGCAACCTTGCAGTAATGCTCTGATCCTGTGTGCTGTTTGCTGTGCCAGATTGCTTTGGGATGTGCAGCCTGAAATGCAGAGGAAAACCTGCCCCTCTCAGTCAGAGGCTTGTGTTCCTGAAAGTACACTTAAATGATGTGGTAGGGTTGTTGTTGGAGATAAGTTGGTCACTTGGCTGTGCAAACAGAGGTACTGGTACTGCAAACTTACCCCTACAGTTAAAAACTCGTATGAGCCAAGTGCAGTGAGAGCCTTGGGAATGCCAAGGTCCCACTGTGCCCATGTTTGCAATATTAAAGTGCAGTTTAGAAGGATTAGTTTCATCTGTGTACCTCAAGCTGCTGGCCCTTCTTACTTCTTCAAAGTGCCTGGAGAATTGCTTTCAATGCAGAGAATTATATCCTCTGATTTCTACCCCTTTCTGCTGCTGAAGTCTAAGAAATTACGTGGCCACAACTTCTCTTGGAATCTGGCCTGTGGTCTTCTGGCTGACCTTTCAAAGTGCTGCTTTCCTATAAGAGCTCTGCCCTTCCTTTGCACTGATCTGAAAATCTAGGGCAGTTGTCTGCTCTGCCAAGTGTATTATTTTTGGGAGTGGCTGACTGGGAACTTGATGCTGGAAGAGACAAACCTGAAGTACCGTCTGTAGCTGCACCAGTAGTTACTATGACTAGACAAGTTAAAAGATCTGATGGCTAAACCTTTTAAGTGCCTTCTCCAGCAATCAGAGGGAGCATGCTGTATAGTCATTTAAGCATCCTGTGACCTTCACCACTCATTTGCCGCTGATTTGAATACATAAGGGCCTATTTATGCTTGCCATTAAAAGGCTGGTAAGACCAGGATGCTCTAATTGGCCCCTTGCTGTGCAGATGTTTTAAAGAAGAAAAGAGCTTGTTTGCCATTCCCTGCAGTCATGGCAGCAGGGCCACAGAGCGCTGGGGTTTGGGCTAGCAGCTCCCATCTCCTGGGATTGTTCTGCTACCTGGCGTGGTACTTTTAGTTTAGGTGTGGTAGCTGATACGGCCCAGGAGTTTCTGGGCTATGAGTCTTCTAAGCTTTCTTCTAAGAAGAAAATTAACTCTATCCCAGCCAAAACCGGGACAGTATGAAATCTGGATTTCCAATTATTTTAAAGCCTTTATATTCAGGAAATCGTGTTACGAGCTCTGGTGTCTGTCTGGCAGCAGCTATGTGAGTTATGGAATGAGCTCCAATTCTTTTCACTGAAATTACTGCCTGCAGAGTCCAAAGGGTGTTGGAGTAAGCAGTAGCCAGCTTCATTGCTGGTATTTCTGTAGTGGCTGCTTATGTGGCCTGCAGGCCTCAGCACTACTTAGAAAACTTGAATTCCTGTGAAGAGGAGAGTCGTTAGTGATGTTCCCTGGGCTTCGCGGCTGCTGGGTGCTGTACCAGCATGAAACAAGGCAGTCCTAGACAACCACCTCACCCAGCCGAGTGAGGCAGGCAACAAATATTAACAGCTGAAGAGCCTGGCCAGAGGCTGGAAGCTGAAGAGGTGAGACGGTAATCGAGGGCTATCCTTTTAAATGCATTTGAGTTAAGAGCCTGGATTTGCCATTGTGCTAAGCACTCTCAGGTTTCCCCTGCAGACAATAACAAACACTCCTTTCTTTGAAACCTCTGCAAGCCTGGGAGCGTAAGAAGGACAGCCCTCTCTATTTCCAACTGAGAAAGTCTCTCGGATTGGAATAAATTAAATCAAATGTCCAAGATTTAATTTAGCATACCCCGTGCCCCTCTCTTTCTCTGATTCTTTCATCAAAACAATAATGGTTGTGGCTTTTCTTATTTCTCTGCCTCTCCTGGCTTTGCGAGCCGCTGGGTTGGTATGTCTCCTCTTAACTCCTGCTGAACTGATTCTATTAAAAACCCCTTACTCCATAGGGGGCTTGACCTTTTTCTGAAATACCAAATGCGTCTGCTTTGGAAATCACAAACTTCTCCTCTAAAGAGCTTGTAAATCTGGTTTCAATATTGAGTGATTACAGGCTGTGCGGAGAGCTTGAAAGTAAGCAGCCACTTCTGGTAGCAGAGCGCTGGGGCTGGGCTGCCGGAGCTGAGCGCGACTCTCATTTTTCACCCCGGTGTGTGTTTAGCATAAAACCACTGACGTCAGCTGATTGAACCAGATTAGCGGTGGGGTGACTGGTCAGGCTCTGGTCGCAGGACGCTTATCTTCTCTTATCAGGACCCCGGAATCCAGTTTTTGTTGTACAACCACTTGCTCTGTTGTAAATCCAGGGATCTCATTGCAAATGGATGATGCCCTAGAGGCCAAACACCCAAAAAAGCCTGGGAAAAGAGCAAGGTTTTTTCTTAGGTGTAATGGATGCATCTGCTCCTTCTCTTGCTGCTGTTGTGATTATTAAAGCAAGGTATGAAGAAGGGAAAATATATCACCAGGGTGCCTGTGTGGGGTGGGATGTGCCTGTTAGCTACCAGTCAGTGACGTTCCACAGTGAATAAATGAAAGCAAAATTTGACCTTCTCATTGAAAAGGGAGGGGATAAGAAGATTATCTACCAAGGAAAAAGCATCTACGGTCAAAAAACCCCACACCATAAGGCAGAGGTCGAGTGAATAAAAAAAGAAAGTCTCTGAAGAAGGCAAAGTTGCCTTTATTTCCTTTTTCAGATGCTTTCCCACATGGAGATCGCTGGAAGTGTATTTGTATTGTTCCAGTGTCTGGTCACTTTGCAGAAAGAAACTCTCCTTGTTTTGGTTCTAGGAGTTACTTGGGGAGGTAGTATTTTGGATCTGTCACTATGTTTTATTTCTGGGGAAAAACAAGTGGTGGAGAGGTGCTGGTAAATTACAGTTATCTCTTGGGAGGGGCCCAGTGTCTCCAACATTATGAATTCTGGCTCCCTCTAAATAAACACCCAACCTCATTTTCTTTGTTTCACCTCTAACCCTCATCTGCAGCCTTTACAATCCCAGAGGGTGAATCCTGAAGTAAAACAAACTGCAAGAGAAGGAAGCCAGGAGGGAGCCGCAGTGCCTGCAGATTAACAGAGCCTTCTGCTCTCCAGCCAACCTTGACAAAAGGATTCAATCCTGAACTGACCTTCAGGGGGAAAAGCAAAACAAAAACCACCTTGACTTGAACTTTCAAGACCGCAGGAGTTTAATGCTCGGTTTGATGTCTCCTAAAGGGAGCAGGGAGTTAGAAATGCCGAACACCTGTCTTGCAAACCCAAATCCTAACAATTTATGAGGAAATCTGAGCCACAAATCACATCGATTTGAAAAATTTAGGATTTGTTCATCACTGTTTCTAAATCATTCAGTGTTGCTAAAAGGGTCTAAAAATGTGCTTTTTATTCCCCATTGTGATTCTCTAGGCAAATCTATAACATTTGGTTAAGCAAATAGTAAGTTCTGTTGAAACATCAATATTTAAATGCAAGTTTTCACTGAATAAATATTTCTGCCTGGAAGCAGGTCCTGCCTCCCAGCTGAGCCCTGCTCTTTTCCCTGTAGGCAGAAAAGAAAAGAACAAGTCAGCCCTGACTTCGTAAAAATCCACAGTGGCATGAAAATAGGGTGACTCAAATTTTTAAGAAGTTTTTTATTAAAACTGAAACGTAAGAATATTTTTCTCTTTCTAGTTATCACACTACTTAAATACATCAGCGGCCATGCAGTTGGGAAGAGTAAGTGAAATGTATTGTTTCACTCCCCTTGGCTATCGGCTGCATTTAAAAAATACTGACTTGTGACAGCTTGTTAAGAATGGAGTCTCCTCTGTAATTGCTTTTTTACCTGTTAGATTAAACTTCCAGCATAGTGTCTGTGGAGCAGCAAGGTGATGAGCACTTGCCTTTCTCTTAACATTAATTTTTACATGTGTTCCAATCAAAAAAAAGGTAGAAGTGGCACTGTGATGAACTTCTAGCATCTGTCTGGGAGAGGCTCCGGGGGGCAGGGGACTGTCACCCTGGCAGTGCCAGTGGTGTAGCCAGCGTGGCGGCTGAGTGCCAGGCTAATCTCTGCTTTTGGGATCGTTTCACTCCAAAGGCTGGCGGGCTGCAGATGTAAATCGCCTTCTTGTCACTTGGGAGGAAAATATCGGTGCACTAAATCTCGTCCTGGCACTTGGCTGTGACAATGGGGAGGGAGGAACAGTGCAGGCTCAGGGTCCTGCCCAGGCTGGGGATGCTTGTATTGGTGTGCAAATCAGGGCTTGTGTCAAGCAGGTTGCTTTGAAATGCTCAATTTGTTGAGTTCTGGCTGTGAAGTAGCTATTTCATCAGTGGAAGAAGATTTATTAACCAATTTTTTATGGCTATCGACAATGGCTTAGCTCCAGCAGGGTCCCAAGCATTTTTATGAAGTGCAGTGGGTTCCAGAGGTAGAGGTGTTTTATATTGTTCTGGTATTTTAACCCAGTGAACTAAGGCCTCTATCCTGCAAATACTTAAGGTTGTGCATAATTCATTCCGGTCCCAGGGGCTGTTTTGTCCCTGCTGCTGGCAGGGCTTTGCTGAGCTCTGTGCTGGATACCTGCTCTGGGCAGTGGGCCCACTGTTGAGGAGCTGCAGCAGGCTCTGGGGGAGCTTTGCTAAAGCGTGGAGGGGAATTGGGAGCAAACACCAACCCTCAGCCACAGTCACAGCACTGGTGGCCGTCGAGGCAGTGTTTTCCCTTGAGCAGGGACCCGGCTGCCCTGGCTGTGGCTGGTGATGGGGGAGCAAAAGCCCATGCAGGACACAACTCGGGCCAAATTAGTGTGGATATGTGTTTGTCAGGGCAGCATCTCACCTGGCTCAAGAGCCTTGTCCTAGGCTGCAGCTGGCCCTTTCTGCAGGCGGTGTGGGGAGGAGCCCCCTGACAGTGCAAAGGGAAGGAGGACTGCTCCTCCTGCACAGAGTGCTGGCTCTGCTGCATGGTGAGTGTGCTCAGGATGGGGCATGGTTTACAGGTTCTGAAGTTATGTCTGGTTTGACTTTCCAAAGCAATGCCCCCCAGCAAATCCACACCAACCCTGTGCTTACAGGCACCTCACTGGCACATGAGCCCCAGGCAAAGCCACAGCTTTATGTGACTGTTTTCCAGAGCCATGAGATGGTGCATTTCCATCCTCCCATCCCTCCATGCAGGAACCCTGGGCTTGCTCCTGGGCTTACTCTGGAGTGTCTCCATGGTGCAAGCAAGGGCAGCACAAAGCAGCAAGTGCAGAAACATAAATGCTTGCGCAGCAGTCTGGCTGCTGACAGGATTGTTCTTTTCCACATCTCTCTGCAAAAGATTTCCATCACCTAAAACCTTTTATGCTTTTGCACACAAGAAATCACATGACTGCTAAGCCTGCAGAAGACCAGCTCTCTAAGTCTACCCAGGGCCCAAAGCTGTGCTCTCAGCCATGATCCCCCTCTGTCACACACAGTGCATGATGGTCAGGGTTTTAATTACATGAACACATGAAAGGTTTTTTCACAACACCTCCTTACTGAATCTCCCCTCCAGCCATCTGGATCCTGGTCTGGCTGGCTGCAATCTCTCTGCAGCTCTTCATCTCACGTCCTTGCTCCGGCTCTCCCTCCCCTGGATGCCTTTCTTCAACCTCTTCTCCCAGGGCCGGATGTGCAGGGCTCCCTGCCTGTGCTGGAGCAAACTCTCCCTGGCAACAGGTACCGTTCCCAGCCTCCCCAGCTGTTATCAATCCACAATAACCTTTCCCTTATTTGATTTTTTTTCCCCCAGGAGACTGTAGGGGACAGCCACAATTATGTTTCTTCCTACTCAATTCCACCTGACCGTTTGGTAGTGGCAGAGCAGACAGGAGAGTGGTTCGCTCATGATGGACTCGCAGGTGGGTGAGCAGAGCCAGCCTCTGCCAGCCTTCACTGACTAGCAGTCTCATCTCAGGATGGGGCAGGTCCTGTTGTGGGGATCTTCCTCTTCAAAAATGAAAAGTATAAAACAGACTCTCTTGGAAGCGATTTTTTGGCAAAGCTTTTATATCAGAAGCTGGAAACACTTTTTTTTTCCTGCATCAACAGACGACAGAAATAAATTTTTTTTCTTGTTGTTTGTAAAAAATGCACCAAATTTGGGACCTGCTCAGACATTTATTTATCATAATGCAAATGAAACCTGGCATGTGTTTTTGTTTTAAAAAACTTCCTGTACCAAAGCATAACATTTCTAATTGTGTTTATAGGCTGGGTTAAAGTTGCTTTACAGCAGCTTTTTGCTATGGGATAAATTGGCTGTGGAGTTTTGTAATCTCTGCCTTCATTACTTGCTCTGTTATCTGTCCAGATTGCTGCTGTGCTTTACTGACTGCAGGATAATTTTGTCTGTAGAAATGTTGTCACCCTTTACCTCTTTGAACTGAACTTTGTCTCCTTATATCTGGTGGCAATCAGCACTCCTGTCTTTCTCCTGCAAGGGAGGGGGATCCTCATGGCCCCAGGGACTTGTGCAGCCTTCTGGGTCTCTGACCCATCCCTCAGTGCCCCCCTTGCTGCCCCCACTGGATGAAGCAAAACACTGGTGGTTCTGCTGGCATCTTGCAGCTTTCAGGAGAGCTGCAGGCTCCAGGAGGAATTTTATGGCGAGCACCTTATCACAGGTTGTGGCTGAACATACACAAGCACTCCCAGTGACCAGTGTAATCCACTCTTTACTGGCATAATTTGACTTTATTTTTTATTTACACAGGGAGGCTTGGGTGGAGTGTTATGTACATGGTATCAGAAAAGCAGTCTGCTCCACCTCGGGGCTGCACACGTGCTGCAGCCAGCGCACCCGCTGCCCCGAGGGCTCCAGCAGCCCTTTGTACGGAGCGTCTCCACACGTGGGAAGCGCTTGGCTTTCTCCTACGAGTGTCTGAGCAAGCAGGTTATAGTGCCCCAGTAATCTTCAATACATGGCCAAACATTCAGTGGCATTCCCTGTTTTACAATGGCAATCGGTGAGCCTGCAGGAGTGCCCAGTGCAGCACCGAGCGGGTGCCTGCTGAACGCGGCTGGTCTCTTATCAAAGCCGTGCATCCCTGCTGGGACTGCACCCTATCTACATAGTAATATTTGGTCATTCAGGAGCAATTTGCAAATTTGTAATGAGTAATGAAATATCCTGGGAACTCTTCCCTCACAAATAGTTTCCGGAGTATTTCATTACATATGGCAAATTTGTAAGTACGTAGTTGCCAGTATTGGGGTTCCTGAGTTGTCTGCTCTTGAGGAAGGTGCTGCTGCAGGACAGATGGCCTGGTGTCTACTTAATCACAGCTGGGGATGCTGTCAGTGGTTTTTTGTCGCAGTGGATAGAAACATCCAGCAGCAAGATTACAGGGATCTGCTATGTATACTACTGTGTGAAAATGAATCAGAAATACAATATACAGGGATAGTTTCCAGTCTTCACTTGAGGATCTTATCTCACTGGTTTCTTCCACAGCCAGACATTTTCCTCAGTTGCCCACCTGGACTTACAGATACTAAATCCATTTTTCCTTGATTTTTACTAGTGTCTCACCAGCAGCTTTCTAAAAGTCTGGTACAGTTGAACAGCAGTAGCAGCAGTAAAACATGGGGTTTCAGAACAGGACAGTGGAGTACAGCCAGAGAATGTCACTGGGAGTTTTTGCCCAGACCAAGGTGGAAGAATTTGGCACAAAGGGAAGATCAGAGCATGCAGAAACCTATTTTCTTCCCTGAAAATATCCATGTCTGCTATACAAAATTAAAAGAAGTAGCAACAGATGAACTTATCCTAGCACTGTAATACAACATAGACAAGTTGGCTTTTTGCCTTCAGTGCTCCCATGGCATGTGAAGGCTTTTGTTGCAGCCTGTGGATGACTGCACTGGGCAAGGATCTGATGGGATGGCTGCAGCCAGCATGAGGAAGCATATGGGGTTGAACTCAATTGCATACAGCTCTTTGCTGATGCTGTATTACACAGCATGTGGATCAGGTGAGTTTGGGCCTTGTGGGCCTGTGTTTCATGGGCATTGCACCAGGCATCACCCTCGAAGCTTACAGCTCCCAGAGAGGGGCAAATCCTTCACCAGAGCTGGCTGCACAGCAGTGGGAGCCGCTGGGTGCACAGCACAGACAGGTGTCCAGCAGCAAGATTTCAGCTCCTGCCTTTCAGGCCAGCTTGCAGAGAGAGAGCACAGAAATAAGCTCACACCTTGAATTTAACACCAAACTGCAGGCTGTAAAGGCAGACTGTGCTTGGGGCCAGCCTGAGTCAGGCTGCCGTGCAGGGGCACTGTCACTGTCACTTCCATTGCTATCACTAAACAGTCCTCTGGGTATTGCATAAGTGAAAGTTGAACCAAAGGTCTCCTATCTCTCAGGAATGCATCTGAGTTGGTGAGCTTTGGGTTAAACATATTCCAAAATACATAAAAATACGTGTTTATAAAATTTGTAAATAAATTCATCTTAGTCTTCTGGCTGAGGATGAGGATTATGTAATTGATTTTTATATCAGTAGTAAATAAATTATTTTATAATTGTTTCATGTTTTTGTATAATTAACAACATATCCAAGAGAATCTGAGTTGAGTGCCCTGTCCAGCTGACCACGCACTCATTCTTTGCTCTTCTCCCTGCTTCATCTGCCCAGTCTCTGTGTTCTCCAGCCAGGAAGAAGACTTCAGCTCTCAAGAACTTTTCAGGTCCATTCCAGATATGAGCTACAGATTCCCACCAAATATGGGATGTGGGAATGGGATCCCAAATACGGGATCCCTATGTGCAGTGATACCTGTATATGCACAAGTGTGTGCAAGGAGCCGTATGTCTGCAGGTGTGTACTTCCCAGGCAAGGATCTGTGGCAGCTGCCAGTTCTCCAGATCAGCCTTTGAGATCACCGATGTTCCTCCCAGGAGACCTGTTTCCAGGGGCACCATGTTCCTGGGCGGTGTCCTTAGAGAAGTCACCCTTACAACTGATCTTTCCAGGGCTGATGTGGACTTCTCCAGGGTGCTGGTAAGCAATCTGCTTTGTGTTGTGGCCAAGGTCCCTGCCCAGAGCAGACCAGCCCTCTTCTGTAGACAGGTTAGAGAAACTTTTTCCCCAGAGTCTGCACCAAATCAGAAATTCTTTGAAGTTTCCTTTCTTCTTTTCCCACCAGTCAAGAAATGTTCACACTATTTCTTAAAAATAAGAAAAAGTACTTAAAATGCTGCTGTAAAATTATGAGTGTGTGGGAAAACCCCTACTCGGCCAGAGGAGGAAACAGTAGAGACATAGCAACAATTACCGCTAAGTCTGTTTATGTTTGTTCTCCCCAAAACATGAAGTATGGGACTAAATAAAATTAGTCACCAACCACTGGTGAGGGAGAGGAGGCTGCTGAGTCACAGCCACGTTCAGCTTTGTTCCCAGAAAGGTCAGTGCCAGCTTAGGGTGCAGGGACCAGGCTGCAATGGCTCCCGCACCCCCTCTCCTTAGGGACAGTGACCCCAGGATTGGGGTGCTGCAGGCACCAGGTGTTGGTCCTACCATCTCCTGCCCCGTCTGTGCCATGGGATGATCATCCCTACAAAGGGACAGGATTGCTGCTCTGTGGGATCTCTCTGCTCCCTCTGGTTGTAGCCACACTGGTGTTTCTGTTCCAGCTTCAGCAGAGTGCAGGATCGAGCCACTTCCTCACTGCCATCTGAAAAATTGCAGCTGCAGATGGCACAGGTCTAGAGAGGCAGATGCTCTGGAGAAAGGGACCTGAAGGAATCTTTGTAGTCTGCTGTGCATAAAGCAAGTTTTTAAGAACCTGTTCCAGTTGGCGACTGGGATGATTCCCAAGCAAACATCTCGTACCTGAGACTTTCCTGCCTGGTGAGTGTGCAGTGTTATCACACAAGCATCTCGTGAAACCTCTCTCTGATTTCTCTGCTTTGCCCCCTCAAGGCAAACAGATGGAAGTTTAATCCTCTCTGCTTAGTGTCTCTGGATTGCAAAGCCTTTGTCAAAAGGGAGCCTGAGATCTTAAAACTTAATGCTTTTTCCTAGATATCGAGATAATTGCTATGGGCTAGATGCAAGGAGAATAAAGAAGCCAGGCTAGGCAAACGGGAAATGGCAGGAAGTGAGAACCAGATAATGGAAAAAGTAATTCAAAATTATTTTCTTCATGTCTCTGTATACTGATTTGTTGCTAGAACAAATGGAAATGGGCTTAATGGATTCTTCTCTGCTCTGAAGGTTTGAGAATAGGTGCATTGAATTTACGCCAAATTAGGGAGGAGTCTGGGCATTTCCTATCCAACATGAGAGATGATGAAAAGATGAGAGAAAAGCAAAACAAAAGAAATAAGAAGTCTTTCCCATTCCAGATTTCTAATAGGCTAGGAAGCAATGCAGGTGAATGTCACAGTAACTGGGGTGACTCTCTTCCAGCTTGCTTCTTACTGGAAAGCAGCCCAGGTGTAAGGCACATACAGCCAGGTACAGAGGGGAAGCAAATCTTAGTTGCTTTGGGATGGATAAGGTGATGCCGTGACAGGCTTGCCTGAACTTTATGATGGCCCTTTCTGCTGGGGGGTGTTGAAGGAGCTGGTGGCCCTTCCAGCTGCACTTCCAGGGTGCTGAGGTCCTGCAATGGCTCTCGTCCAGGCATGGCTTTTCTCCTCAGAGGCTCTTTGGAAAGCAGAGGCTCTTCACGGAGCGCCTCTCAGTGTGTGCTCACACTTATGTGGGTATATGGAAGTCGGAAAAAAATAAAGGCTGTGCAGAGGATTTTTTTTTTTTTTTTTACTTTCCAGGCCAATTTACTGGACAAATTTTATTATTGTAAATCTATTATTTGTGTAGCTCTTGCTGTCTGAAAAAGAACAATGACCGTAGATGGCTGCAAACCGATGCTTTCTCCTGAACAGGAAGGACAGCAGCCCTGGAGATGCTTGGTCAGATATCTGTTGCTGCAAACCAGCTTTGTGGCATTGACCAGCAAGACAGCACCGATTCCTGCATCTCAGGCTCCATGAGAGAGCATGTCCTTATATGTCATGGCTGTGGCTTTATTTATTCCTCACTGTATGCAGTCAATAACAGGAAGACTCTTGACATTTTCAGTTGTCAGACGGGGATCACATTCTTGCAGAAAATGTCCTGTCTGAAATGACCTCTTGAGAGCGGTGCCTGTGCAGAGACAGAGTGAGGGGAAGGTCCTTTCACCTCTGGGTCCCCAGCAGTATTTGCATGCCACCTGCCCTATGGTTTGGTGATAGAGACTTGCTCCAACAAGAACCTCAGGGTTTGGCTGTCTATCCCCGTCAAGAAACAATGAGCGAAGTGGAAGCACCTAATTCAAGTGTTTGGTGATAGTGTTATGAGCAAGGACACTTCTGCTGCATGGAAAATATATGGTTGTCCCTTTTAAATTGGAAGGACAGTGTAAAATATTGTGGAGTGTCACAGGAACAGCTTATGCACAGCTCCCATGTAGATCAGACCAGTGAAAAGGCAGAGATCAAACATAACTTTTCCCATATTGACATAATGCACATTGCACTTTCAGTCCAGCATAGCACAAAAAAAGGATTAGAAGGCAAACTACACAAATGATCAATGATGCTAATTACAGTTCTCAGTGAGGGAGATAATAGCAATGCAAGGGAAAGTAAATACTTATTAGCTCTAAGGAGCATCCTGTTATCTGAATGAAAAATAAACACATTTATCTAGGCATCACCTTAATGGCTCTGGCTATGAAGAGGTGGTGTGCTTACTTCACCCAGATGCTGGCATCATTACCATGTCTGGTGGAAAACAGAAGCTTCACTGATACTAATGGATGTAAAACTGGTCTGAATGGCCAACTGGACCTTACTATTCACCTCAGCTGGTGCCAGAACACCAGCCTGTCACCTGACAGCTAGGGCACATGTTAAGTATCACCTAACAATATGCTATACATTATATGTGTAATATGGTATATTATACAGCCCCCTCTCCCTCCTGGCCATCTAAAGTCTTTTTGAAGATCTCATTAGCCCTATTGCAAAGTCAATGGGTACTTTGTTTGTAGGTAGGTGGGATGTGCTGAAGGCCTCTGGAACAAAGATGACAAAGGATTTTAGTCTTTTCTTTAAGATCCAAATGACAGTTTTGCTGAAAGCTGTTATGGCTTCGTGTTTGGAGGTGCTAAAAATCCCAGTGGTTACAGGGTGGGTGGCAAGTGCTCAACATTTCTGGATGTCAGGCCAGACATGTCCTCACTGGCCACCTCTCTTCAACCACCTCCAAATGATTCCCCAATTCATTGCCACGTAAGCTTCAGCCCTGTCTCAGAGGTTCTCCATTAGTGGTATAATGAACTGATACAATGCTAAGTCAAAGGATTCAGAGCTAGTGTGCAGTAAACATAAACATGTGTTTAGCGTTGGGTTATAAACTACTGTAGCCAAAGTGGGCAAGTGTTACAAACTTCAAACACGAAACAGATGCAAGTTAATTAGAGGCATGAAAGTGATGACAATAGAAGTGAGCTGTAGCAAGGAAATGAAATGTTAGTTTAGGCAGAAGTTGCTGCAGCTCTGCCTTGCACTGGAAATGCCTGCAGTCCCTGCTGAAGATGGGAAGGCATAGACATATTTTATTGGGACAGCGAAACATGTTCCCCATATGTCAGAAATGTAAGTCACTGCTATGAGTGAATGTGTGGAGGAAATACAATCTGACAGGCTTTTGAAAGCTGGGAATTGGCTTGCTGTGAGGTCACAGAATCACAGAGTCACAGAATAAGCTGAGTTGGAAGAGACCCACAATGATCATCGTGATCATCGAGTCCAGCTCCTAGCCCTGCACAGGACAGCCCCAAGAGTTACAACCTGTGCCTGAGAGCATTGTCCAAAATCTTCCTGAACTCTGTCAGGCTTGGTGCTGTGACCATTTCCCTGGAGAGCCTGTTCCAGTGCCCAGTCACCCTCTGATTAGTACAAGAGCTTTCTCTAATACCCAAACTAAACCTCCCCTGACACAATTTCAGGCCATTCCCTTGGGTCCTGTCTCTGGTCACCACAGGGCAGAGATCAGTGCCTGCCCCTCCTCTTCCCCTTCAAGGAGGTTGTAACTGCACTGAGGTCTCCCCTCAGTCTCCTCTTCTCTAGACTGACCAAACCAAGTGACCTCAGCCACTCCTCACATGGCTTCCACTCAAGGCCCTGCACTATCCTTGTCGCCCTCCTTTGCACACTCTCAAATTCCGTAATGTGTCTGAAGCTGGGCTGCGACACAGAATCATAGAATGGTTTGGGAAGGGACTTTAAGGATCATCTAGTTCTGAACCTGCTGCCATATGTGCCAGGGCTTACGGTGCCCAGTGTGCCATGAGAAAGCAGAGATGTCCCACAGCATGGGCATCCACTGGGAGAGGGGTACTGGGCTTCTCAGGCAGTGCTGTGGCATGGCAGCACTCAAGGGCTCAGTTCTACCCTTCCCCTTAAGCTTCCCAGCCCTTGTTCCCTGCCATGAGAGACTTTTTGCCAATAGATCTTCTCCCTAGTTGCTTATACTCTGTGCCTTTGCCTATAATCTGAGTAGTCCTAAAAGCAGTGGTTTGAAGAAGTTGTTGTTTTGTTAGGTCCTTGTGAGCTGCTGTCCTCCTGGGCCGTGCATGTTTCTGTGGTTTGCATGGAGATTGTAGAAGAAGAGGGGTGTTTGGTATTGGAAGGAGAAGAAAAACCCCAAATAAATGCCTTAATAACAGTAGCTCTGAGGTAACTAAGGAAGCCTTGGGTATGTTTGTTCCCTTAGTCCCAGATGAGCAAGTGTGTGTGTACCTCTCAGTCCTGTGCGAGCCTGTGCTTCAGCAGACAGACTGTCTTTGTCCTCCTGTAGTGCTGCTCTGATGTTCTGCCCTCCAACATGTTCTACACCTCTGCCTCAGACAGACTTGGGAGCCAAAAGGGCTACCCACAAAGCAGATGGTTTAAAATAGCTCCCCTGACAAAAAGAGCATTGCTGTTCAGCCGCTCCTCCTTTCCTCCTGTGGGCACTGGTGCTGCCGGACGCGGAGCTGCTGTGCCCATATCAACACTCATGAGCAGCCCTCTGGCTCCCGGGGCCTGCTCAGCCCTCTGCTGCTGGGGCACTGCAGCCCCTGCCCTGCCTGTTCAGCCCACCAGCATCACCGTGTCCTTCCAGTGCTTTGTCCTGCCATCACTCAGGGCAGAGCACAGATGCTCACCCTGCTGTTTGCCAACCCTGCCCAGTCCAGCCCCATGCCCCAGCACCCTCACACAATTTAGGGCCTCTGAGAGGCACTTGAGGGATTAGCAGCAGTAAAAGTCCTCCTCTAAATGAGAATTTCAGGTTGGGACCTGAAACTGTAGCAGTTTGGAAAGCACCCAGTGGCTGTGCTGTCAGGGAGTGTTCACAGGCAGTAAAATAAAACCGTTGCCTAATTATAGTTTCACCAAGGGGCACTGTAATGCTGGGGTATTAACTCCCTGCACATAAACAGCAATGGGCAGGGGCTTGCCAGCAGGGCTTCTACCTCCAGGAGATAAACAGGTAACGGTATCACGGTGCCGCCATCCAGACGGGAGACAGCTGCTCGGTGAAATTACAGGAACATTTACTCATTCAGTACGGAATTACACGTGATGGAGGCAGGAATTACACCTAAATGTTATCCAGCCCTCCCCTTGCTGGGGGGAAAAATCCGGGACTGGGAATGTACAGACTAGAGTGGAGTAAGGCAGGAACAAAGAAGGGATTTCCCACCATTTGTGGAAGTTGAAATTGAAACAAACAGAGAAAATCATCAGCCTAGGAAAGGTTGTAATTACTCTATAATCAGCTACTCATGTAGTGAAATCACATACTGGCACAGTGCTAATAGGAGGGTCTGAGCTGTCAGAGGAATACAGATTAAAGCAGGGAAGCTTGGATGTTGATATTTTTATTTGGGGAATGCTTTTCCCCTTTAATTATTTTAGACAAGATGATTAAGAAAGAAAAGCAAATTGCTGGAGAATACCAGGAGGAAGGGAGGTGAGCTGGTGGGGGTTTCTATCCACACCAAGCTGTTCCTTGGGGCCAGGTACTTTGGTCCCAGTGCTGCCCTGACAGGGGATGGGCAGGAACAGGCTGCAGTGATGGGGGAACTCTGCATGGGCGTGGGCTGGCTGGGGTGACACCCTTCTGGTGCATTCTGGCTCTGGGAGGACATGCCGTGCAGGAGAGGCTACAAAGTACACGTGTGAGCAGGGAGGGTGTGCAGAGCCTTGTCTCAAAACTCAGACTTACATGAAATTTCTACTGCTATGAGCAAATGCTGAAAGTTAGTTACATCCTTCAAATCGTAGGGAAAAATAAGTAGTTTGGTTAGAGCTTCCAGGTGGTGTGTGCCAGGTAAAGCAGTACAGCAATGTCACCTGTGGTGAAGCCATGCAGGTAACCATTCAATCAAACTCCTTTCACAAGGAAGGGTTACTCACATGGGCAAGGGAAAGAACTGGAAATGCTCTGCCTCAACGGTGCAAGGTCATATTTCATTTCCGTAGTGTTTCCTCTCCCTAGGAGGCAGCCAGCAACCAAAGCAAAGCTCTAGTCTCTGAAGAATTCCCTTATTAAAGTTTGCCCAGCTCCTTTGCTGCTCCAAGGTGTCTCTTAGGAACTGCTCAATTCATACAGAAGGTATTTTGCTTTGTGTCTATGAATCTTTATTATTTTTATTACTCTTTAATTGAAAAATATCTTTCCCTTCCCACCACCCCTTCGGGTCAGGATAGATGTTGTTTAACACAAAAATGTTTTTTTGGCATGTTGAATTAAACCTTCCTGACTTTGGCAAAGAGTGACTGCAGGGCCAAGATAATTAACAGGGGCTGATTTGGCGACTTATCTCCCTAGTTCAGTCTCAGTAGCACTGCCTGCTACAGAGCTTTGATAACCTGCTGCTGGACACCCCACAAAGCAAGAGTTTAATCGTCTTTCAGGAAGTTTTTCTATCAACCACTTCTCTGCAGTTTGATAAGTTCTGTTGCTTTGGAAAAGTCTTCAGACTTCCTGACAGGTCTATAAGAAGCATGGGTGGCCCAGAGGCCGCTCACCCCTCAACTGCCCCACAAGTGGTGCTAATGCCCCAGTTGCTTGCTCATCCCATCCTTGGCTCCATGTGGAGTCCACTAGTGGGAAGAACAAACAGCTTTATACAAGAGTCATCCCAAATGCAGAGAGGGCAGCTGCAGAGGATGCTGTGGGACTGAGCTTGAGAAAGTGTATTGGGAAAGACAGTAACATTACCTGCCCTTTAAACAGTATAATTACCTGGCTTTAATATAGTGAATCTGCCCTAGTAGTACTAAATTGTATGTTTAGAAATATACAGATTTTTTTTTCACTTGGAGAAATATGAAAAGATCAATTTTTAATTGCTTCTATTTCTTTGTATGGCAATCTGAAAACATCAATGGCCAAACTCACCATGACTGGATTTAAAAGCAGCCTGAGTAGTAAGAAGCCATTTTATCACCAGCTCTTTCTTAATGGAGTCTGTGGCAGTGAAACCCTCTGCTGCACAGCCTCCCTCTCCTTAGGTATCTCTGAAGCCCCCGCTGTCTCCAGGTGAAGGCTGGCCAGAGTGCTTAGAGATCTTTCCCAGCCTAGTCAAGTTTATACACTAAAGGACCCAGCAATGGGATTATGTGACACACTAACTTTCAGTTACTTCTTCAAAGCAATAAAGGCTTTAAAAAGTCATTAGTATGTATCACTGCGGAAGGAAGTCCTGCACTAGCTGCCTTTTACAACCTGCATCTCCTCAGCAAGTTGGCCAGGTGAACATTTCTGAGTAGTGTTTGCCTCCAAGAGCTCTGCTTCTGTAGAGAAAGCACAACACGGGTTTGGGTGGCATCACCTGTTGCTAGCCAGGAAGGTTTCAGTGCTTACCTGAACAGAGTTGCCTCTAGGACTGCAGGACTTGGATTATCACAGGTTTGTGTCCCTTATCCATCTCTTCTCCCCTCTGAGGGACAAGAAGGGTATTAGCTTTAGCATTATCACGTCTTTAGTCACTTGGCTGCTTGCTCTTTAGGCATCACACTTTTCCATAGCAACTTTGAGGGCATCACCAAATGGGTCACAGTCACTTCTGAGCCAGACTGGACTTATGCAGGTGAAGCAGAGAAGCTCCACAGCTCAGTGTCATTTTTGGTCAGACCTGCACCAAGCTTAGCTGAACATGATTGCCAAGACCTGAATTTGGATCTGCCGGCCAAGGCTTTGATGTAATGTTTGGTCTGCATAAAAGCTCCTCAGATATAAGCTGAATGAAAGTATCCTGTCTGGCTGAGTATAACTGGACATATCCTCTGGACAAGCTGTGTTAAGCTTTGACTTAGAGTCCAACAGCTCTTAATGTCTCTCCTAAGCTTTCCTGTTGAATGTTTGCACCATTTCAGGAGAAATAGGGATTATTTAACTGAAATAGCTTTGATAGATTTGAAGGCTCCAAAAATCAGCTGACTTACAAAGGGAAAAGAGAGTATTTAAAACCAAAGCAAGGGTTATTCTGAAGGTTCATTCTTTATTTGAAGACAGCTTAGGAATGATTTAACAGGGTTAACTTCAGAGAGAAATATCCTGAAGTCCTCTAGGAGACATATTCTTGCAAGGTTGCCAGCTAGTTTATAACTGAGATTCCTCATTCTCCGTGGGGGTAATTACTGCAGCTGGGTTGGAAAGGCTTCAGTATTAAAACAGCAGTCAAGAGCTACTGAACACAGGCTGAAATCCACAAGGAGATTCTCAAAGCCTGAGCTGATTAGAGCAGAATAAATCTTGGACTGGATTGCCTGTCCCTGCCTTAATGTCTCGCACTGAGGGGGTTATGGTATGAAATGGGGTAGGCTGGTGTGAGTGTGTCATGCATTTTATCTGAGAAATGAGCTTTCCTTTTTCTGGGAGGGTGCCTGAAAGAGCCACTTAAAGTGAAAGCCTGAGGTAAGGAATTCAGGACCAAGATACGTAATATCCAATAGCAGTATACTAAAAAACCCAAAACCCCTTCAAACCCCCCAACTTTTCTTTCTCCGTCAGCCACGAATATCCTGAGTTGGAAGGGACCCACAAGGATAACCAAGTCCAACTCCTGGCCCATCACAGAACAATCCCAAGAATCACACCATGTGCCTGAGAGCACTGTCCAAAGACTTCTTGAATGCTGTCAGGCTTGGTGCTGACCGCTCCCCTGGGGAGCCTGTTTCACCCTCTGTTTGAAGAACCTGGCTGAGGAGCCAAGTGACATGTTCTGGATAATGCTTTCTGGGGAGTTGCTTGTCTTCAGTAAATCCAGAACAAAATCCACATACTTTATGGCCTGTCAGTGCTTCTGCAGTCTGAATGGGTGCATGAGAAGCTCTCACTCCTCTGCAGGGTTTTGCCCAGTTCTATCTTTCCTGCCCTGAGGGATGAGGGTCCGGAGGCTGGTCCCAGGTTTCTGGGCTGCTGGGTCAGCCATGTGTCTCCAGAGGGGTTTCACAACGAACTGCTGCATCACTCTGCTCCTGCTCTCAGTCACACCCTCTTGTTGTGACTTTCCCAGCCCCTCACCTTTCTTGCTGACAGCAGGATCAGGAGTCGCTGTCTCAGGCATAAAAGTATTTTCTCCTTCCTTTGGCTTTAGTGAAGCTGCGGAGTGGGTGAAAAGGAGAGGGAGAAGCACCTGTGAGTTATTGCATTGCATGTTGGGATTTGAACTCAGAACACTCCAAATGTAGAGATATAAGGCACACCACAATTTTTTCAAACCCTGCTGCAGTGCTGGGTGCTGGTATGTGTGCAGTTCAATAGCACTTGCTTAGGGAAATCTGAAAGAACACATGCCTTGGCCTCTACCTCCCTTTTCAGTCTGCTTGTGTGCATTGATTAACCTGAGCATGTTTGGTATATCTGCACAGAAACCACAAAAGGGTATTTTTACACATAAGTGGCAGACATATTTTAACAATCATATTCTGGAAGAAATAGTTAAATCAGTTTCACTTTTTTGTTTAAACTTAGAGAGACAACTGGAAAATGAGTACTAGGGAGGAAAGATTAAATACCATCAAACTGGAGACACATGAACAGTTTGCCTGGATGTGGGCACGGTCTTTTTGAAACCTACTCGGAGGTTTTTTTCTCAGGAATATTGGTGACTTCTGCCATTTCCACCTCTCCCCGGGGCCAAACTACCCTGTGACTACAGGACATGTGCTCTGCCAAGGAGCCCTTTTGTTAGGGACCATTTGAATTTTAAAAACGTTGTTCCTTAAACAACAAGAAACAGAAGTCAAATGTGAAGCAATAAATGTTTCTGACAGAAGCAGCATGGTGACCAGTCGGGAGTTCGGAGGATGCCTGTCTGTGCTCCTCCCACTGCAGGCCTGGGGAAGCAGGAAGGATTTACAGCCCGATGTGTTCTAAGAGCCTCTTTCAGGATCCTCACTTGAATTTCCCATCTGTGGCCCAAAGAAAAGGCACTTTCTGGGTCTGAGGTGGTTGGCTATATTTTCACCAAAGCCCTCTGCAGACCCTGGCCACCTGGAGCCAGACCAGCAGCTGGTACCACCAGCAGGGCTCTTGCAGTGTTAAGAGGCTTACTTGAGCTTTTGCCTGGTGAATAGCTCATTCCCTTGCTCTTACTGTGGGATCAGGAAGCAAGTCCTAACAAATACCTGTGTTTGAACAACGACTTGTTTTCAAAAGCGGGAGCAATTGTGATGATTTGAACTTGTTGGCTAGTGGATCCCAGGGCAATCATTGTAGAAGGGAAAGGGCTTTTTCCCTCGTAGGCTTCTGGAAAAGCTGGCAGTGCAGTGCCGGTCAGGATAGCTGCCATTTTTATTCTTCTCTTGTAAGGTTTGGTGAGATCTTGCAGGGTTAGGTCAGGTTTAGGACCTTATAGCTAGTGAGGTTTTGGTCCTTCCCTTGAACTGCAGTTGGAGCTGTCGGGGAGCATTGGACAGAAGAGCATTTTTGTTCCTTTTATCACAGGCTTTTGGAGGGCAGCATGCCAAGTCATTCTGCAGAAATGCTGCTGATGGGGTGCATCTGATGGCTTCCTGGTGGGACGGGGCTGCAGCCCTGGTCCTTCTTGCCAGGGCTGCTGGAGGTGCCTTTCCATGGCTCTGCTGTTGAGGCTGCTCTTCCCTTGGTAAGCAATAAAAGGAAAAGGAAACTTGCTCATATCACATCTCAGAGCTTATCATGACTCTGGAGAAATATCTCAGTCACCACAGCTCTCGTTGCACCGGGCTAACTTCTATGAGCAGCTTTTTTATAGGTATGTGTAGAAGTTTGGTTTCTGTTTTTTGGTTTGGTTTTTAGTTTTGCTTTTGTTTTTTCCCTTTGAAAAAAAATTCCCATGGTCTCAGCTATGCTCTGATGCTCCATGAGAACATTTTTGAACTCTTAGAATTGTTTACTGAACAGGAAAACCATTTCTTACCCAGTTCCAACTCTGCCTGGAGCTCTGTGGAGGCATTGCCTGTGCCTCCTGGAACAGATTCACCTTCTGGAAGCAGCGCCTGTGAAACCCTCTTTTTTTCCTTTTTTTTTTTTTTTTTTTTTTTAATCTTCAGCCCTGTCATCCAGCTTTGTGAACTGCAGGCATGATGTTTCCTATCATTTTAAAAGAGGCTGTTCATTGAAAGATATAAAAGCATAAACAAAAAGTTCATGTTTGTTGGCACAGTTTTTAAATGTAGACATCTGGGTTAGAGATGTGAGAAAATTGTAAAGAATTTGAAAGGTTCAAAGGCTCATGTTATTAAAGTTTTAATAATCTCCTTTTCTGCCTAGCCCCAGCCCCCTGCTAGTCTTTGAATCTTGCAGGAAAATGCCGTCTGAACAAGATTATAGTTAATTAGGGTAGGATCTTCTCTTTGAAAGCCTGTAGGAAGCTGTCCTGCCTTTTTATTTTTCAGACTAGAATGAGCTGTGTGTAGGAGGAGATACATGGCAAAAAGCACTTGAGTGCAATGTTTTAATTTGAAGACTCCAGGGGCTCTGTTAAGTTTCTATAACACAGATGATGGTATTTTCACAATTACTTTGTTATGTAATCCCCGGAGAAATAATTCACCTGAGGTGAAATTCACACCTTGTAGAGGGGGCCAAGGAGGGCTGGCAATAAACACATGTGCCTATACACACACCCTAGAGACACAGGAGCCTACACAAACACTCCTATGGACACATGCACCTATAGACACACAGCCCCCACAGACACACGTGCACAAAGCCCAGTGTGCAGCAGCTCTGGGAAGCCTGGGGTGAGAGAACAAGGCTGGATGAGTCCCGACTCCTGCTGCCCTCCTGGTGCTGGGTGATGAGGAAGGATAGGGAGTGCATGAAGCCTTTGCTTTGTTGGCCATGCACAGCTTGCCCCGGGGCTGGCTCCCTTGCTGCGAAGGGCTGGTAACTGTGGACTCCCCATCCATGCAGGTGTTCAAAGCCAGGCTGGATGGGGCTCTGAGCAAATTTGTGTAGGGGAAGGTTCTCTTCTCATGGCAGGGGTTTTAGAACTAGATGGTCTTTAAGGTCCCTTCCAATCCAAACCATCCTAGGATTCTATGACCACAACTGCAGAGGTGCAGTAGGCAAATGGATTTGGTGGCTCTGACTGCTGGCCCTGCAGCACTGTGGTGCTGTGTGCGCTTCTTGTGGCATGAACCAATCTGTTACCTCGTTGTGCTCCTGAAGTTTCATGTGCCCTGTCTGGTGTCTCCCCAGCAGTGCCAGTGGAGAGCCCGTAGCACCTGCTCGTGCTGGTGCACTTTCACAGTGCCTGCAGACAGTTTGCAAACACAGAAGATCCACACCCATCTCACCCATCCCCTGCACTGCAGGCTTTTGTGGCCCCTTCTCCAAAGTGCTTAGCCCTCTGCTGCTGCAGTGGGACGTGCAGATGCTGCTGTCGCCCTGGGTGGCATGCAGGGGCATGGCTGCTTGATCCGAGATGTCACTGAGTCTCAGAAGTCCAAAAATAGCAGGCTGGACCGTGCACCGTGTCACTCAGTCTGCAAGAACTGCAGGCGAGAGTGTACAGACTACACAGTGTTGGTGCTGCGTCTGTCAGGACTCCCCTGGTCAGCGTTCCCAGCTAACCCACACCGAGCCTGGATGCTGCCAGTGGTTCTTCACAGCCTCAGCCATCGCCAAAACGGTGGGATGGTTAGGGCTGACGATTTGTTGTAGAAAAGGAAATGTATCTTTTTTTTCTTTTCCTGAGTTTGCTATAAAAAATAAAGCCAGTTATATTTCTGGTCTATTTTGTTTTTAGTGCTTGCAAGATGTCCTGAGGGAGCTATTTTTTTAGAAAAATAGGGCGTTAAGTACCGTAATTTCTCTAACATAACAATTCCATATTTATTTCACTTTCTTTTTCTTTACACTCAGTGGCTTATAATAGCAGTGCTTTTCCTCATCTCCTCCTGTCTCTCTAGTCTGCTAACAAGCCAATTAGTGAGTGCCCAGAGCATGAAGCATTCCTGGCCTTGCTGCTGTTCCAGCCAGTCATTAACTAGGTGGAGAAGGTCTAACAAACACTGGGAAAAAAAAGTAAATTTGTTTTTTAGGAGTTAGTTGAATTTTACAGCATTAAAATAGAAAAGGTAGTAAAAGAAGGAGGGGGGGGGGAGTAAACACATTGCCAAAATACTAAGTCAATTAGCTTAGGTGAAGAGCCAGGATTTTCTGGTGTAGCCTGGAGTCTGGAATTGCTCTCACCAGTAAAATGCTTCCAGAAGGTCCAAAGAGCAGCTATGCTGTTTTTTGGTGGTTTTTGTTTTGTTTGTTTGTTTGTTGTGGGTTTTTTTGGGGTTGTTTTTTTTTTTTTACTTTAGTTTTTTTCCCCAAAGGGTTTTGGTATTCAGACCTTAAACTCCAATCTCAACAAAGTTATTCTTCTGTCTTTCTGGACATCACCGTATCTTGGATGTTTTATACTCCACTATTGGGAATTTTCTCCATGCTCTGTTTGCTCCAAAATGTTTTTAATGACTTTTAAAGAAAGTTCTTTGGCCTTAAAAGCATGAGATCAGAGGCTCAAGAATCTCACAACCAGTGTTCCTGATCAGTCTTCTGAGCCTTTATTTGGGTGCCCAAATACAGTTCTTTGATGTGCGACCACCAACGGCACTTGAACTCTGCAGCACGGACTCACCATTTAGCAGGAAACTGAGCCAGATGAGTGGCAATGAAGAGGTAGAAGAGAGCAGTCCCTGGCCCTGAGCATCACTAGGAGATACTGTCCTGGAGACACAGGAGTGTGCAGCACTGCTGGGCGTACCGTGTGACCGGTCTCTAGAGCACCAAGCTCACTGGACATGGACAAGGCAGTCTGGTTTTGGGAACATACAGAGTGGTGGAAACACCAACTAAGCAGGTCGGGACCCCATTGCACTGGGCCTTTACAAACTCAGCAGTAGAAATGGACCATCATCCAGTTTGCACCTCGTTATCACACAGGCAAGCTCTCATATAGAGAGGTCTGAAGGGAAACTTCCGAAGAAGTTCAGGGTTGGAGTCAATAATTACTTAACATACAGCACCACAAAGAGCAGGTTTGCTAAATTCACACTTTTCAAATGAAAGGTTGGATCACTCTCCGTAATCGTAAACCCTCCCACCCCCGAGGTATATTCCCACCTGAATCTCCCAAAACAGCAAAACCCTCGAGTGCCCTGCCTTCAGCTATCCGACCTTTGAATGAGCGGATGGCATGGAGCCCAGAAGTAGAAAGACCTGTTTGCACTGATTATCCTGGGTGTCATTAGCAGGATTCTTTACAAACAACTCCCTCCTTTGAAGGGCAGACATCCCCTTGCCTGTGAACGATAACTGCAGGCACCAGCTATCGGGTATATCCTTTCTTGCAGTGACCTCTCCAAAACGTGGAACCTCTTTGAGCTGGCTGCTCTCAGAAAAAAGAGCTGAATTTTCTGTGTAGACCTGTTCAGTTTTCATTTTTTCCCCAATGATTTTGATGAGACGGTCTGTGAAATCAAATTGAAAAGACTCTATTTCCAGAAAGATTCTGTGACCCAAAGGTGCAAAGCACCTCCTAAATGAATGCCTGAAGCCAAGTGAAGTAGCAATTGTGAAAGTCTTTAGCTGAAATTCGTATTTGGAAATTCTGATATGAGGAAGCTGTAGAAACACAATGGTGATAAGTGCATTTGTCAGGCAGCCCTTTTTGAAAAGTGCTAGTACACATAGCTGCTGTTCAGAGAAACAGAGGTGGATGTGATGTTCTGTAGCCTTCAGTGTTGCCCTTGGCATGGGATTGTCCCCTGGGAAGGATATAGCATACCATTAAGTTCCTCTTTGTAAAGGTAATGGAGAATAGTGTCTCTTGAAGTCTTACTGAAAAGGCTATAAAATATATTGACATGTATTTTTTTCTTCTCTTATTATGTCTTGGTTTATGTGATAAATGAAACTCCTACAGAAGAAACCCTAATGTCACATAGTAGGGGAAGATGTAACAGGATGAAGAGCAGCAAGTAAACATATACACATAATCCTTGCCAGTTTAGAGCAGAAGCTAGAGTTATTTCCAGGTGCTGGAAAACTCATCCCAAATTTTCCTTTACTGTGTGAGTTTTGCACTGTAATGGGTTGACAAGTGTATCTTCATTTCTCTCTGTGGACTATACATTGGTCAGTGGATAATCACAGAATCACAGAATATTCTGATTTGAAATGGACCCATAATGATCATCGAGTCCAACCCTTAGCCTGGCACAGGACAACCCCAAGAGCCACACCATATGCCTGAGAGCAATGTCAAATTCTTCCTGAACTCTATCAGGCTTGGTGCTGTGACCACTTCCCTGGGGAGCCTGTTCCAGTGTCCAGCCACACTCTGGACAAAGAGCCTTTTTTTAGTTTTCAACCTAAACCTTCCCTGCTTCCCTGACACAACTTCAGGCCATTCTCTCGGGTTCTGTCACTGGGCACCACAGAGAAGAGATCAGTGCCTGCCCCTTCTCTTCCCCTCATGAGGAAGCTGTAGACTGCAATGAGGTCTCCCCTCAGTCTCCACACTCGACCAAGTGACCTCAGCCTCTCCTCACACGGCTTCCCCTCAAGACCCTTCACGGTCTTTGCTGTCCTCCTTTGGATGCTCTCTCACAGCTTTACATCCTCCCTACCTTGTGGCACCCAGAGCTGCCCCCAGCACTCGAGGTGAGGCTGCCCCAGTGCAGAGCAGAGCGG
This sequence comes from Ifrita kowaldi, assembly GCA_013398055.1. Taxonomy (NCBI): domain Eukaryota; kingdom Metazoa; phylum Chordata; class Aves; order Passeriformes; family Cinclosomatidae; genus Ifrita; species Ifrita kowaldi. The sequence goes on from VZRS01012646.1 coordinate 30,375, forward strand.
GACAATTCCCTGCTCCCCTCCCTTGCCTGGCTGGTGATGCTGTGCCTGATGCCCCCCAGGACACACTTGGCCCTCCTGGCTGCCAGGGCACTGCTGGCTCATGTTCACCTTGCCGTGGACCAGGACCCCCAGGTCCCTTTCCATGGCACTGCTCTCCAACCTCTCATTCCCCAAGAGACTGGCCCATTGTTCCAATCACTCAGAGCAATGCTGGTGTCCTAATTTGTGTAGTAGCAATAACTTGGGTCACATCTGCACAAGCTTCTGCATTAGTTCAAGTTCAAGTATTGTGTGTGTCTCTGTATGACTGCAGTTACAGCAATATGCTCTGCACTACTACCTACAGCTTGGAAATGTAAAGAGGGGCTGTTGTTTAAGCACATTACTGTGACACACTTTATCTGACTAAAAAGGAACAAAGCCTTGGGCATAACTTTGCAAAGTAGGTACACATCTCAGTACTTACCAATATTATTCTATTAAATTAAGGAATGTGCTGCTGCTCTGTATCATACAGAGATAATTTAAGACAGGATTTGGTTCTTTCTTTGTAATATTTAGAGCTGAGGTAGAAAAAGACTGTATAAGAATTTTTGAAAGAGTCATCTGGGGTTTTCTTGCAGGAGTAGTAAATACAAGTCAGATTTTAATGGTACTTGATATATAAAAATAATGAAATATGGGCCAAAGAACACATTCAAATTTTGTACATTTCATAGTAGTTATTTATTTAATATGATTATTACTGCATTGGTCATATGACAGGAAACTCAGTCCAGTCCTGCTAACTTTTGTATGTGAGAAACATAACAAAACCAAGGAAATTTACCCTCATCAGATACATGAAAAACAGGTTCAAAAGACAGAAAGTGTTCATGTAGTGGTCATTAAGAATTGCTGGATGATGAAACTTTGGGAAGAAATGTATGTGACAAAATTCCATAGTTCACTAACAAGGACTTTACAACATGATTTCTCATAGGAAATGCAAATGGGAATGCTGAGGTGTGTTCCAGACCTAGCCTATAGTTGGAGGCAGACAATGTTAAGGAAAGGAAATAATTAACCATGAAAGGCACCAAGTGGTTTAATAATTGTTATTCCAAGAATGAAAGTATCAGTACGAATGGGACTGGAAGGGAAAGTTGGATAAACATAACCAGGGAATATGCTGAGTACAGAGCTGATGGGGCTACACACAGGAAAGATCCATTTATTATTTGATTTGCTGGGTAAAAGAGAGCTAATGCCAGAAAAAGATTGAAGCAAACCATCATTAAACAGGCATCTGGGATGAAATGTTCCCCTTACAGCATTTTTTAATGTATGGTGCTTGTTCATCTCAACCAGCTATTCCCAAATGACAAGATGGTGTGGAATGGGCCATCATCCCCCAGCAGGGGCATTCACTTCAGTTTTGTTCCCTGGGAGGCTGCAGACGCTGCCTGGAGCAACGATCCCGGTCCGTGCCATCTCCGGGTTAGGCTGAAGCTCAGTGCCTGGAGAGTGCTCCTTTACAACTTAGGTTTGCAGCTGCTGTAACAGGCAATAAGGAAAAAGGACTACCTGTCCTGGGTACAGGCAAGTGCTACTCTAGAGGAAGAAAATAATTTTGTTCAAAGGGGAAACGAAACTAGGCTTAGCTTGCAATAAATTTAGATGAATTTCTAACTAAATTTAGAAATTAAATTTTACTACCTGGAAACTGACTGGTAAAGAACAGATTTCTTTGTGAGGTAATTAACCGTCCTTTTTGGGGAGGTTTTTCTGCTTCTGAATGTGGCTAATGGAACAGTGCAGAGCTGCGTGAAGATTTAGAAAAGACCATGAAGCAGATGGAACTTTCAAAACCTCTGCAACATTTCCTATTCTATTGAATTTTCAGTTCCGTTCTTTGAATGTCTTATTTTTTTTCTAATTGTCTTACTTTATCTGAAGAGTCTCTCATTATAGTGCTGGGCTTTCCAGTAGGTCCCGAAACTGTGACAGATGGGCTAAATGCCACGTCTTTAGAAAGGCTCCAGGATCCTGGCTTTATGTAACAGAATGGTGCAGAATGTCCTTCATTGTCTTGAGCCAGCTGAGTTGAGCAACTGCTCTTCATCCTGGGCCTCACCTCATGCCATCCCAGCCAGCCAAGGAGCCCATGTGCAGCAGCTGAAACTGCTCAGGGATAAGGATTTACTGAAAAGTCCAGAGAGCTTAGTGATAGAGGTGCATGTCTTTAGCATTGTTTGTGGATTGTTTCAGGAAAGTCATTTCAGGCTCTCCTATTTCAGCAGGCTTCTCCTTTTCCCTCCTTCGGCTCCCTCCACTTTCCCTGTTTTAATTTTTGCTGTACCTTTTTGCTGTCATTAGTAAGGAAGGAACTGTCTCCTGGTTTTAAGTTTGAGATTGGTTTAATGGTATATTCATCAGCCACCCACTGGTGAAACTATAGTCCAGGGTTCAGCTGCATAGAGTGTGAACTCTGTTGACTTCAGTGGCATTTCTCTGATTTCAACATCTACGGACCTCCCTCTAATTCCATTGAGCAAAAGCTAACACATGCAAGGCTGGTTTTTTTCTTTTTTTTTTTTTAAACAAAACCCCTTGCTGGCAAAGTGCATCTGTTGAGCCAGCATTGGAAAAATGCAGTTATTGTGGACTTGGTCTCATAGTAACAGCAACAATAAGGCTGTGGTAAGAGCTTTGGGTTCACTGGCAATGTTGAAAACTCAAGAAGCACATCCTATGCTCAGAGGAGTTGTCTACCTCTATCAGCACCCAGGTCCAGAAGCGCTGCTGGTGAGGACTCCTTGCCCTTGGCAGAGGAGGGTGGTGGAGCTGTGGGATGCAGATGTGTGCCTGGCCTGGGCGAGAGTGAGGAGCTCTGGCCCGCGAGCAGATGGAGATAGCGCCGAACAATGCGGCTGGCAGCGGCGGCCGCTGCTCGCAGAGGCTCTCACAATGCAGCCCCGCCGCCCCAGCGACACGCATTGTTCTCCTTGGTCGAGGACTCTGTTCAATTAGCCAGCAAGAATCCTTTCCCCTGCTCCAGTGCCGGCTCGGCGCTATCACACTGGTCCTTGGGTAACCACAGCGGTTTGACACAATGCAGCTCTGATGGTGAGCTGTGCTGCACATTTATGTGGGCTTCCTTGGAAAGGGCCCGTGGACATCTGGTCTGAATCTCCCTTCCATTCACATCCACATCCCCTGTCACTTCCCAAGAGACTATAAAGAACTCCTGGGGTTGATACTGCACGCAAGGCTGGACAATGTGGACTGGCTTGTCCCTTCCCTCAGTGACTGGTGCAGACGGCAGTGAGTGTGCTTCTCCAGAGAGGAGCGGGCAGCGGAGGGCAGCCAAGGGAGTGCATTGTTCCTCTCTGCAGGGCTTTGATAGACGTCTCCTCTTCCTTTCCACTCTGGTGGCAGGAGGAACCAGCCCATGATTTCTCCTGCAGACATACAGCATCATGTTTGGGGACTGCTGTTGCTGGTTTAGGTCCAATTCACCCAGCAGGATCCTGATTGATGCTGTGGCAGATAATGCTTCTCCATACAGTATGGGAGAGGCCCTGTCGGACCTCGATAGACAGGACAGATACAGGACTTGCCTTTCTCGAACCAATCCATCACACTTTTAATGGCCTATCCTTTGGTGACAGGCTGTCACATCTGTTAAAGAAAACCTAGAAGAGAATGTGTTAACTCTTCCCCTCCTACATTTTGTGGTTTTGTGGGAAGACTGAAGGAAAGTTAGGTCAGAGAAGCACATTGTTTAACATTTGTATTAGGATGCATGGCTTCTGTTGTAATGCTGTCAGCCCTGTAGCTGGAGGATCTCACATTTCCTGGATGTGAAACAGCATCTAAGCATTACAAAACTTGGCTTGTCACCTCTTCCCTTTTCCTCTTGCTCCATCTCCCATGGGTTGCAGTAAAAGTGGATGAGAAAGAGATGGCATGGCTGGGAACTCTTCTAACAAAGGAGGAAAAGGCCACTGAGGCCAGTGCAGGTTGTGTTCTGGTGCCAGCAAAATCTGTGCCAGCAAGGAGAAACATGCTGGATTCTGGGGAGGGGAAGGAGAGGAACCAGCAGGAAGGCAGGGAAGAGAGCAAAACACCACTTCTGATTTTGTGCTTGCCCTTCAGGAGCAGGGAGCTGGCACACCTGACAACAGGGCTGAACACGAATAAGAAGGGCTACTTGAAAGTCATCAGATTTGTTGTCCTTTCTCCCTTCCAAATGCGGTTTCACCCCCTGAGACTTCATTCTGGGTGCCAACTGCTCAAAACCATTGCTCTGCTCCATCACATGGACTGCTCCTGAGGTCTCCTGTGGGTGATTTTCTGATGTTAGACCCCATCTAGTGCTGCAGTCGTTTCTGTTAGTCAAACAATGCTTTCCTCTTCCGCAGTTAAGATTCTGAGGTGCAGGTACAAAATCCATTGTCTTGAGGAAGACCTCCCAGACTGAAAACTTTTTTGGTCAGACTTATGGAGCGCGAGAAATCATCCTTGCAAGAGTGATGTAGGTTGCTCCCACAGGGCTTCCCTCACCCCGCTCCTCACTCCCCAGCAACTTCTCTGTGCCTTGAAAACAAAGAAATGTTTAGTAAACTTAGAGGAAATATTCAGAAAGTTCTGTGCAAAGAGCTGAAGGCTCAGGGCTTTATAGGGAATAAAGTGCAATTCATTTGAGCTTTGGTTCTGGCCAAGGAGAAACAGTGCTGTTGTGAAGAGTGTGGTCAGGCGAGGTCAGATTAATGTCATTCAGAAGCAGCATGGGGATGCTATACCCTCAGTGTCTGGCATGTGGATAAATTGTGTCACCAGTCTAATCTTCATAATAAGTACACATTTGTTCTCAAAAAAGATCAGTGGCTGGCTGGTGGCATGGCAACAGCCCATGACACTGCCATATAGGAGACTTGGGTTTGGGGGAGGTGAAGGGGAATGTTGCCTCTAGGAAATTAAAAATTAGAACTACAGCCTGCTTAGCAAATGTCTGACTACGCCCTTGTACTGTACCACAGGGCATCACAAGGAAAGAGTTCTTACTTAAATGTCAAACAGCAACTTCTTTTTCCTGATGGGTTTTATAGGTCAATGGAAAAAATCCGGCAGCTAGAAGACTGGTAGTTTTTTTTTTCCTTTTTTTTTTGGTGAATTCTAATTTTTTTTAAAAATAATTTTGTTTTAATGAGAATATTCTGTGTTCAGTGATTCTTCTGAAAAAAACCAGAAGGTGTTTCCATCCCATGCTGGATTTATATACATAGTTTCTCACCAGAGAAGAAGTCTGATGAGAGAGGACATATTCGGGAAATTAACTCTGCTTTTGCTGGATGAATGGAGATGCTTGTCATGCCTCTCTTAATCTACTCATGACAGCTGCTGCCTTTTGATAGAAATATTCCTTCCCTAGTTCTTACTTATGCCACTTATCTTCTTTCTCACCCTCTCTGTTCTAGATGGTACAAGTGCTTCTCATACCCTCTTGTAAGGTGCTCTCCAGTTTTCCTCTCATTCTAGTAGCCTTCTTCCTCAGCGTGCAGTAATCCAGCATAAATCCTGGGCACACTGGGCCAGAAGAGTAAACAAAGCAAGGGATTATGCCAAAGATACCCACATGTGGTTTACTGTCCTCATGGCTTTTGCCTGTATTAATTATCACTCTCCCAGGCAATACCTGAACTTGGTTTTTGAACTAGCAAAGGCTGGGAACCATTCCTAAAAGGCTGTTTGAGCTTGGCTCTTTTGAGAATGTGGGAGGGTTTGGAGGTTTAGACAAGCTCTGTGCTGTGCTGCATGGCCTACAAGCCAGAGGGCACTCCCCCTAGCATGTTTTCTTTGAGTAGCACACACAGAGCCTTGGTGACCAAAACGGATCTGGGTCTTCTTGATGAGGTCTTGCCAGTGGCTGGCATTTATTGATTTCAGAAATACTTTCCTTCCTGTAGTGGAAATACCTAGGTGACATTTACCTTTTCCAGTGGTCAGGCCACATTGCTGGATACATGGCTAACACAAGTTCCTGCTCCTGATTTCTTAAGTGCACGCCCTTGTACCTTAAACAGTAAAATTTCCCTCCCTGTCTATTGTTTCTCAAGACTATCTGGCTATTCTTAGGTAAAACCCTGCTGCTTGTCAGTATGGACAAGGATGCCCAACCTCAGTCATCAGAAAGTTTCATTAGGCACTCTTTTGTGTCAAAGTCGTTAAAGATATAAAAAGGATTGATACTGACGCTTTCAAAACTCTGCTAGTGATTTTCTTCCTTTCAGCTCAACCCATTGTCACCTCCCTTTTAGCCAATTCCTTAACTACTTCGCAATACTTATCTTAATCCTCACTTTTTCTACTTGAACTAATAGTTTCCATCTGGCAGAGTACCAAATGCTTTGTTTTAGTCCATATAAATGACATCTTCCCATAGTTCCTTTGTCTGTAAAATCAGATAAGAGCATTCTGGTAGACAGGCAGAAGCTGCCTTTGTTAGGGTTATGTTGCATTTTCTTCCAGTTTCACTTTGTTTCTATGTTTTAAGTTCCTCCCCCCAAAAAACTTCCAAACCAGGGATTTACTCCATAGAGCCTGGAATATATTTAGAGCACACATAACCTGTTTTTTTAAGTCTGTGAGAGGACAGCTTTTAAACCCAGGTTGTCTCGAATTAGAGGCAATGAAAATCTGCTGCTTAAGTCCCACCCCGGCACTACTAAAGCCAGGATATTGATTTCCATACATCTGAAACGTATCTCATTGCTTCTATTCAGCTTGCAAGCTCACTGCAGAATGAATTTTGGTCTGTGTTTCCAGCTTGACAGTTCTTCCCAGGGACACATTAAGAGCCTGTTGTCCTGTGAGCGAACATAAAGAACTAGTGATGAGAGGCCCAGAACACCACCCACAAATCGCTTCTGCACCTCTTTATACTTTCTAAGTTAGGCAGAGCAAATCGCACTGTCAATATTTGTATTTTTCCCTTGGACTGTCCATGGAGCAGACCTCGGCTAATGCAGGGAGATGGGGAGGCACACACATGTGCCGGCAAGCCACCAACACAGCCTGACACTGGTGAGTCTGTAGAACCAGTGCCGCCTTTTCTATGGGCACATCTTTCAGATGATCAGCATAAGTAACCGTGAACTGGCTTCTAATTTATTTCTTTGGATCTAGTTCAGTTTAATGACAAAGCACAGGGTTTGGTGGGATATGTCTGCCTGCACCACCGTCCTAGCTTCAGGGACAGTGTATGTATCTGCTTTTGGCATGAAGGATGTAAAAATTATTGTGGTTCAAAAAACGTGATCTAACAAATGTCACTGCAAATTAAAGCAACCGCAGTGGAAAAGATGCAAACCTATTCCATGATTATTACATGCCTCTGACAGCTATCTCCAACAATGAAGAGAAGATTCCCTCTGGGTTGATGAAGTTTACATTCAGGGGTTTAGAACACTAATTAAAACTCTGTAAGTATGCTCATTATTTTTCAGTTTTGGAGCTGAGGAGACGTGCTGCCAATAATGACTAAACTAATACTACTTCAGTTACCTCTCTGTTTTCTCTTTTCTGAAGGGATCGGGGTACAAAAGGCGTGCTAAGCCAGTTTCCCTTGTACTGTTTATTTTCCTTTTTGCTGTTTTGCTTCTTTTCATTTTTAATTATGAAAGCAGGATTCCTTCCAGCCAAGGGTCTCTGAACCCGGGGAGAGAGTGAGGATGCCTGCAGGTCCCTTCTGCTTGATCTAAGGAGGCTACAAAGGAAAACAAGTTTGTGGGTGCTACACAGTGATGTCCCTATGTGAAATTTCAAAAAGGTTCTGCTCCTCCTCTAAAACCTTCTAGGGGCTCTCAGGCTGAAAAGGGACTGTGAACTCTAGCTCAAGAGTAAGGCTTTGTTCACAGAGCTCTCAGCTCCTTTCTGTGTGCTTATTTATTTATACAATCTCCCTTATCTTTTCTTGTGTGCCTTGCCATTTCCTTAAGCTCACATCTCTGCTTCTTGACCTATTCAACTTCTTTCTTTCATGACGTCAGTGCATTTTCACATTCTCCTTCAGCCTGTCCCAGAATAAAGCTCAAGTTTTCTCCTGCACGCTTTCTGAGTGATTTCCTGTGTGTGTGTCCTGTTTTGGTTCCAAGAAGGAAAGGAGATCTGTGTCATGAATGGTTTTAGTAGTTTGTGCAGATGCACTGGGGAGCAGGACTGGGAACACCCATGGAAGCGCCTGTGCCCCAAAGGAACCTCCTGCTCTGGGTAGCCCTGAGCCACCCCTCTCCTTCAGTGGTGAGTGCCATCTGGTATCCACGGTGTGGATGTATGTGGTGTTGTACACGTGTGAGCACGTTGGTCACACACACTCAGGTCTCAGATGAGGGACAGGGAAAGCTCTGAGCTGGCCCCTCACCTTGCAGCACCTGCATCTCACGAGTCTGTGGAGCACCAGTGCCCCGCTCCAGGCTGGGGCAGCAGACCAGGAAGGATGCTCTGGCTCCCTGCTGCATCTGAGGGGTCTGAAAGGGCTGCAGCCAATGGCTATTGAGTGAGCACAGGTTCACACATATCTTCTACATGGCCCCAACAGACTGGGTGCCCACTGCCAGTCACTCTGACTGCTGCAAGGAGACTGATGCTCTTGAGTGAGTCTCGGTTCATAAGGCATTTGGGGGAGCCAGGCATTTTATGGACATGTTTTATTGGAATGTGAAAGAGAAGCACACACGTTGATTTTAATTGTTTAAATTCACCTTGGCAGACGGCAGGATTTTGACTTCTCACCTCATACCATGTGCTTCATAGTGTGCAGAAAACTCTTGACTGTCCTTCCAGATGGCATGCAACTCCCATCCCCCAAATAAAGTCCAGCAGCATTAATATTTTAGTACTTAATTTTTCTTTTAGCAATTTAGGTCTGCCATACAAACTGCTTGCTTTGATCACTTGGAAAAAATACTGATAAAATAAATTAAAGGAGAAGTCTTGACTTAAGTTTAAAAACAACTTCCTTCTCATTAGGCTTTCCACGGGAACCATGTATCATATTTATTTAAGCGTCGAAGAAAATATTTAGCCTATTCACAAAGGTTAAATAATCAGCTGATAAGATTTGTAGCTAAAGTATGTTTAAATGTATTCATTAAACATAGTATGTGTTAGGCAATTTTTCAAAAGCTCTGCTGCTACATGTAAACCATTAGGAAGTGGAAAAGAAAAAGTCAAAAGGAACGAAAGCATTCCTTGTGAACAAATACAGTTGTGCATTGTAGAGACTGCAGCTAGTGAGAGTCAAAAAGTCAGAATAACAAGACCCAGAAGAAGGCTATAATGATACAATTTATTCTTCAGAGCAACCAAGACAACTAACCCCAGCATTTTGCTCTAAAAAAAGGACTACATGTTTTAGCTCACCTTGTAATTTATGTCTATAATATTTGGAGAGGGATGGTTAAATGTAACTTATAAAAGTCTCAAAGCCTGTGGAAACAAACATTTCTTGCTGAGCTGAATTTACTTTCCAGCTTTGTCAGAGAAAGTATTTTTTTTTTGTCCGATTGGTTTTACTGGTGCAGAGAATGATTCCATACTAGGTTTGGGTAAAAGTAAAAAGTTACTTTTGTTTTATAAATAAAAAGATGACCTTTTAGAAACTGACTGTTTGGAGTTTGTTTTCTATAATATTTTTCCCCTGATTTGAAGTTCTACTTTAAGCAGAAGCCAAAAATATCAATCACCTTATCTGAAAGCATGGGACAAAAAAAGATATCTTTTTGCTTAAACAAACCTTTTCCTTTGAAGACTCCCAGCCTGGTCTTCGAGATGATGTGAATGACATCTCTGGGCAAACAAGACACTTTTTTTATACAGACTGCAAACTTGAGAACTGAGATCATGAGAGGGAGCAGATGACATCTGGGGGTTCTGTATCAAAGACTGGATTCTGCTGCTTTTATTCACGAATGGTCTTGCTCTTTGGGTGATCGTGCTCATTCCTTCGGGCCTATGCCTGATAGTGGACAACAAATTGCAGTGGGAACAACCAAGAGTTAGGCTGCTGCTCTGTAGGTGTGTGGCAGGATTTGGGGACAGAACATTGTAGTAAGAATGAAGGGATCAATGACACATAAAGAAAACAAGTATTTGATCTTGCTCCAGCTTGGGAGTTGATGTGGAGTTGCCTATTTTTCTATTTCGGGGTAGATATGAGAGAGAAACAGCTGATCAGGGCTTTCTCTTTTGGAAAAAACTTATGGCAGAGCCTTTTTTCCTTCCTCCTTTTTTGGTCGTGCAAACAGCTGCGTTTATTGTGTCACCAATACAGTGCACTTCTGGTCTTATGGTAAGAACATGCATGAGCAGCAGGTTGTGTGTGAGGTCTTATTGCTGGGGACACTATGTTTAGACATGCTGAGGCATGGAAGCAAGTTGCTCTCTCTCATCTGTGTTGAGGGCTGGGACATACCTGCTTTTTTGTTTTTGCTATTTGATGCTGTTTGATGCATGTCTCTTACAGGCTCTTACAGGTTTTTGGAAGAAAGGATGGTATGGAGTGGGCTGTGGCCTGAGTGCATCATAAAAGGACAGTCCCAGGCTGTAGGCACATGGACACCACTGTGGCAAGGCTCTGCTAACAATACCTGGAAGGAACTAATACATCTATTCTGAGAAAATTAAAAATCTATCCAGAGTGGGATGATCATTGTTAAACTTCTGCAATGCTGTTGTATCTGTTTTTGCTCCCTGCAGGAGGGAGGAGGAACTCCTGGATCACCTTTGTCCATGAGCCTGGCAAGATAACATCATCCAGCATAGCATAGTTCAACGACCTCTTTTATTGCCTGGCTGGGGAGGTTCGTGTGGACTTTTTTTTAAGAGCAAAAGCATTTCTTCAGCTCATGGGCTTTGTTTGCTTTTGAAAATCATTATTTGTCAGCCTTGGTGACCTTTTTTTTCAACATTGCACCAGTGTTGTGACGTTACTCAGAAAACCATTTGGAAAAGCTGAAGGGACAAGTGCTGCCTGTGCCCACACTCTGACACAGCTGCTCCTCATGGATTTCACCACCGCTTGTAGGCCCTCTGCAGAGAAGAAGAGTTAATGGGGAGGTTTCAAAATACTTTTGCAGCACAGGAATCAACCATTGTAAACGGGCTGTCCCATGAACCCGCTTCCTCACCCAGCCTTTAATGACCTTCAGACCCACTCTGATTCACAGGTCATAAATGCTTAAGTACCCTGGCAGCTCTTGGGCATCGGAAGGCCCTCAGCATACTCAAGGCAAAATAACAGGGAATTTTATGTACTCAATATGCACACACACATAAATAAACAACATTTCAAATACCAAGTATAGATCACAGGTTTGCAAAACTAGGGTTAGAACTCAGATGGTTGGTGTGAAAGGGGCTGTGCCTAATATTAATTTAATTGCCATGTGTTGCATGAGAAAATGCATTCAGCTCAATAGCTGAATGGCTTGGATTTGGCTCTACACAAAATTTTGTCTTTCCATCAGAAGATTAAAAGCTTTTCTTAACCATAAATTTTGCATTTTTCAGTGCAGCCAAGCTATTAGGTTTTGAGGAGTTCAGGTTTTGGTCAAAAGCTCAAACACCTCAGTAAAAAGCAGAAACATGGCAAAAAAAGTCCAGTTTTGTTGAAGACAAGTTTTCACTGGTAAAAAGGGTAGACAAAAATCTCCACACAACATTACACTATGTATGGGCTATGATACGGTGTAAGACATTTAAATGTTATTTCACTGACACTACTCTACTGATTGCTGTTTCATGGACACCTACCATAGAGAAAGAAAACTATTTAGAATAACTTTCTGTCCAAGCTCTTTGGACAAGCTCAGTGAGACACCTGAACACATGCCTAACTTCTTGGCACCGGAGCAGTGCCGTTGACTCTAGTGGTGTAGCTCATGTGCTTAGGCTTAAGTGTGTGCTGGAAAACAAGAGATTAGAGTGACTGAGTTCAGGACTGCAGCAATGAAAAGCCCCCTGTATTTGCAGTCAAAGCTAAAGTGGAGCAAACAATACTACTAGGAAGAGGTTGGGTTTTTATTTAATCTATTTTTTTCACCTAGCTTTCGAGGTGACACTCGCACCATCACTGGCCTGCATGACAAAGGCAGCCTCCTAAACCTACAAAATTCCAGTGCATATTTCAGAGAAAGTGAAAGGTTAAACTAGAATTTACAGTGAATATTCCCCCTCCCTTTCCCCCACTTTCTCCTCTGTTCCTTTTGACATCTGAGAGGACCAACCACAACTGCATACCATTTATAGATTTGCCTGATTAAAACCAGTTTTCCCTATAAGTCATATCATGTAGAAGACACAAGGTTTTTGTCAAGAGACCCGCTACTGGCAGAAACTGTTTTGCTGCTATTGCTAGTAAGAAATTAGTAACTAGATCCATGTCCTGTTTTTTATGCCAGCTTTATAATTATACTATTTCAGTGGTAAGCCAGATATTTGGGCCAAGGGTAATTTAGAAATTCTAGATCTCTATTCAGTTTTGCTTTTTATGTTCATCTTTAGTGCAGCTATGTCTCCTTGCAACATATAATCTTCCTGCATTTTCCTCCCTTACTGTGGTTTCTGTGACCCACGGTCACAATATAACAAATGCATTTTATTCAGCACAGCTTTGTGAAACCATAGGAAACAATTATTGGCTTTAAAGAGAATTATTTTCTTGTTCTTTATGTCTCTGTCCTCAGATAATTATGCACAGCTCACACTGTGCTGTATGACTGGTGGGGCAGGGTTTGTCCCTTCAGTTCAGAAATGCTTTTGCTTTCCTGCCATTTCTGTCATTTCAAGAGCTCTGTGGAGCCTATTTGACTTTCTTGAATGCAGTTTTTTATAACCTATGAGGCTGTGGTTGGCTGGGTTATCCATCTGGTGTGGTAATGGTCTCTGCAGTCTTTACTTGGACTGTGATTACACAAAGTATATATTTGTCTTTTTCAGCTTATATATGCTGTGAACGTCCTGAGCTAATAGTATCTCTGAGATGTGGTTTTTGGAGCACTAGTGTGTCCATTATGCTGTGTTTGCTTTCTACAATGAAACACAGAGCCAAAAACACAACTTGCCCCTTTCCCTCAGCACAAAATTTCCCCTCTCTGCTCTCTATCATGTTCTTGTTCCTTTGCTAATGATGTATGGGTTTTGTTTGTTTGTTTTATGTTCTTTGAACCTCTGGAAAATAGACTCTGACAAGCCTTGGTTTCAGCTGAGGGCCTTCCAAACCTTACAGATTTCAGATGAATCATTTCTCCCATTGTCTGTGACAAACTGAAGATACATTAGTTGTTGACCAGATTTCTTTGAAGTCTACCTGGAAGCCCCAGCTCCACCAGCTCAAATGTGTCACAACAGACAAACACCATAACCACTTCCCATGTTGAATAATGATTTTATTCTTGGAGCTCCCAAACAATTACCTTGAGCCTTCTCATTTTCAGCTGTCTTCCTGTTTCTGTTGGGCGTGATAGTTCTGGTGGAGTATGTATAGCACTGTACAAATAGTCATGCATATATAGTATTTCAGGGTGATAAGTGTGAGAAAATAAAAAGTCAAGTGGGGTCACACGTGTCCCCATCCCTCTGCAGAGAATCATGGTCTGGGCACACACCTCCTCGCACCATGGCTCAGTGTCAGGGCAGGCCGTGCCTCCTCCCCAGACAGATGTTTCCTGTTTCTGGAGTCTCAACATTATGGCTTTTTTGATTGTCTTTTCACATCCAGATTTAGTTTTTGTTCCAGATAAAACATAACTAACGATTTTCGTAAGTTATTTAGTTCCACTGATGGGATGCCTCCACGTGTGGGGGCATGTGTGCCCATGAATGTGTATGGGTGTGTAACTGTAGAGTTTGTATCAGGAGTGTGCTTGGCACATGGGCATGGAATAAATCTTGAAGTAATTTTCACCGCAGGAATTGGTGAATTAATTACTTCCTTTTTTCTGTGGCTAAATGTATATGCAAAGCATATTTGACAAACCGGTCTTGAAATATACCTCCTAGTAAACATGGCAGCTTTCTATTTGCCTCTTCTTCCTCCTGCCATGCAAATAGACCCAGGATTTCCACACTCACAGGATGGGGACACATAAAACAGAGACACCTGGGAATAAAATCTTTAGCAATTTTCTGTTGCACCCTCTCCATCACAGCCCCCAGCTGCTCCAGCTTTCCACTTATTTTCTTCTTTCAAGCATAGGGGTCAACAGTTACTTGTCCTTTCTGCAAATTAATCTGTTTACTGGGATTCAGTATAATTTCCCTGTCTTCCATGTTCATCTGGCCAACCAGTTAGTCACACAGTCGATCATCTTCACATGAGGTGGGCTCTACAGAGAGCTGAACATCAGTCCCTGGACCTCAGTCCTCATGGAAGGAGATGCACTGAGACACATAGGAGTGGCCTCCTTGGCAGGGCTTCTGCAGAGTCTGGCCCAGGAAGGTCTGTGTTTACTAGAAATGTTTACTTAGAAGACATTATCACCACAGGTCTGGGGAAGATTTTTCAAATAACCTGGGATATTGTCTCTAGGCTGAATTTCTGGGGTGTTGCCCATCACCAGATTATTGTTTCTGTTTATACATTTTGTTCTTCTGGCTCCTAGCTAATAGACAATGAAGTCTACTGTGCACTATCTGCTGCCTACAGGTTTCCATTTGCAGCATGCTCCTTTTGCTCCTAAGTACCTGGTGTCAGTATTTTGGCATGTATCCCTTCCCAAGAGGTGGATTGGTGGAGGGGAACCAAACCACTGCTTTTTCAGCTATACATTTCTCAGTTTACATGCCCTGCCTTTATATCAGCCTCGAATTATTTATTCAGGCCTTAGCTTAGATTCTCAATGGCTGATTTCTTTTTCCAGAATAACTGCAGTGCTTTAGATAGCAACAAGACCCAATGCACATAAGAGCTCTTTCTCTTTCAGTCAGGATGATAGTGGACAGTTTGTTTAACTTTTGCTGTAGAAAGCTGTTAACATGAGGGGTGTTCTGGCAGAGGTAAGCAGGAGGGGAGTCCATCCCTTTAATTCCATGGCATTTTAGGATAAATTTGATTTCTCAGGGGAAAAACCATTATATGCATACTCCATAAGCATTGAGTCAGTGAGAAGACAGGAACCAGTAAAGATCTGATTGCTCTGTTACAGACTGAAATTCCTTTCTCACAGAGGAATTTCTGTCAGAGATATAAGTAAAGAATATATATCTGCACATATTTTATTTTTAATGCCATTTAAGCTGCTATCCTTTGGATTAGTTTTATCCCCTCCAGGGTCAGAGCTCTGTTCTAGCATCAGAAGAAATAATAGATTGTAACATGCAAAAGCCGTGCTATATGTATTGGCTACAAAGTTGGGATATAGTGTGTTCCAAGGAAACACTTAGCTTCTAAATTTTTTGCCACTTCTGGAGAATTTGAGGAGGCTGAGTTGGGAAACTGTCTGAATCATTAACTGATATCCAAGCTCAGATGATGTGTTGCAGGGAGGTTGATGCTTTTAGTATGTCATTTCCCATCAGTATTTTTTTTTTTTTTTGCTGTTATTCTTTCTTATCGTCCTAATTTTTACTGAACTTCCCCACCCATCACTAAGGCAAGCAGAGTTAAGCATCTGATTTGACCTGAGCAGCTCTGCTCTGCCTTTTCAACTCATGACTGATCAAACCCAATCCACAATCTCTGGCACAGACCACAAAGGCTGGCTGGGGTCTGAGGAGTTGCAGTAACTACTGTCAAGTGTTTGCCTGACCCCTGTGATTTTACCCCTCCCCTTCTAATAAGGACATGTATCCTGAGATCAAAGACCCTTCAGCATTTTTATGGGAAGTCAGCTGGAGGCATGTAGGCTGATTCAGAATACTGTGAAAGATCTGGACACTTTGTGGAGAACAGGTCATCTGCCTCTGCAAAAATGTGTCTGTCTGTGCCAATGAATCCTTCTCCCCCTCTTCAATTTTTCAAGGATCCCTGCTTGATATAGGACTGTTTTCTCAACAAAACTATGATAAGGTTTCTCTGATAGCATCATAAGGCTGCAGCATGGAAAGAGCCAAATTAGGAGAAGGGATAAGAAAGCACATCACTGCTAAAAGGCACAGCTGTGTTTCTGTGTCCTCTTTACTCTCCCTCTCTGTCACATTTTCCAGCAGGGACTGGTGGTGCTTCTTGCCTTGGAAAGGGCAGCCCACCGCTCTGGTAGCAGCACTTTTACTCCCGAGCGTGACCGAGCCACTGGTCATGTCCCATGGAGGTGACAGTGGGGATTGGGGCTGGCATCCCACTGGGGCTGCTCCCAGAGTGAGGGAATGATAAAGTGGGCTCCTTCAAAGGGAGGGAAAGGTAAAGCAGACCATGGCCTGTCCCAGCATGGAGTTTGGCTGCTGCACTGTAACATCAGTATCACTCAGCTCCAGGGATGGTTTCAGCATCTGCTTCGGGCAAACTGCAGCAGTTACAGATGGAGCCACAAATCGAGGCTGCTTCAAGTGCAGCTGAAACACATGGTACTCCTCTTGTAATCCTCCCAGGTGACTTTCCTCCCCAGGAAATTCAATGAAAGAATTTATGACTATTATTCCCAGTTATTTTACTATAAAGGAAAAAATTCTCAACCTCAAACCAAATTTACATCTAAGATGGCTGATTTTATAGGTACCACCATATGGCTGAACTGCATTTTGCCTCACTGAGCAGTGGTTTCTTCCTTCTCTTTTTTTTCTTTTTTTTCTTTGGTGTTTTTTTTTCTGAAGGTAACAGGAATGAACTGCAGTGTAAATTGCCTTCTTGTCTGCTCAAGGGACCAGCAAAAATTTGATTGCTTCACAGAGGTCATTTTCTTGCAGAGGTAGAGTGGAGCTGTAACTAGTAAATTTGCAGATACCCTAGTGGTGGTCCTTTAAGCCAGGTATGGATGTAATGCAGTGGACACCCACACAAGTTTCACTGTATTCTTACAGCTAGACAAAAATTGCAATGAAAATGAAAAAAACAACCCAAATCGTGTGAAATTTTCAGTGGGAACCCAGCATCTGCTGACCTGCTTGTGCAAACACAGCCTTAGGGAACTGTCATGGGGAACTGCTGCCCTAGCCCTGTGGTGGGGCTGCTGGGGCAGAACAGCAAGTGGCGGCTCTCTGGTGAAATGTGGGGGCTGGGCCCTGAAGTTTGACATGCTATAAGCAGAGGCACTGCTGGAAAACTGGTCAGAGATGACATCTGAGCTAGAATACATCTTCTTCAGCTCAGATAGATGTTAGGAGATCATGGCAGAATGCTAAAAAGGGCTGCCTGTCCTTGTGGTTTGTGCTGGCTGTGATTGCCTGTGGCATTAAACCCTTGCTGGTCTGGAGCATCTTCTGTCCATCCCCTTCCTGAGCCTCCCTCCTGTCCTCTCCCTGTCTTCATGACCTTATGTTTAGCTCCACTGTCAGCTGCCATTTTGAAAAGAAAAGCAGCTCTCAGAGCTTTCTTACTGATAACACAGTGTGGGCTGCAATGAAGTAATTTCCTCCTGTATTTATTTCTATTTTTTGGCTGAATTATTTTTAATGCTTGCTGCTTTGTCCATTCAGTAACCTCTACATTGCTTTTCAAGTGCATTCTTTTAACCTTTTCTTCCCATCCTGTCTCTGTGTCTTCATTTTTTACAACGTGCTTAACCAACATTGACTTAACCCACATGCCCCTGGGGAGAGGATTCTGCAGAGCCGTTCCTTTCTGCTCCAAAGCATGGCTACAAATACAGTTGGTCCTGCTCTTTGTGGAAAGCACATCCTGCTATCCTCAGCAGCAGAAATTTAACCAGATACTTCACCCCGATCATAATGGGTTATTTACTGGCCACAGAGAAAGGGTTATTTTCTGGGACTCCAGATAAGGCTGGGGCCAGGAAACAGCTTGCAGTTGTCTCTGCAAATTCATCTAGTCTCTACCATAGTGTTTTGCTATTTCCTCCCTCGTTATCTTCAGAGCAGAGGCTGTCAGGAAGAGGCAGGCTGGCGAGGGCAGCTCAGCCTCCCTGAAACAGACTTTTCCCACATCCTCACGATCTTGTGAGGACAGCAAGCCAGGCTCTGGCAGCCCCTCTGTCCCTCTCTGGCAACACATGAAGAAAGTTGTCCTGTTTTCCCCACTCAGCCGAGAGAGCTCTAAGAGCTTTCTAATCAGCTCACTGTCAGCCTGTTTCCTCTCATCATTTAAAATGAGACCGTGCTAAGTTTACAGCTGCCAAAGCTTTTGCTTGGATTCAAAACACCGAGTGTTTGAGAGGCAGGTTGTAACTGCCAGGGCAGATTTCTAAGGAGGCAGCGCTCAGGGGAAGATGGGCCTTTTCCTCTTGTCAAAAATACTCTAAGTGGATGAGAAATCATCACCCTGGCTAACAAGTTTTACTTGCAATTGTTCTCTTTGAAAACTGGCTGCTCATTTTGTTCCCCATGGTCAGATGTGTACCTTTGTAAGTGAGATGACCTAAAAGTCTGTGCAACTAGGTGAAATTCCCATGGGAGGTGAGTGGTGTTGTGCTTTTGGTTTTACTAAAGCATATGCAGGAGACTGCAGGTTTCTCCTGCTCATGGTTTTAGAAACCTCACTGGTGTATCTGTGCTCAATGCACATACTTTGCTGTGTGCTGTGACCTGCTTCTGCTGCTCCAAACGTGAGCACTGGCAGGGCTGAGTGATTCATCTTAGCCATGAAGAGGCAGCTCCAACTTTTTTTAACAGGTGCCCAGGATGCCTTTGAAGATTATAAAAGCCAGGCAAAAATCTTAAAAAAACCTGCTTGGAACCACTCATTTTGGTGTCAGTCTAAATTTTCAGAGAGGCTGCACCTCTCTTTTTCAAAGCAGGCTTCCAAAGCAATGGCAAATAGGAGCTGCAACATGCAAAATCACCAATTGCATTTGAAAAACATGGCATAAGTTAGTTACCACTAATGCAAGCATGTGCCCATTACACCAGCACCTTCGTCATCTATGACAGACTCCTTTCTAGCTTAGACAAGGTACTGAGAGGATACTAATTTGTGGAATTCAACAGGAACCTTTCTTCAACCTCCTCTTGACTCTTCACTTCATCCACATGCACAGTGAAGGTGTTCTGCACCGGCACAGAGCAAGGGCAGGCAGCACGTTGGTGCAGCCCTTTGGAAAATGGCCTTTCTCACACATTTGAGAAGCTGTAGGTAGCTGAGCCTGGATACCAGGATCAGTCTGAAGGACAAACTGGAGTCAAATATAGTCTACACTTATAAAAAATTAAAAATGCTAGATCCATCCAACATGGGTTGTACAAGTCATGGTGCCTGACTTGTGCTGCAGTTCCACTTGATGTGGAAAGGAGACAATGTGCAGGAGGAGGGTGAAATGCACCAGAGGGGACTTGGGGGGTCATGGAATACAGGGTAGTGAAGATAATAGTGGCACAGGGGTGGGATTTGGGACAGGGTGGTGTGGTATATAAGGTCTCTTGGATGTAGGCTGCATGGGCTGGAGGGAGAAGGAGGGCAGGACCTAGGTTACAGGTTCATGGGTAGAATGAAATGGCACATTTACATATTTTGGAGACATTTAGAATCCCTCTCCCAGTCTTGCTGAGAGCTGTGCACACTCTAAACTGAATCCTTTAGGGTTTGCTTTTAGGGAAGAGTTGGGATTTAGAATCTTAAATTCAAAGTTGCAAATGCCCCAGAGATGGTAACTGTACAGATTGCACAGAAAAGCATGGAAATGGGAAGAGGGGCCCCTTATACTGCCCACTTTCAGCATTCATTAGGAGACACATGCGCTTGAGAAAAGGGCTTGTTGTGGGCAATGACATTATTCCCAATACATTCCGCTCATACCACATTAATGTGGAAAAAAATTCCTTTCTGCTGGTATGTCATTGACATTTAGCATCAGTTATTGAGCATATTTGATCTTCTATGTTCTGAATTTCATGAAAATCAAAGTGAATATCTTAGTTTTCTTGAAAGTGTTGGACAGCTTCAAACAGAACTTGCCCTACATGTATAATATATAATTGTAAACCCAGGGTTTACACAAGGAAATTTTGCAGCTGAAAATACACCCTGACATAAACCTGTCTGTTTTTTGTGGCACTCTCCTTTTACCCTACTTTAGATGTCTAAAAAATATAATATCTATAGTAACATGTATTTTAACGTAATGATACCAACATTAATAGGACGAATTATGATGCAATATTTAGACTTCATTAGTTTCTTTAAGGTATTTCTTTCACATTACAAAATGTCATTTAGAAAAACTGGTTCTTTTTTTTTTGATGTGGGTTAATTCCTCTCTACCTATGGTTACTGAGTTTACCATGTAAAAAGAAACAGTTCTTTTTAACACCAGACTACCTACAGGATCAGCAAATTAGTTTAATTTCTTCTGGTGCTGGAAATACATAAGCTTTAATCATGGATCAGATACACACCCTCTGAAATATGTTAACTCATCAAAGCAAAGGGCCCACTAGCTTTTAAAGAGAAGCCTTATTATACATGGTATATAATACCTGATATTTATATTATATGGTTTGGTTTCAGTTATGGAGTTTGCTGTGTATATACATGTGTTTGATGTGTGTATATGCATATACACTGGTTTCAGTTCAGGTGTAATGCTGACCTACAGGAGGTTGGGTTGGGCCACCTGATGTTCTCTTTCAGCCTTCTCTAGATGTATGAAGAAGTAACATGGGTGCTGTGCTTACAACAATTCTTCACAGATTTTATATTTTCTCAGTCTTGGTAAAGACTTGAGTTTATTCAGGTTAATTTTTAACAGTGGCTATTCCACGGAGTAAAGGGATTATCCTTTATTACACTGTCCTTCTGCTGCATTACAAAGGAAGCTAGAATGGGTAACTCAGGAGGATGCAATGACACTGAACATTGAGGAGTGAAGCTAGGAAAGCCAAAGCCCAAATGAATTGAATCTGGCCAGGAATGCTAAAAAACAAGAAGGGCTTTTTTTGGCACATAGGTGACAAAAGGTAGCCTACAGAAAAGGTGGGCCCACTGCTGAATGAGGTTACACAATGAATGGTTACACAGGATATGGAAAAGGCTGAAGTACTGAGTGCCTTCTTGCCTCAGATGGCACCCACGAAAGCTGAGGAAGCTGGCAAATGTCATTGCAAGGCTACTCTTGATAATCTTTAATCACGGCAACTGGAGAAATACTCAAAGACTGGAGGAAAGCAAATATCATGCCTATCTTCAAGAACATGGCAAGAAGGACCCAGAGAACAGCAGGCCAGTCAGCTCTCCTCAATCCCTGGAAAGGTAGTGGAGCAGTTAATCCTGGACACCATTTCCAGGTACATTTGGGAGAAGAAAATCATCAGAAGCAGTTAGCATGGCTTCAAGGGGAAGTCGTATTTGACCAACTTTAATAACTTCTACAATGAAATGACTGGCCTGGTAAATGAGAGGAGAGCAATATATGCTGTCTACCTGGGCTCCAGGGCCTTTACCCTGTTGATGGATGCCTGAATGAGTGGACAAGCTGGACTGAAAACTGGCTGGGTCCAGGGGGGGATCAGTGGCAGGAAGTCCAGTTAGGGGCCGATAACTGGCCCTATACCCCAGGAGACAACACTGAATGTGGTGCTGTTTCACATTTTCTATAATGATCTGGATGATGGGGCAGAGTGCACCCTCAACAAATTTGCTGATGACACAGACCTGGGAGGAGTGGTTGGTATTGCAGAGGGTGGTGCTGCCATCCAGGGGGACCACAACAGACCGGAGAAATGTGCTGAAAGAAACCTCATGGAATTCCACATGGATAAGCACTAAATCCCTCACTTGGGCAGAAACAATCCCAGGTGCCAGAGTATGCTGAGGGTCACCTCACTGGAAAGCAGCTTGGCAGGAAAGGACCCGGTGGTCCTGGCAGATACCAAGTTGAATTTGAGTGAGCGATGTGCCTTTGCAACATAACAGGCCAACGGTGTCCTGAGCTGCAGGAGACAAAGCACTGCCAGCAGGTCGAGGGGGTGATCCTTCCACTCTACTCTGCACTGGTGAGTCCACATGTGGAGTGCTGTGTCCAGTTCTGTGTTCCTCAGTTCAAGAAAGACATGGACACACTGGAGAGAGTCCAATGAAAGGCCACAAAGGTGATTAAGGGACTAGAGCATTTAGTCTCTGAGGAAAGGAAGTGGAACCTGGGACTGTTTAATCTGGAGATAACTGAAGGGGTGGGTGTGTGTGTAATCTTATTAACATGTTTAAATACCTGAAGGGAGGGTGCAAAGAAGATGGAGCCAGACTCTTTTCAGTGGTACTCAGTGACAGGTTCAGAGGGAATGGGCACTGACTGAAACCCCAATGGTTCCCTCTGAACATCAGGAAACCCTTTTTCACTCTGAGCATGACCTAGTACCAGTACAGGTTGCCCAGGGATGTGGTGGAGTCTTCATCCTTGGAGACACAGTCCTGGGCAGCTGGCTGTAGGTGGCCCTGTTTGAGCAAGGGTTTTGGACCAGCTGACCTCCAGAGGTCCCGTCCAACTTCGAACATTTTGTAATCCTATGCTTATATTAAAATTTTAGCCCTTGTTCTTGTTCAATTTTTCCATGATCACTGTGTCAGGAAAACCTTTGCTCAGCTGCATCTGCAAGAGTGCTGCAAAACATTGTCCATCTTGTCCCAGTTTGTGCATAGAAGAGAGCGGGATTTACTTGTGCAATGCATGTATTTTCTATTTTTAAAAAATCTGGCCCATTGTTTTGCTTCTACAGTAAATCACCAGAGTGTGTGAGCCCATCTGCTTTTAAGAATCCTTATTGTTCCTCTGGGAACAATAAACAGCATGCTACCAAGAGCCTGTGAAACTGGATTGTAGTTTTCCTGTATTTCTGTTCACAAACAGACAAGTAACTGAAATGTTTGTGTGCAGGAGAAGGGTTGCTTGGGTGTTTGCCTGGAGATGTTGGGTATCTCTGCATTTCCTGTGCCTGGCAGGGAATGGGGGTCCTAACATAACCTTACATGTTTTGGAGAGATCCCCTCTCCACATCCCAGGCTTTGGCATTAATAATTTCCCTACTGGCCCTATTAGGATGGAAAGAAACTCCCATGTGTTTCTTCCTGTGTCCAAAGAAAGGCAATGAATCTGGTGAATGGTCTGGATCACAATTCTGATGAGGAGTGGCTGAGGAAACTGGAGGTGTTTTGTCTGGAGAAAAGGAGGCTCAGGGAAGAGCTTATTGCTCTCTACAACTACCTGAAAGGAAGTCGTAGTGAGGTGGGGTCTGTTTCTTCTTTTGGGTGACAAGTGATAGGACCAGACTAAATGACCTCAAGTTGCACCAGGGGAAGTTTAGATTAGATATTAGGAGAAAAATTCTTCACTGAAAGGGTTGTCAAACACTGGAACAGGCTGTCCATGGAAAAGGTGGAGTCATCATCCCTGGAGGTATTTAAAAGTCATGTAGATGTTGGCATTCCAGGAAATGGTTTAGGGGTAGACTGGGCAGTTCTGGGTTAATGGCTGGACTCAATGAACTTCAAGATCTTTTCCAACCTAAATGGGTCTATGATTCCCTCTGACATCTGGAGGTCCAAATCACTGCTCCTGCAGCAGGTCTTCCCTGCTCCATTTGGCTTTGCCATCTCCAGACAAACACCTCATCTTTGCCATCCTCACTCAAATCACCATGATCTACCTTGAGGTGAGAATTTGTTTCACCAAGGGGGATTCTCATCACAAACAGAAGAAAAAATATCAGAAGCCAAGAAATGCAATTGCAATCCAAGTCAAGGCCTAAACCCCAAACTGCCTGGTGCTGCTCACCTGTGGTTTCTGGGGTCCATCCCAACTCCCCAGACCAACAGCAGGTAGATTCAGAGGGCTCCTTTCTCCATACCCCCCGCTAGATCCAGAATGAATGCAAGAAACTACATGATCCAAGGGACTGTGGACTACCAAATACAGAGATTTTTTTTTAGTGCTGCAAGCTATTTAACCTCAATGATTGATGGATGTGGGGAATAGATGGGACTGCTGCTGAAGATCAACACCCTCAGGCCTTCAATTAACGCATCTGAAGTCACAATAAATTTTTCTGGGCAAGCAAAATGAGAGACAAGTAGTTCCCAGTAATTCCAAACAAATCAAATGGCCTTTATCAGCCTCACTGTAGCTCTTCTTTATGCATGACAAGGAAGCAGAAATAGCTCAAATCCATGAAAAAATTTCCAAGTATCTGTAGTTACCTGGGAGTCCTTGACTTGGTTCAATCAGGAATGCCAAGAAACTGTGTTTGTAATGTTGCCAGCCACTAACATGGGAGCAACTCTGTGGGCACAAATTGAAATGTGACCTAATCAGAGAGCTGCGGGAGAAGCAAGATGATTAAAAAGGAGGCACATTGGATGTGACGGAGATCAACGCAGACAGGAAAGGAAAAGGAGATCAGTAGCCCCTTTGAGCTTGCTTAAAATCAGTCCTGCCCAGTTGGGAATACTGGCGTGAATGCAGCAGTGAGTTCTGAAATGAGATGAACAGTTTATGTCAAAATAATGCAACAAATTCCAGCCCCAAGTAAATGTAGGAACACAAGTTCTGTGCTGTGCCTGAGGCCCTGATCCTGTGGATGATTACATGCATGAAAAAGCCCAGTGAATGCAGGTCTATTCATGCATGCACAAACACTCACAAGATTGGGGTTTTATTGTGCATCCCCTGCAATCTACTGGATGGTATAGACATCAGCCTGAACTGTGGCCCATGTTTTCTCAGGAATAGTTAGAAAACTAAACAAAACACATAACAAACCTGAGGCACATTTCACATCTGAGTCACTAAAGTTTGTACAGTAAACACATGTATACAAAACTGGACAAGTTTATTTTCCACAAGGCAAGCTGGTTTTGTAATTTTTTTCCACTTATAAGGAAAGGGAAGAAATTCCTCCCCCTCTTCTCTGCCCATACATTTCCCTTGTTTGTGAGTCTTTAGAAGGCTATGAAGCTGCACCAGGAGCAAACAAGAACTTTCTTTAATGAATAAATATTTACAACTGCCAACTTGGATACCTTAGGCTGAGGCTGATTTCTTTGAAACATGCACTGAAACTCTCAGGACTTGATCCTGCCCAGACGGAAACGTGTCTTGGAGCAGCAGCTGCTCCTCATAACGCATGCCTGAAATCCTGAGCAGGACCTAAGAGCGCTTTGACTGAACTGGACTGGACTGCTTGTGCTGGATAACTCAAACCTTTCTACATGTGCCATCAGAATGCATCTGTTTCACTATACTTGGTGTGCTTCCTTAATTCTTGTAATTCCTTGATGTAAAACTTCTCATTTGTTTGGCCAGTGCTTTCCTGGGGCCAAAAGTTGACTTCTGAAGCATGAGCCTGAGGCTGGACAGTGCCAGCGAAGGTGAATCTCTTGCTATGGGACTGATTGTGAGGCTGCAGTATTAGTGATTCCTCAGCTGGGCAGCTGGGGAAATGTCAGGATGTGTCAGGGTTCTTCCTGATGTCCTTGGCTAATTCTGATTCTTGTGTGGTAAGAGAATTGAGATGAAGGGGCTAAAGAAAATAATATTTTTTTGAGGTAGAAAAAAAATTGCACAAATTAAGAACTTAAAATAAGAGTCTGATATAAGGCTGCTGGTAATAAACAGAACAGAAGATAATTGGGCAAGTCTGAAATTGTAATGCAAAATGTCCCCAAGTGAGGCATATTTGTAAGCTTACTGGAATGCCATTATCTGAGGAGCCCTCCTTTTCATTTATGATCTGGACTCTCCACAGCATATAATTTAAGGTCTCAATGAATTGTGTGAAGGGCAGCATTCACAAGTCATGAGATAACTTCTCAACTTCTTCAGTGAGTGACCCTGTCAGCCAACCCCTGTCACTTCACTCTGTCCACCCTCTGCTCCTCAAAGACAAGGGTGAGAGCTGGGTCCACCTGCTGTGTGGCTCTGCTGGCAAGGAGCTTCATTTCAGCGCCCAGTGATACGATGGCAAACAGCTCCAACAGCATATTTCCCGTAGATGAGTTTCTAGTATCTCTGGACTCTCTAGATCTCAAGCCTGGGATCAGATCTGGGAATATAATGCAGAAAATTGCCTACGCACAGAAATCAGAGTGGAAAAGGTGAGAGCGCTACGTGCCTCTGCTGGGGCAGTCCTCTCCAGAAGACCTGTCTATTGCACCAGTCTGGAGGGTCTTGTTTCACTGTTTTTTCTGTTAATTTTTCTCTTTGGTACAAGGTGAGGTGTTCAATACTTTAAGCAACAAAGATTTATGGAGCAAATAGATTGTCCTGATTCCTTATGAGGAAATCTATCACCATAAATTTACTTCTACCTTTACTTTGCAGCTACCTCTTCTTTTCTGTGCACACAGATGTTTTGGCTGTGGCTCAGAAGGCCAGTCCTGCTGCCACATGAAAGCTCAGGGAGCCAGGAAGGATATCATCACCATGAGAAACTGAACTCATAGACAACTGGAAAAGCCTTTTGGTTCTGACTCAAAATGTTCCTGGAATGGGGTTTCAGGGCTCCCACTGGATACAGTTTGCTGCAGTCCAGCTGTGCATGGTGCCACCAAATGCCTCCTCGTCCATCCCCTGGGTGCCAGTACGTGGGTACCAATGCCATGGTCACACACATCTCCATTTCACTGCTGCTCTTTCTCTCCTTTCCCTGTCACTGAGCATTTGGTTAGCACCAGGGAAGGTGCTACATCTGCCCCATGTCAGTGCCTTTATGTCCCACCTCCCCACCCACCTCTGGCAGATGGTGCCTTGCTCCTGACACCAATTACACAGGATGAAAATCGTGCTGAGAAGAGCAGTGTATCCCAAATTTTTATTGTGAATGTATGTGGATCCCTTTGCCTGCAGCCAACTTGGGTCTCTTTGGTGCCCTCCGCTCCCACCCTTCATCCCTGTCCCCACCAGGTCTTTCCTGGGTGTTCAGTCCCTGTTAGCCATGACCAGCCAGATCTCTGTGTGGCAGGGGCACACCCATGCTGCAGCACAGCCCCCTGACCCATGCCAGGGCCATGCCTGGCTGTGACTTCCCAGTGCACCCCCAGTTTATGCCTTTGTGACCAGGCTAGGGATTTCCACATGGATCTGCTGGAAGCGTGGTTTAAATCTTGAACCTGGCAACTCCTGTTACAGAAAGAGCTTCAGGGGCAGCATACAGTTGTGTGCACAGGAATAGAATCCTCTACGGAGGTTAACGTGTTTATTCTTTGTGGGTAGCAGTTTTGAGCAAGAATTCCTTCCCGCTTTGACTACAGAAGTGTGGACACCAGCTCCCACTTGTAGGCTCTGGTGACCCTCTACCCAGCCCTGTTTGCACTGAGGCTGATGATCAGTATAAACTCTTGGTAGAGAAACACTGACAGACAACTTATTTCTCCAATAGTTAAAGGAACATGGTAAAACAGTTTGTTAACTAAAAAATCAGTCCAAACTTCAGAGCATGATAACTCAGTTCAGATGTACCTCTTGGATAATAAACACTGTCCCTCCCACAACACAACACACTTTCTGTCACATTTGTCACTGAAAAACTTCCTTCGAGAAAGGGGAAAAACAACTAGGTCAGTCCAAAATGTGTAGTTACTTCTTTAACTCTGAAATGGCAGCTAAGTGACCAAAATACTTTAAGAACTAGAGAAAAGTGCTGTAAATCCCCTTCTCACTCAGCAGGTTGTTACTATGGAGTGATATAACTTCAGCATACAAGACCAAATAAGAAAACAAAAAAGCCAGAAGATAGTAATGCGACCCAGCTTGTTCTGAGTCTGTATGCTGCTGTAACATCCTCTTCATTACATTTTCAATTGAAAAAATAATTATACAGTACGGTTAATTTATTCAAAGTTTCTGTTTTTTCCAAGTGGAGTCACTCACTCTCGGTGTGAGTTTCACCAAGGAAACGCTCTTAGTGCTCTTTGCCCTTAAACCTGCTCATCCTGAGGAAGTGTTCTAGAGCTGAATGCCCAGATGCACAGACTGCCTTGTCCTGCAGTTCTCAAAGCTTTGTTGTTGTTGTTGTTGTTGTTGTTGTTGTTGTGCATGTGCTTCATTCTGGGAGAGGAGGGAGAAAAGAACACTTCACATGGGAAGGACTCCAGCCCTGCACAGGCAGAAGGGGTCCAGGGGCAGAGGTTGCACAGCTTTGGTGCATCTCCTGTGGCCCACTGGGCCTTGGAGAGAAGCTCACACTGACTCAGTGCTTCTGGCTCTCTTGCTTTCTTACTCACCTGTGCAACTGAGACAATTGCTACGATGAAATGTAGGTAGTAGCATCTGTTTTAAACACAAAACTAATCCCCAAATGCTCCCTGACAAAATGGCCCTTCTCGTTTTTAAGATAATACATGTCAGAATGAAATGTAAGGCTAGCCTGGCTTTTTCTCAACTTGAGTGCATACTTTCCTGTTGTCTGCCTACCCACCATGTCCAGTGCAAAAAACAAACCAGCTGTGCTGCCACTCTGATAGGTAGCAGTCCAGGTTTGCCTCTGGGCAGATATTTACTGCTACATCTGGCTTTGCTTTACCAAACTGCTAAACTCCCTTTTCCTTTCCACATTTACTTTGTTTTTATTAAATTTCCCCTCAGAATACTCTAGTTTGTATTTCTAATGTCAACAATTGCTTTTATCACAGATAATAACTTCCTCTGACAAAAGCTGTGCCATCCTACATGCATTTCAAATCCATTTTATGGACAAATATTGAAGTACAATATTTGGCCGTGCATGCAATTTAGTGTATTTATAGTAATCAAATTCTAAGGCATGAGAGCCAAGAAGTAAGTTGGTTGCCATTTTCTTAATCATGTATTTAGCTGACAACTTCTACTAAAGCTTAATGAAGTTTACATTGTGATATTTTGATGTTTATGAAGTAATTTATGTGGTATGCTTAAGCATTCTATAAAAACAGCTATAAAAACACAAACTATTCCTTTAACTTGCCACGATAAGTAAAATCTGGGACCTCTAGAGAGAATAAGCATCTATTGATATATAGATTGGAAAAGGAAACTGGACATCTCAATTAAAGAAGACAAATGACTTCCTTTTTATTAAGTAGGACACAGAAATCGTATCTTGTCTCCTTTACCAATAATGCCATAGGCATTGTGGAATTCATTTACCCTTCTGGAGCTTTGTCTCCCACATATGCAATATATCACAAAGGGACTATGAGATGGAGCAGTTCTTGTAAGAAATGTCGAGACCTGTGCTTGGAAGGTACCAGAAAAGGCTTTTTAAATGTATTTGGTTTATTTTGGTTGGGAATTAAAAGTGACATAGCTATTTCTTCCTTTGGAATGAAATGAACTTATCAGAAATGGTCTGGATTCACTTCAACTGGTGTTTTCCTCTCTGGCATGTACTAAGTGAAGAAAGGCAGGATATCCACAATACTCTGCTTAGATGTAGCTTCTGTTAGCACAGACAGCTCAGGACAGCAAGGAACATTTAATTTTCTTTCTGTGTCTACACTGCTGCAGATGAACAACTTCCTTGAGTCATTCACATGGGCCTGACTTGGCCCGTACATTTTTGGCATCTGCAGTAAAGTTTAGTGTCTTCCTCTGCATCAGGGTAAGAGTTTTTCAGTGACAGCTCTTTTCTGAGGTATCTTAATCACTATCTGGCTTCCTCGTACCCTCCACCAAGTGTTGCTCTTCATTGGTGATGTGGTCACCATGCCATCAAACAAAACCCACCTTGCACTGAGACTTTGCCTGGCCTTCCTGACAGAGCTTAGGAATATGCTGCCTTGGCCTCCCTTGGCTACAGACATTTTCCACAGCATCTCATGCACAGCAGTTGCATGGGAATCCTGATGCATTTTGTCTGTGAGTTGACAGGACTTTGTCTATCAGATGATGACATTTAGGAGGTACTTTAGCAGGAAACTGATAATGCTTGAGGGAGTGTATCTGCAGCCAGCACGTATCGTCTTAGCTTGCATGTAGCTTGCAAAGTTGAAGCTTGCAGCTCAAAAAGTCACTTTACCATTGTATTTTCTCCCCCCAGTACTGTTGCAAACTGTGCCCTTTCCCATGTGCTTTTTTTTCATGCAGACATTTTTCACATGCTTTCTTGGATCACCTCTGGAAACCTTCTTCACCTTCTTATCTGCTTTGCTCTGTATCAGGTTTTCTGGGAACACCACGGTTTGTGAAATAGCTTAACATGAATAATGGTCCCATCAGCTTTTAGGCTGAATCCTTTTGTTGGCAGTATCAGGAGTATCCATTGCTCTGATAACTAACTCCTGGTTGCTCTTCTAACACTGTGCTCAGATCACTGGCAGACATTGGACCCATTCACTGCAGTGTGCCCTTCTTTGTGGACCCTGGTCTTGAGCTTCACACAGTTTTATGCTTTGGGTCCCTTTTCTGACTTTTACTGCTGTATTTGAACTGTAGAAAAAGAGTGGAAGTAGTGTCCAATCTCTGTGTAACCTCCTACTCTGAGCATCTTGTCCTGGAATTGATCCCATCCCACTCTTCAAAGTATTTACTGTCTCCACTCTGCCATGGTGCATCTAGATGGTCCTACGGGAGTACAGGTGTTGAGGGCAGTCCAATGTCACCTTTGAAACCTGGCTAAGGAGTGGGTGTAGAGCTACCACACAGGTCACGAGCTTTTTTTCCACTTCCATGCATGCTGGATTTGTCACTCCACTGCACAGCTCGTGCTCATCAAGCCCAGCCATGCAACAGGGACCTCTAGACAGTACTGACATCCTTGCACTTACCACACCCAAGCTGTGCTGTAGAGATGCTTTGGTTTCACTGTAGCCGATGCCGGGTGGAAGTGCTCTCTACACTGCTTCTACCTCTTGCTCTCTTCTTTATACTCACAGTCCTGCCCTGTGCAACTCCCCACCCATGCTGGCTCACCCCTTTGGAGGCTACACTGTGATTCAATTCAAAAGTAAATCCAGATTTTAAAAGTAAAAAATAATTTTTTCTTACATTTTTTAAAGATGGTTTATCTTCTTAATCTGTATTTGATCTTACCACAGGAAGAGTGGTGTTGGCACAGAGTCAGGGCCTGTGCAATACAGTACCAGAGTGGGAATGAGAAACGGGAACAGGCATTACATTCAGGAAAACAGCAAAAGCTGACTTTGCTGCATGTTTTAAATGAGGAACCCAGAGCCTGTGACAAGCTGATCTGCAGTCTCTCTTTGAAGGTGAAGAAAAGCCTTCATCCTCTTAGGAGCTTCCTGGCCACATCATGAAGCAGGATACAAAGGCTTTTTGACATCACTGGGAAAAAATGAATCCTCCCTTTGCATTTTTGTTACTGTGCTCTCTGGGGCTGCTGGTCTGGATGCTGAGGTGTATGTTCTGCCTTGGCAGCATGTGAAGAGTTCACAAGGGGAGCAAACTCTCCATTTTGCTGATGACCTTGGGGAAATGGCAGCAGACTGAAGGTTGCTGTTTATCATCGGAGATCTCATGGGTCCCTCCCTGTGGTGTGCTCTGGATGG
Source organism: Ifrita kowaldi (assembly GCA_013398055.1). Classification (NCBI taxonomy): domain Eukaryota; kingdom Metazoa; phylum Chordata; class Aves; order Passeriformes; family Cinclosomatidae; genus Ifrita; species Ifrita kowaldi. The sequence goes on from VZRS01012646.1 coordinate 61,936, forward strand.
GAACAGCCTCTGTATGTTTAGTTTTTGCTTAGAATAGATGTGTAATAGATCTTTCCGGAGAAAGCACTTGTTAATTAGAGCCTCCTCTAAGACTAAGCCAGAGATGGGCAGACTGGAAAAGGTCAGAGCTCTGGAAAATATTTGTCAATTTGAATCTGTTTAAAATTGGGCAAAATAAGCGGGTGTGTGGGGCTACCAGATGGTTTGTTTAGAGAAATTAATCTTAGAGGCTTTTGAACCTGGTATAACCAGGAGTGCTCTTTTCAGGACACCACTAGTCCTTTCCCAGCCTACACAAGGTGACAAGACTTTGGCTACACCACTGCCTGGGCTTTTCCAGCCACTTACTCCACTAAAATTCAAGTTAGAACCTCTGTGTCACAAAGTAAGTAGTGGCAAGGACCTTTCTGGTTTATGTGTCTGAATAAAAGCACATTCATTCAGTCGACCTACATGCTGTCCTGTCTCTTAGTCTGTGCTGTGTTTGCTGATACAGTAGAGTCCCTTATCCAGCTCCCAGGCTAGTGGCAAGATGCTCCTGAGGTCTGCAAGAAGCTAGGGAAAGATGACTATTTAGAGAGAAACAGAGTAGCAACTCAAAATGATTGAAGAGTTTTAGCAAATGTTTAAAATTTGCATTTCTAGCCTACCTACATATAGTTTTTGTATTCTCAGAAATTTTAAGCACTTATGAGATATATTGGCTGGCTATAAAGTTTACATTGCACTTCATCATTTGAAAGACACATTAGAAAATCTTGTGTCTTGGTCTTTTTTTTCCCCCAGTGTGCAGAGACCTAGCCTGTCTTACTTGGTTGCCTCTTGCTAAAGAGCCTTGAAACACCATCTCCTGGCACCTCTAGGAGTTTCTCATTTCATACAAAATTTATCATACTTGGACAGATCTGAGTGTGTGAGTTTGAAATCAGATTTCCACAGTTGTGTGGCAGAGGGAACTCACAGAAGAAGAGAAAGAGCCAAGAGCACAACTGAAGCTGTACCACTTTGAATCCAGAGGAATACTGGTGATACTTGCTCATTTTCAAACTGAAGCCACTCTGACACAGCTTCTCTGTCAGTTGTGATACAAGTTTATATTTTGTTTTAAAACCAATTAATTTATTCTACAGGTTGAAAATACTTCAGCCAAGTTTTCTTCACTATGGAAGCAAATTCTTGACACATCCTAGCTGATGATGGCAAGGAGACAAAGACTCTACTTTTTTTTTTTTTGTTTTGCTTTGTCACAAGAATGTTTGAGCTATTCAGTTCCCATCCCTAATGAGGAGTTAGTTTTCAAACATATCTCTGCCTGTCTTAGAGCATTGATGCTTAGGAATTTGGAAAAATTTGTGTATGGAAGATTTTTTGCTACTTTTCTATGGCATTTTTTCTCTGGGATTTGTGTTAATATTTTCCTGCCAGAATGCCCTGCTGCGCCTGTAAAAGCAAAGGCAAGGGCACTCAGCAGAACTCCCAGGGCAGGAAGGGGTTTTGCTCACTGGGCATTTGGAGGCACTTGAAGTGCAGTTTGGGTGGAGAGGATGCATTGGTATTGATCAGATTGGTGCCTCTTGCTGTAGCTCCACCGAGACTGGCGACAGCCACCATCCCTTGAAAGTGGTTTCCAAGTCTCATTGACTCCAGATATTTTGCTTCTTTGTCCCTTCCATCTCCTTATCTCCCCACACATCCATAGAGTACCCAAGCAAAGCCTGCTCTGCCATCATAGCTCTGTTTTACATCAGTACCTTGTTATCTCAAGGCTGGCTTCTTGTTCTCTTTAGTCCTTTTATTTTGCATCCCTGAGAAATTTGTCTACAGTTAAGAGCCATCTGTCATCCCCTACAGACTTTTCCCTCTTGTAATTCACCAGCCAGGGGAGGCTGGTGGGAGCATGCTGCCTGCACAGTGCTGGTGGCAGGGGTGGGCAGGGGTAGGTGGGGAGAGGAGTGCAACGACTCTTTGAATTTCTCATGTAAAGCTAAGCCTCTGCCTCATGCTCATCCCCTCACCAAGGGGGCACCACAAAGAGGGGGGTCTTTATAAAGATCATTGATTCTCTGAAATGCACATTCATCAGTGGGCAACTGGTTGGTGTTTCAGGGAACCCTGGCTCTGGTAAGTATGTTTTATGGGCCTGCTGTTGCAGTTGTTGTTGCTAACAGATTTCCCACCTCTGCATCCCAGCAGGGGTACCTCATATCTCTCTGCAACTTGAGGTGATGTTTCCTCTTGTGAGGGTTGCATTTTGTGTTGAGAAATTTCCAGGCTGTTGATCAGATAATATGAACATTTCTAAATCTTCTTGTCAAGATAACAGCAGTGGGAATGCTGAAATAGTGACAGAGGGAAAAAAAAGAGTCTTCTGGCCATGGACTCCTGGCTGGAAGGTAATTTACAGTACTGCTGTTATAAAATGTTGCACATGACCACGAGCTGATTTAGGTGGATAAGAAATCAAACCACTCCTCTCTTCAGAGCCCAAGCCTTCACATCAACCTCCACTGATGCCAACAAACTGGGTGAAGTCCAAGCTTATAACTTGTATGGACCTGAGTTGCTCATTCAGAAATGGTGGTGGCTTGACAGCCATCATGGGCTCCTGTCTTCTCACAGTCACCTCCACATCAGCCTTTGGACAAGATGGTTACAGAGCAGTTCTTTCCCTCTAGTGCAGAACCATGACCCTCATGGTATCTGTACATAGGCACTATGTAGTGGTTTCCCCAGAACATCTGAGTAGCAAATCATTAATTGTGGGATACACCTTATTTAATTTTAGTAAGTGCCGTGTTGGAGTTTACAGCTGATTTAGGTACCCCAGATTGTTTTCATCATTCACTAGAGAAACTGGTCCTTTTAGAGAGGTATTTTGGATGGAAGGAAGCATGTGGAAGGAGCTCAGTGCTGCATATCCAGAAACAGACATCCACCCTGTGACTAAGTCCCAGCTGATTTGGAGCTAGTTATCCATACATTCCAGGGGAGGGAGACCGGTGACTCCAGTGGGTGGTTACTCCATTGTCTTGGAGTCCTCCCTTGCACTGTCCACAGAGGTGGCCAAGATGACCCCAGCAGACTGAGCCTTCACCTTTAGATGTTAGATGAGCTCAATCCTGCCTCATCTGCTGATGGAGGTGAAGGATTCTGCTGTTGCCTTGCTGTAGCACGACCCATGTCAACAGGGCTCTTCCTCTGTCTTCTGGGACTTGTCACCGGGACATGTGGACACCATGAAGTGTCCACATCCCTCTGGGCCTAAGAGTACCCTAGAGAAGGCAGTGCCACCATCAGCATGAGGTTCATGGTCTCTGATCAGTATCTGAGAGCCATCCAGCTCTCCAAATCTCCGGCTGCCATGGGATTTCAAATCCCCTCTCCATGGGATTTCATATGTTGCTCCGGGCAAATCCTCCGGGGATTAGCAGAGACATCTCTCATGGCAGTAAAACACTGTCAGGAGTCTACAGGGTCTTCCTCAGTGGGGCAATGTTGAACACCAGGGTACTCCCATGCTGGAAATAAAATATGCTCATATTGAACTAGATGTGAACTGAATTCTAGCTAAGAGACTCACTGGGGTCTTACTGCTGCAGAACCAGAAGTGGGCTTGAATTTCTTTCCCATCATGGAGCAAGGCAGCACTGGGAGACATGTCCATTGTCCAAAGCAGAGGAAATCACTTAAAAACTGCTAATAGGGAGAAGATGAGGTGGTAGAAACTGCCTGACTTTGCCTCTGGATCACAGTTCCTGCGTGCACTGAGGGAGAAGGTTGTGTGTCAAGCTTGCTCTCCTTTAATGAAAAATGCATTAGGGAGGCCAAAACATGAAGAGCTCTGTAAATAAAAGGCAAACAGATAAGATGCAGTTTCCTATGATCTCTCCAGAGTCACGTTGTCTCATCTTCATCATTTAATTACAGATGCAAAGCTGAGTAAGTTGCCAAAGTAAACGATCCCAAAACAGAACAAATATTCTGGGCACAGAAGCAGCCTTCTGATAAGGTTTTACATTTTTCTGTGAAAAGAAATGTGAATAGATTTGCTGGAGGCATTTGTATTTTTTGTAAACTATGTGCACTTCTGTTGGGGTTTGTTTACTGACCTGGGTCTGCTATCTGTGTCTCAAGAGCCCTTAGCAACATTGCTTTATTTTGACAAAGCTTTTCTAACTGCCATTATATAGTTGCTGTATTTCGAATCACCTTGCACATAACTAAACAATCCAGAATGTATTTGTCACAGCTTGCAAACATTTCTGTAAACAGTTGACTTCATTTGTGTTCACTCAGACCATACTCAGCAACTTTCCTCATTATTTTTGTCTGAAACTCAGCTTGAAAGAATTGTTCTGAATTAGAAGTTGGAGGAATAGGTTTGAAACTTTTTCTTGCTAGTTCGTTAACCTTGTTTAAGAGATTTTGTGGGTGAGTATTTTCTCCATACTGTGATTATTTCAGCAATAGTTTGTATTTTTTCAAAATATTTATAAACCACCAAGTTCCTCTGATATTTATTGGCACCTTGGAGCAATTTATTGCATGTATAATGGAAAGGAATGGATAAAGTTACGTCTATTATAAAACTAGGGTATTTTTATTTGTACTTTAAATACCTTTGTGCAACTTCTGAAGCTGGTGTACAAAAGAGAGGGTTGTGCTCTTGTACTTGTGTATCTTTACTTTGTTAGTGGATTCTTTCTGGTGTCATGCTTTGTGCGTGGCTCAAAAAAAGTCATTTGGATTAGAGTCAAACATTAACCTTGTGACCTTCTTATTTATATACCTACTGTAAGTCTGTTCTGCTTGTATTTCTGCAGTTACTAAAAGCAAACTTGTGTGCACAGTCCCTGGATGGCAGCGGGCAAACTGAAATGTTTGTCAAGATCACTGATACTAGGTCCCTTCAAAACCAAATCTTCAAAGGCATGTCAGTGGCTGAGATTAAATGAGAAGGAGGCTTTTAAAATGCGTGTGTCTGCCTCCCTTCAAAAATAGTAAACTGACAAAAATAGCATCGTGACCCAAGGTGGTGATGCACAGTGCAATAAAGGGAAGATGAATACACATTTTAATGTTGGTTCAGCTTGGTAAATGAATACAGGCTATAAAATTCAAAGAAAAAACTTACCATCTGTCCCTGTCACAGTCCCCAGGACAATGTAGCTGGGTAAAACTGAAAAGGGCTGGAAATCCCAGATGTTCCTGCTGTTTTTGAAAAACTGTTGTTTCTATCATTCCTTGGGCTCTTTTGGAAGTGTCCTTCTCTCCATGTGTGGGAGAGGAAAATCACTGACTGTTCTTAGGGTGGAAAATGTTTGAATGTAGCTACAGTGGGTAACACCAAAGGATGGTGCTTCAGCTTATTAATTTCCATGTGTCAGGGCTTCCTGAAAACAGCAAATTGAGAAGTTGTGGAAAGCTTTTAGGCTTGTCAGTTTTTACCAATAAAACCCGATAGGAAAATATTAATGTACCAGAGCGCCTCACAAAGCTGCGCTGCCAAGGGATGCTCCTGGGGAAGGGGTTGGGCACAGATGTTGCCATGGGGCAGAGGACTGCAGTGGTGCCAAAGGCTGGGTGCTCCTCCCGCTGCTGGCCTAGCAGCTTTACTGGTTCCATGGCCCTGCAGCTGCAGTGACCAAATGTCACAGATCTGCCTCCTCCAGGACTCACCCAGGGGTCACTGATTGCCAGTGAGTCCATCTGGCACAGATGCCAAATAACCCCTCTGTCTGTTGTGGCTCAGCCTGCATCTGGGAAAATGGAAGGAGAAAGACATAAACAGGACCTCAGCTGGTGTAACGTATTTCTTTTTATTCTGTGTCAGGCAGCACTGGAGCATGCCCTGGCTCACCAGGATGGGCTTGCTTGCTGGCTTGGGCGTGGCCAGAGGGACATTGGTGTGCAGGAGCACTCATCTGCCAGCAGCCCTTCTGGTGATGTCCTACAAGGACCTGCTGGGAGCCTGGCTCCTGCCCAGCTGCTGCAGCCCAGTGTCACCATGCACACCTTGACTGAGTACCTAAAGACACAGGCAGCTGTTGCTGCATTTAATTCTATTGATTTTACCAGATGCTGCATCTTATCTCAGTGAGAATGAGTCCTGGACTTCTCCCCTGTGTGCCTGCTGTCGTGTCCTCAGAATAAAGATTGCTGCTGGTGTGAAGGCAGCAGCAAGGCTGATGTAGCCAGCCAAATCCCACAAACCTCCCTTCTTCCCTGTTCCCTCAATTTGTTCATCTGACTGGGCCACCCTTCCCCTACAAGCTTCCATTGCCATGGTTGCAGCTGCCTCCTTCACTGGCTTCCCTTCCCATCCCAAGGCAAATGCACCTCACCCTCCTCCTTTCCTTCTCTCCTGTGCATGCTCATATGTCAGCTGTGCCAGATTGTAGTGGGTTGACCTGAATTGACAGACAACCTGTTAATCCAATTACGTTTCTCTCAATGTCACATATTTAAACTGCGTGGAAAGGCGGGACTTTTGGGGAGTTTTCTTGCTTTTCCAGCTGGGTGCTGGAACGGGACGGAGGGGTGGCCTCAGAGCCCAGGGCCCGCTAGGCCAGGCTGGGCCGGGCCGGGCGCCCTC
>VZRS01012646.1:68673-330680 GCA_013398055.1 Ifrita kowaldi
TTAAATGAAACCACTGTACTGAATTGGTGTTTCCGCCTGGTTTCCAAATTCAACCCGCTACACAGATTCAGAAGAGAATATTTGATTGCAGCAGCGTCCTTATGAGAGCAGAGTGTTCTGTAATTCCATTATCAAACACGTCATGTGTTTTGATCACACAGGGAAATTAATTCAGTCCATCAGTGCATGTTTATTGCCAGTACAAACCTCAGCAAGACTTTTAAAGAAAAATCCCTAACAAAGCACTTTGTAAGTTGATGTATTTTAAAATTGATACACTTTTTTTTTTCCAGTCAGTGAAAGCCTCAGTACTATTAAGTCCCCAAACACTTAACAATCCCTGCAGATACCCTTGATGGCATTGCAAATTTTGAACACCTCCTTGATGGATATCAAATACAGCTGTCAATGCAAAAAGTGTTTGAGTAGGGCTCCATCTGTGGAAATGTAGGGTCAAGCAGAGGTAACTTTCTGGTAAAAAGTGATCTCTCTAAATAATTTTTTGGTGCTTTTCACTGAATGGAGGATACTGTCTCCAAGGTAGGGACTCCTTTCAAAGTGCAGATAAACACACGCTTCAGCTGGAAAGAGATGTAAGAAAGCCAGAGAGATGTATATCCAGATTAAATTTTTGCTCCAGTGAAACTATACCATGATTTTATATTATTTTCTTGCCTTATAGGGCAAGCTTCTGAGACATTCAGACCTTCTTTCATTTCTGCTCAATCTCTAGCAGATGTGAGAGTGACAGGTGAACTACAAGAGGGAAAAGTCTGTAGGAGATGACAGATGGCTCTTAACTGTAGACAAATTTCTCAGGGATGCAAAATAAAAGGACTAAAGAGAACAAGAAGCCAGCCTTGAGATAACAAGGTACTGATGTAAAACAGAGCTATGATGGCAGAGCAGGCTTTGCTTGGGTACTCTATGGATGTGTGGGGAGATAAGGAGATGGAAGGGACAAAGAAGCAAAATTTCTGGAATCAATGAGACTTGGAAACCACTTCCTGCTGTCTGTCCCTGTCCTGTCCTGCCAGTGTCCTCATCCCTATTCCCCAGCACTTCTTTTCACTCATGCAAAACCTTCTATCCTTACTCCTTATTACTCTTTAAAATTTCAATGGTTAATTCCAGTTCTGGGTCAGATATTGACTCTCCCAGTCAGAAAATGGGAATACTTGCTGTGTGGAGAAGACGTTTTGATTATATAGGCAGACCTCCTGTTTGTATAAAAACAAGAAGAAAGTTGGTTAAATAATGTCTGCTAACCATGTGAATGAGATAATGTATAGAGATAATCTAGGGGGGTGTGTGTGTAGATGTATATTTGTGTGTAACCCCAGTGTAGCCCTGCATTGGAATCAGACTCCTTTGTAATCTTAAGGTAACTTTATTGGAATGAGAGAACAGAGGAGAGTATTGTTTTCTAGCAATGTTTTAGCATTGTAAAGTAAATACTCCAGCAAGTATTTACTAGCAGGAATACTATTACCATGGTTAATGAAACTCTAATCAGTAAATGGAGCCAGCTGCAAACACTGGGCTTTTTTTTCCTTAAAGTGCCTAAATGTCCTAATAAGCATTTTCTTCCCTCAACAAAAAATATCTATTTTTAAGGCTGCAAACTGCAAGGAGGCCTATGAGACCACGAGTGCTGGGCTACAATCAGTAATAAAAACGCTGCATAAAATGTTAGTGGAAAGTATAAAACTTCACTTCCGATATAGAGGTCTAACCTTTACTAAGAGCTTTGGGGTGTTAAAAAGGAGCCTGAGTCTCAGAAATGCCAACTATAGAGAATATTTAGGGTATGTGGTAAGTGTCTGTCATATGTTCCCAATAAATGGGCTATTGAATCATTGACCTGACCAGTAAGGGCAGCCTGTGTTGGGCAGAAGGGTGAAAGATGCTCAAGGAAAACACAGAAGGGGTCATCTGCACAGCAATGCCCACGCATGGCCCCCGGCCCCATCTCTGCCACTACTGAGGGCAGCTCCCAGTCTCCAGCATCTTTCTGCCTGTTCAAGATAAACAGTCTGAAGAGGATTTTCTAATATGATATTTCCCAGTAACTGTGTCTGGAGGTAGCCTTGGAGAGTGTGGCGTTGTAGCACTGCAGGAACTGGCTCCAGGAACCATCCATTTAAAATTTAATTTAACATTCCTCTCTCTCTCCCCCAGGCCCCAGAGTCCCCTGTTCTCTTGCTGGGATGTTTTACAGCCCTTTGGCTTTGCAAAACTTCCATGCACAGCCTGCATTTGCCTATGTGGGTCATAGCTGGCTGTGGGTGAAGCACAACTCTTCTCCAGTATTGTCCAAAGTGAATTTGAGGGTGGGTGAGGGACTGTTCGTGTGATCGAACTGCAGACATCTAATGCAAGTAGTCTCTGCAGGAGCAAACCTCTCTCTGTTGGACTCCAGAGGGAAATCAGGATCTCAAACACGTAAATGTAGGCGCTTTAACCTGTGCTCTAATCAGAAATCTACAGCTGGTGGTTGGAATGTCTGTGAGAAGTGTCCTGGGCATCTCTGAACACATCCCCCTTTGGTACAGTTCTAATGGCATGCAGGGAATTGAGTGCTAAGTATCAACTCATTAATGTTTTTGGGGAGGGAGAATAAACTTTGCAGCCAAGAGCAGTTTTCCTAAGATTGTTTTCCTAGTGTAGCTCCCTGCATCCTTGGTTGTGTTTATGAAAAAGCATTTTTGTTTACATGGGAAAACAAACCACAAGAGTCTTCTCATCTGTCATCCCTCTATTTCTGCAAGAACACGCCTGTCCTTGGAAAGAGCCCTGCTTGGGCACAGGCTGGGGTTCAGTGGCAGCATCGTGTGTCTGCAATCAGCAGTCACATACCACCAAGAGTAAGCAGTTGATGGAAACAGTTAACAAATAACCCAGACGATTGCTATGGCTCATCCAAAACAAATCCAGGACCCAGCTAAATCTTCCTACTAACTTTGGGAGGGTTGATGCAAACTCATCACTTGCTTGCAGTTAGTTCATTGAAAATTAAGGGTAATTCCAAAAATGGTGATAACAAGGCCGCATTTCCCACTATACACAAGTCTTTCAAGTGGGGCAGCAGAGTCAACACCGTATTTTCTGTTTTGATTTCTATGATGAAGTTTATATCTCAGACCTTTAAATATACAAAAGTGAGACATCAGATCATCACAAATAAAGATGCTTGTTTCTCTGAATCATGTGGGAAGGCTTGCAGGAGAAGTCTCTGTGACAAGAGGCACAGATCCCCAGAGACAGGCATGTTCCCCATTTCTGTGATGCCTCCTGAAGGGATGACCGTCCACTTGTGGGGCACAACTGGAGCCAGCTTAGGACACATACAAGAAGGACTGTCATGTCAGACTCAGCTTGTGCTCCAGGAGACGTAAAATCTCCGTGAACGTGTATGGTACCTCACAGCCAGAGGTTTGGGCAGGTGTGGAGCTCTGTGGCTGCACCAGGAGCTGGAGGATGCCATGGGCCACTGGGGAAAGTGGGAAAGCGAGGCAGTGCTGGTGCTCAGGGCAGAGCTGGACATGTTTTCTCCAAGGGACAACTCACCAGGGAGGCCCTGGGATGACACACTGGTTTTACACGCTGCTGTTATGTGAAACCCTTCTCTGGTTCCATGCAATTCCTCTGACAGCCCTCAGCAGTGAGACCTTGAGAGAGGGAAAAAAATGTCCAGAAGGTCTCTTTTCTATTACTCCATCTCGTATTTGCTCAACTAGAATCATAAAATATCCTGAGTTGGAAGTGACCCACCAGGATCATTGAGTCCAACTCCTGGATCTGCAGAGGGCAACCCCAAAAATGCCACCGTGTGCCTGAGACCAATGTCCAAACAGCTGCTGAACTCTGATAAGATTGATGCCAAGATCACTTCCATGGGAAACCTGTTCCAGCTCCTAGGAAGCTGTTCATTATAACCAGCGTGGAACTTAGGTGCAACAGTGTCCATCCCTCAGCCACAGCCTACGCTGGCAGCTCGGTCCTGTGTGACCTGCTCCTTTCTGTACCCTTACCACTGAACATTCAAGTATGCCGCAGGCTCAGAAAAAACATGTGCCTTGTCTTTTGTACTCTCCATGCCTTAGGAGAAAAAACTGTTATAAGAACTGAATATACCCAACTGAATAATTTATATTGAAACAGAAGATGTGGATAGAAAGAAATTAAGAAAATACACACATTTTGGCAAGGAATTGTATTGTAAGTAATTTCAAATCAGAGGTTATTTTTTGGTCCAGTTTCAAGTTACAGAATATGGTTTAAGGTGTCTTACTCTTTAAAAAATGTTTAACAGGCATTATTCAAATATGTCATGCAGTTCTTGAGAGTGAATAACATACATGTCTGTGAGATCACCAGGATATGTTGCAAGAGGACATTTCTGAGTGGCAGACAGCCATGTTACTTAATGAAATAACATTTTCTTTTAAAGCTAATTTACATTGCATACTTTTGGCTCCTCAAGTACGTACTGGAGGCAGAACTGATTCTGTGCCTTTAGCTTTTCCAGACCATGGAGAAATTAAGAAACAAGTGAACAAAATGAAAAGAACAGAAGAAGGAAATGTTGATAACAAAAAACCCTGAATAGGAGATAGCATGTGTCACGAAAAGCAAGGAGAGGGGAGAAAAAAAGAGGGAGAGAAGGCAGGGGAGGTGATAGTGTTCTCAGAGTGGGAATGGGAAGCCCAATGGCCAGACATCCCTGCCCATGGGAGGGAAGCAGCTGCCTGCTGGTGAGGAGGGTTGGCAGGCAAGGGGGGAGTTACTGTGCTCCCTGGTGTATAAATATCTCTTTGTAGATGTAAGATTTTGCTTTCCTCCTACTATCACAAGAACTTGTTTGGAACCTTCTCAGGGTTGATTCTGCATTTCTAAACTTTCTCTGTGTACAGTTGCTGCTGAATTTTGTTGTTTCCCACACAGACAGTTCCCATGCCCTGCCCTGGCAGGTCTGCTTCTGCTTTAGAGAGGCAATGTTTCTGCCCTGCTGAGGCCAGACCCTGGGCCTGTGGCATGGAGAGGACTGCCCTAAGGGCTTCCTGTCCCTACCACCCCAGGGCATCCCTTCACTGGGCCTGGCTTCTCCCGGCAGGGTGCATCAGACCTGCTGCAGACTTTGCAGCGGATAGAAAAAGGAGCTAGGAAGATGGTGAGAAGGGTCTGGGTGAATATATGTGGGCTTTCACTGTGCAAACAGTCCCTTCAATGCTGGTCCATGGCTGGAGCTGCTTGAGAAAGGCTCTTGGCAGCAGCACTGTACCCCCTTGGACATGCCAGCATTAGCTGAGTTTGCTGCCACTGCTGTCTGAAACTCAGCAGCTCAAAACCAATATGCCTTGTCCTCAGGGAGGAACATACTCAACTTTCTCTGTTTTAATTACCCAGTCTTGTCCTTCAAGGCTCTAGCCCTGTAGACCTGTGAAGAAGTTGGAGTCCCAGTCTGCTATTCAGAGGGAGAGGGAAAAGCTGTAGCCCACACATTGTGGGGAAGAGCTGGGAATTAGGAACTATAATAGGCAGCGTTGAAAGGAGAAGACCCTGACTATTTTTGAAAACCAGTGAGAGCTTCAAAATATCCAAGAGCTTTGGGTGTTTCGGTGTTAAGAGGATTCTAATTCAATATGGACACAAAAGGCACAATAATCATTAAGGGTCAGGTCTCCTCTGGGATGCAGCAGTTCAGATACTGAGCTTTGAAACTACAGATAATTTGAAGCTCACAGGGATGACTGTAGGCAAAAACTCAGAAGAGTCTTTGAATTGTTTTCATCAAGCTTCTTGTGTCCTTTGTGCTAAATATGAAGCTTTGGTGATACATGAAAGAGCCAGCACTAGGCATCGTGCAGGGAGCTCTCATTTCAGTTCATGGCATATATTTTTTGAGCTCAGAATTTGTCATGATGGGAATGCCAGGCTGGGAGGGCTCCCCACGTGCCCACCAGGAGGGTCAGCCCTAACCAGTGGATGTTCATCCATCAAAGCCCTGGTCAGGCAACTCGGAGGAGCTCAGCAACGGGAGAGGTCACTGTCACCTCCTTCTCCAGCCGTGCTGGTGGCCAGGCTCAGCTCCATGGCCCAGGCACCAGCGTGGGAGCATTGCATCACATCCCCTTTTTTTCTGTCTAGCCTCTCTCTTTCCTCACTTCTTTCTCTCTTTCTCTCCCCTGCTGTTCCTTGGTTTCATCAAATCTCAGAGGGACATCCAGCAAGCAGAGCTGCACCGGTGCCAGCGCTTTGTGGTCTGAACTTTTAGAATTCACTGGAAAGATGCTGGCTCAGGTTTGGCACTGGCACTCCCGCATTTTGCATCCATAAACACGTGGAGCTGATGAGCAGGAATGTCTGCTGAGGGAAGGTGAGCAGGCAAGCAGTGCCCCTCACTGAGCTGCTCATTTTGGTGATGGCAAAGCTCCCCAGCCAGCCTCCAGTGCTCAGTGAAGCAGTAGGATACAGTTAACTGCTAGCAGGGTCATGTCAACACATGGAAGCACTTATATCCATTCTTTTAAAAAAACCCAAACCAGAAATTCAACTCTCTGTTCACAAAAAAATACCAGATATTTCCTATGACAGTGTTTTTATTCAGGACATGTACAGTTAAAATGCTGCTGGAAGTCAGACAGGAAAGTCAAATTGAAGATAACTCTAATTTAATTATGAAGGCAAAAAGGCTTCTTTTGAAAACATAAACATGTTATTCTATTTCTTTCTAACATGGCCAAACTGGTGACCATTTTAATATATTTATCTCCTTCTAGCTATGTTGTGATCCTTGGTTATTTTCTTCAAGTTCACTGTGACTCGAAGAGGTGTTTTCCTCTTACTTCTTGAAATTATTACACAGGTCTATAGAGAAATATTCAAGGTCTATAGAGAAACATTCAATTGCCATCTCCTTTCCTTACTTTTGCCCTTTGAAAGTGTTTCTGAACATACGCCCTTGAAATTGTGAAAACCAAATAAAAATCTAAAAATGAAAAGTAACCCCTATTCTAAAATAAGCTACAAAATACTTATTTTGCCATGAATTTAAAGTAATATACCCTCTTATTTGAGAAATCATTATTCATTTGGTTGAAAGAGCTTATGTCATGAGCTGTCTTGCAGATCTTAAGTCTACATCTCACATATACCACTATGTAACAAAACAGTCCACGTCATCTCATTATAGCATCTCAAATGTGGATTGGGCAGGCCTTACTTGTATTAAAAACCATCTTATTCATGATATCTGAGCATGTATAAAACTAATAAGATGACCACTTGGCACTTAGTTCACCCTGGCAATTTAAACATGGGGTTAGATAAATGCTACCAAATGCATTTCTTTTTCTTCCCACCATTCCTTTGTGAACATATATTTCCACAAACATGAATGCTTTGGAGATGGTCAGAACTTACAACTGTACCCATGTTTCAGTCCAGTAATTGCACAGAATTTTTTTTTTACATTAATTTTTCCATCACTAAGATTTGCCAAAACAATTGTTATATCTAATTTTTAGTGTCTTTCATTAAGCAATTTCGTTTTAATATCATACCAAGAGCATTGCTGGTGAATGCCAAGCCCCAAACCTTAAATGTTAAAGTTTTTGCTTTCCAGCAGGAAGAATGAGGACTCTCAGCAGTCGTTACTGTGATTTGAGTGGTGCCTTTTCTGTAGCCCTGCTTTGTGAGACATTCAGTGACATTTTTTGGCAGAGGGGATCTGCAGGAAACCAATCATCACCAATAGACATCGTTTTTGGCTCAGGACAGCCTGAGGTGATGTCTAACAGCCCAGGCAGGGATGGAGCCTTTGCCTTGCAGCTGCAGGACACTGTTATGTCTCTATTGCAGAGATCACACATTATCCTCTGACCTCTCGCAGCATTGTATTGTGCACAAACTTGTGATGGGAGAACAGTGCAAACAAATGTGAAATTGCTACAATGGCAAATTGGCCCATAATTGGCATAAAGGCACATTTGGAAATATAAGCAGGCTTTTTCACAGTAAAGTTTTCAAAGAGACAGTTTGCTTCCTGTTGCTTTTGTGTCAGTCATGAGTTAATGCTGTGAGGAAGGGAGGGAGAAAAAGCAGAACAGTTTTACTGCCTGACAAGGCAAAAGATCATTGCAGCTCTGGAGACTGATCTCTTGACTGATCTCTTATCTGAGGTCTTCTTCAAACCTGAGCTAAGTTCAGTGGCCAAGCCCATAACACCCAAAAGTACTCAGTTACCTAAACTGCTTGTAGCTACAGTATTCTCTCTTGATTAGAGCCCAGTGTTCCCTTGTTCTCCTAAGGAGGTTCAGCACTAGAACACATGCTTGTACAGCAGACCTAGTTCCACTCTAGCACAGGGAGCACCCGGGTGGCGAGGCTGTGTGTGCTGCTTCAGAGGTGCTTTTGGTTTTCTCAAGGGAGGTAAGTAGACTTGGTGCAGTGTTTTTACACTTCTGGTACGTTTGTAAAGGAAACAAGCTTGGTAACCCAAGAAGTAGCAGTGAATTTACAACTTTAAATGGTTGGACTAAATGCAGAAAGCTTAATAAATCAGATTTAATCTCTCCTAGTATTGATACAAGATCCAGGCCTCTGCTGAGGAAGCAGGTGCCTGTGTTAAGTTCATGTCTCAAGACAGCATTCAAGAGTGTGCCTGCAGTTCAGAGCCTCTGGGAAGGCTGCCTGGAACGAGGCCCGGTGGGACCTGGGCTGACTGTGGTCACTGGTCCTCCCGTGGGAGCTGCTGCTGGTCTGGCTGTCAGCAAGCCTTAACAAGGCAAAGTCCATCTGGTAATGCTGACAAGATGACCCTTGAGTCAATGACATCCAGATTCATGGGCGATGGGATGCTGCAGCTGCTTTTTGACAACTCCCCTAACACTCAGGAACAGTTTTCAAGAGACTTGTGTTACAGCATGTGGTTACTCTGTAAAAATTTGGATCCACGGGTTGAAATAAATTTAAAACACCTTCTTTTCATCCTGAGAAACATACATAAATATATAGATGTAGTTGAGCATCTTAGGAACTGTCCATGCTGTACCCATCAGTACTGTTAGCAAGATAATGTCCCACACTGAGGGGTGAAAGCAGGGAATGTGTAAGCTGTATTAATACACTAAATCACTGGAAAGTGTGAAAAAAGGGGAAATAATTTGGTTGAAAAACTCATGGTTGACTCTAGCATAACCAGATAGATACTTAATTGCTTGCATGGATCATACACTGCTATAATCTGCAATCATAATTGCCAGCTGGTGTCTTCAGATCTGTCTTGGATCTCCATGTGCCTGGCATTTACACCGGAGTTTGTGTTGGCATACAGTGGGATTCAGGTGTGGATGTGAGGGGGAAAGGAAAGAAAAGCAGAAATTGGTGTGTTTCCTGATACAAGCCTGCTGCTAACTGGGCTTTTAAAAGTAAAGTTAGGGGTAATTGAAACACTCTTAATATGGGTCAAGGGTAGTTTTATTAGCATCTTCCATGAACTCCAGTGTTTTCTACAACCTATAGACTCCAAAGGAGCAAATTGTTTCAGACTAGGAATTGCTTCAGATTGTTGTCTCCTTTCTTTGAGTTCAAAACAAGAAAGGATTGGATGCCCTGAGTCTCTCTTAAGACCCATGGATGAACTTTCCTATTAGAACCGTGTATTTCAGTGAACCAGAAATATTCACTGAAAAAATCTTTCAAGCTACTTTCTCTGTGATAGCAGAAACTTTGAGTTTTGAAAAAACAAACCTCAAGGGAATAAGAGAGAGAAGTAAATTAGGAGTAGGATTGTTTTCAGTTAAACAAAAAAGAGAGAATTCACCACTCAAAGTACAAAAAATCCTAATGGGGGGTAGAGGTGAGGAAAAATAACTGCGAGTGATATATTGTGGTTATTTTTAGTTAAAAAATTTCCCTTTTTAAACTCACTACTTTTACTTTTTTTTCAGTGTAGGACTTTTTCTTCCATGCCAGCCCCTTCTTAACTCAGGCCAGTCTGAAAGGGCTAAGATATGCTCCATATCCGTTTCAGGGATGCAGGACTTCTTAGCAAACTCCATCCTTCAGAGCCTGGAAATTGCAGCTGGAAATCTCACGAAGATATGGAGTTCTTGTGGTATTTCTTTAGTGTTTCCCTTGGTCAGGCAAGTGACAGGAGCAAGCACTTCTCACTACAAGCTGTTCCCAGTCCTGGAAAAACCAAAATAGGCAGGAATGACTAAAAATGAGAAAAGCAAGGGAAATAAAGCTTAGCTGGATTTCTATTGTTGTGCTACTTATGTTTGAATCTCTTTACTCTGCCTAGCTCTTAAGTAAGCAATTTTAAAAATTGAATTAATTTTTTCCTTGCAGTTTTTTAATGATTGTTTCCCTGCTAATTTTGAAATAATAAATCAAGCTGTATTTATTAGTAAAATTGCCCAGCCTCCTCACTGCTGA
The DNA here is from genome assembly GCA_013398055.1 of Ifrita kowaldi. Taxonomy (NCBI): domain Eukaryota; kingdom Metazoa; phylum Chordata; class Aves; order Passeriformes; family Cinclosomatidae; genus Ifrita; species Ifrita kowaldi. Next base: position 79,117 of record VZRS01012646.1, read on the forward strand.
AACAAATAGCATAATTCTCTGCCTTTGACCTGGGAAGTATTTGCGGAGCCAGTTCCCAAGACTTCAAAACAGAAGACTAAAGATAATAAAAACATATGTCAACATCTTAGGCTTTCCTTCTACTACTTCATTGCTACTTCAGTGATCAAAAGGAGAAAAGTAATTGTTAATGTTTAATCTAGCTAATACTCTCGTGGCATTCCAGTTTGACTTGGCTCCACTTACTTTTCTTGCTTTGCCTGGGGTAGGCTGTTTTTTGCCAGGTATCTGTAGTCACAGATAGAAGAATTATTTATTTTTTGTTATGAATCGTAATAAAGTGACACCAAAACAGGATGAGGTAGAGAATTTCATTAAGCTGGACATGTTAGAAATCAAATGATGACTTGAGAAAAGAGACTAAGCAAGAGTGAGCCAGAGTCCAGCTATAGAGCTTTGATTTTTATATTATTTCAAAAGCAGCTCCTCTTTCAAAAAACACAAGCTGGGTTCAGCAAAACCATTGTTCTGGGAGGTATCTTCTAGTCCGGATTTGAATGCTTGGAGCTTATTTTGAAACACTGCTGCATTGTTTCTAATGGTGAGGTTATGGTTGTTCTGGGCTAGGAAAATGCCTTGTGGTTGGGAAGTTTTGAACTGAAGAAGAAGAAAGATCTCCCAGTTGAATGCTACGAGGGATGAGTCTGTGACAGCAAAGTAGCCTCTGACCCCTGTGAAATCCAGGAAAGAGTGGCTCAGGATGCAAAGCTGACTGTCAATTGTGCATGGTATGATTTTGGGTGAGACGGCTTGTGCCTTGTCTCAGCAGGATTTTTGGGAGATGTTAGTTGAGATTCACTGGAACTTAATTTAGCATCATAAAAGCACAGTCCAAACTACCTTTCTAGACTGCCTTTGTGTTCAGGTTAGGGAGTCTGGCACCTTTGAAAGGCAATCCCACCCAGCTGGAATACGGACCTGAGCAGGTCAAGGATGAACGGCTTTCCAGAGGATTTCTGTTTCCCTGTCTGGAGGCAAAGCCTCGATAACCTGGAACAGGCTGCCCAGAGAAGTTGTGGATGCCCCATCCCTGGAAGTGTTTGAGGCCAGGTTGCATGGAACTGTGAGCAACCTGGTCTAGTGGGTAGCATCTCTACCCATGACAGAGGGTTTGGAACTAGATGATCTTTAAGGTGTCTTTCAACCCAAACCATTCTGTGGTTCTATGATTCTGTGATAACCAACTTACTCAGGTAAGGACCATAATGCATTTCCTTAATCTGCAGGTATCTCACTTTAGTGCAACTTAATAGTTTGCTTTTTTTTCAGGAGGGGGTTGTGCAAGTCAGTGTCTAAGATTTTTGAAAATCTAGACATAAGATAAAATTTTGACATGAGGTGCCTGCTATAGCAAGCTCGCAGTGGCCTTATTGATGCTATGTACATATGGTATGATGGCCAATCCAGGGAGAAATTGTTCTCTTCCTGATACCAGAGTCAGCTCAGTCTTGTTGAAATTTGGCAGTATCCTAGCACAGGAAAGGGTTCCTTTTCTCTGTGGAAATGGAAGATAGCAGAAATACATCAACTTCTTTGGGTCTTCAAGGCTGCAAGTGTTTAGAAATAGTGCCAGCTCTGTCCTCACTCTTTGGTTTGCTTTAGTATTCATCTGTTACCTCCTCCTCTTCCCTCCCTTCCCACCAACTTTCCCTGGAAGCATAGCCAAGGCCACCGACTCTGATCCTCAGTGGTGGCGAGTGCACAGCACCACAGCCTGCACTGGGAGGGATGGATGCTCAGCACTGCTCAGGATTAGGGCCCTGCCTTGAAACAGCCTCTCAACTGCAGCGTTTCTTCTGCCACTTTAGTTGCTGGACTGCAAAAGTGCTTACAGTGTTTTCATCAAGCTGAAATGTATAGGCAGCACAGGGAGGGAGTGCCTGTGCTCTCACATCGGATTAGGATAATAACCCTGGACACTGTTGAGCTATTTAGTGTGCTTGTGGCACTTATGATGTTAACTAGAAGTCCAGACAGCAAAGCCCCGAGATTACATGTTGCACTTTAGCTAAGTATTTAATCAGAAATGTTAATAATCTCTTGATTAAGCAGTTTAACAGCAGATTAGGTCTAACAATAGGGCTTTTGCAGGCACAATCCTACCGTAACTAGAGCTGCAAGACTTGTGACTGGGGGAAAAACATTTCTTATTAACCCCCTCAGCAAAACTTTTGAGGAGTTCACCATTACCATTAACGTGTTGTTACAAAGTATTTTATTTTGAAACGCTCTTAAATGACCATGATTTTGCATGTGCAGTGCCCAGAAAGCTGAGGAATCTGCTCTGCAACTGGGGTCCCACGTGTATTCATTAAGAACAATAACTTTTATATATTGACAGAGTTTTGTCTGAGGGAGTAGAAAGTGATGTGTACAGACACAGTGATCATCAGTTCATGTTGCATCTTGCAGTTCTGTATGTTCTTAAAAAGTTGGAAAAGTCTGTGTCTCACTTGCCAGGCAGGAATCAGAGCTGCTTTACCACTCACAGAGGGTCGTTAAGTCAGGAAAGTCTCAATTGTCACTGAGGGTCCTCAGCTTGGGGATGTACTGCTGTGGGGAGGGACAAAAATGCTGCTATAGGAGGCGCATTGATGTGTATATCCTGAAACACCCACAAATTTCCACTCAGCACCAGTAAATCTTCAGTGACAGCTCAGTGTGCCAATGTGGGACATCTGGGAAAGAGCAAGGAGAATGATATGAAGTCTAAAAAAATTAGCTAGATGAAAGATTGAATCAATTAGTGTTATTCAGCCTCAAGAAGAGAAGAATTGGGTAATGGGAAGAGGAAATAACCTGCTCTCTGTGCCTGTGCTGGATCAGACATACAGTAAACCTGAATTACAGCAAGGAAGACACAGCACAGATGTTGCAGAACTTCTTCAAAGCCACAGAAACCATGTCTAGGATGAAGTTAGCTGGCTGTCAGGTGTCAGTTTTTCCTGCCTTGAACTCAAGGGTGGACTGAGTGCTCATGAGCAAGGCTTGTGGCACTGAGCAGGTGCCTCTGTCCCTGTGCTGCTCTCACTGCATAGTCTAAAAACCAGCCAGGACGCCCAGATCACTCTGATGAAATCAAGCAAAAAAGAAGTAGAAAGAAAAACATATGCCTTAGAAAATTCTAGAAGTCACTGACTCTTACAGTATTTAACAGGCAACAGACCTAGATGTCAGACAAATTAGGCATACTACGGCTCTGTGATCCTTTTCCCAGAATGTGTCAATAACCCATTAAGAACCACTTCAGAATAAGGAAATTAAAAAAAAAGGTATTTTTAAAAGGGAAACAACTTTCATGTTACTTCTTTTACAGAACAGAGGTTGCACATATGCCTCAGAATTTTTCCTATATCCATTCAGGGCTGAAACAAATGACCTAATTTTTAGGAGGGCACAAGATTTTCTCCATGCTATCTGACCTCAATCCTCAATGACCTTTTGAACTTGTAGTTATGTGTCACATTTGGTGTGCTCCTTGACATTCTTTTTTTTCCATATTTAAAAAAGTGGGGGGGAAGTAATGCTAGCTAATGCCCTTGTTATAATGATCAAGAGACAGACAAACTTCATTAATAGATGGGCATCAGGTTCATTTGCTGTCAGCGTGCATGAGAGAAAAGATTTAATATTTCAAACCTTTAAGCTCTGCAAGAGAATGTATCATTAGAACATGGTTCACTGATCATGGAGTGCTTGGAGCACTGTAGGAGGACTGTGGGTGTTTTAGACTATAGAGAATTGTCTGATATTATTAGTTTAAGCAGGCCAACACTTACTGTGACTTGAACTGTTAACGCTTCCTTTTCTCTTTGTTTCCCTGTCCTGTTCTTCCTCCCAGCATCGTTAGTGACAAAACAGGAGACCAGAAGCTGTAACCTGCTCCCTGTCTTTGGGCATTAATCAGTTTAGGGTAACAAATTTAGAAATTTATCTGAAAATAAAGGAGCAAGCAAGAGCTATTGACTTTAATTCCTTGCCTAGCTGCTGCTTTCGAGCTAACACCCAGCTTGGCTGCTGCTCATTAAACAGCAGTGCAAAAAACCACACGAGATGATAAAAAAGAAACCTTATTACGTGGACAGGTCTTCAGCAAGTGGTCGAGTGATTTAGTTGGAGTGTTGTGCCTTGATGTGGCTAAAAGGAAAATAATGAAGCCAAGCAGGGGGTCAAGAGCAACGCGAAACAGTGATTAAAGCTGTTTATATCTCTTTGTTGGCATGGATACAATCAAATAAGCTCATTAGACATTTTGAATTGCAGAAATATAGCTCAGAAAGCAGCCTGAAATAATATCTGCTATTGCCCTTGTGTGGAGTTTCCCTCCGGGCTGTGCCAGCTAGTTTTAGCCTTCTGATAGGTGATATGTTCTTTCAAAGGAATAAATGAAGTGAATGCAGATATGTTCAAAGATTTTTAAAGAATTCAGACTGGATATGAATCTGATGTTAAATAAAACACATGCCAGATGTTAAGATATTAGAGGAAAAATACTGATGATTACCTTTAGGAAAAGTTAGTTGTTTTAAATGGGGCCTTTTCAAGGTAACCTGATGAAATGAGATCTTCCCCAAGCTCACTTGTATATGCTGAACTACTTACACCCCACTGGCAACTTTGCTCTTAAGGGGTGCTAAATTAAACAAAACTCACTGCTAATGTAGTCATTGTCAAAGGTTTGCAAAGTCTAACCCAGGACTGCTGAAATACAGAGGGAGGAGAGAGTGGTGTCCCTGTGCTTCTTAGCTGAGCTTTGAAAGCAGAGGGCTTTTGAACTACATCATCTAATTGCACTGTAAATTTTGTGCTCCTCTTAATGACGCTTCCTCCTCTGTCCTTTGTGTGCTCCGTGTGTAGGACTGAATCTAATTTGTGACTGGTTTTGGAGAGCTGATGAGACTTTTGCCAGCAGTCATGTGAATGAATAACTCTAAGGTTAAGCTATTGATTGCAAGGACCATAAAGCTCAAACAGTGTGTTCACTTCATTCATACTGAGCCTCTCTAAGCACTAGACTGGGGATTTTGCTGCATATTTCCTTTAACAGTAGATGCAGGACAACAAGAATACCAGAGATGGTTGCAAACTGTGCGGTCAGGCATCGCTGTGAAAGATGGTTTGTACTTGAAGAACAGCAAGGGGATGTAAGGATGGAATCCAGGTATGCTGGATTCTGATGCATGTGGCTATATTCATGTCTGAGGAAAACCAAGATACCTGTTGGGTTTTCCACAGTGAAGTCTGGGATTCTCTGCAAGTTGTTCAGACTTCCAGAAGTGTCCACAGCACTTTGGGAAGGGGAACCTTAACTCACTGCCTTTCTACAGTGAGCAGGTTTACCTGCTCTACTTCCTACTCATATCTGTGCTCCATACAGCACTTGTGCAAGGCTGATGGATTCACACTTTGCCTCTGCATGTTTGGGCCATTTTTTGGAAACCAGTGAGGCCCAGCCAGCAGGTGCTGGTCAGGAAGGTGTTCATCTGCTGGGACTTGGTGCTCAGAGCAGCCCGTTCCTGAAACAGTCTCCAGGCTCATTCCAGTCTGGTGGCTGGACCTACTGCATGTTCAGGAGAGCCAATAGCAGAGGGATATGAAAAACTGGAATGTGCTTTCCCAGGACAGGGGGTGAGGAGCTAGGGGAGCTGTGGAGGGCCCAGAGCAGCTCCCTCTTTTCCTCTCTTCTGTGAGATATGAACCTCTTTAGCAGCAGCAGTGTGGTATAAGTCTGACTCTGTCTGAGAAGCTGGATGTGGAAAAATAGCAGTGCAGTAACTCACCCACTTGTAACTCCAACCTGTGGCTAGCTGGAGCTGTAAACGTAGGCCTTTGGTAGGCACAAAACATGTTCACTGAATAAGGAATGAAAAAGCCCAGTCTTGGTACAAGACTTCTGAACAGGGGATATGGGAGAAGAGTGAAATATCTAGGTTTGGCTGCCTCTGTAGATGGGTCTTCTGCAGAACTGCAGAATGGTTACTTTGTCCTGATGAAGGCAAGGATGTGTCACTTTGGTTGGGTCGAATCTGTGCTCCAGACATGGATTGGGGAAGATATTGTAGCAATCATTCTCCTAAAATGCACTGGCCACCCAGCCTCATGTCTTGCAGAGGCTTCCTGCTGGCAGGAGCAGGGACAGACAGCCCAATTGAAAAAAAATGTGCAGTTTGGATAGAGATGTGGGCTGGGAAGGCTTTGGAAACCAAATTTAAGCCTATGAGTGTGCCAGTTAATTCAGACTCTTTTTCAGAACTTGTTTCCCCACCATAACTCAGCTTGGATTTTCCCAAACTTGACAGTGTGGCTAATGTGGTCACAGATTTTATATGCCAGTGAAGGAGATGTATGTAATGCCTCAGCAGTCAAGTAGGGATCTGCTGGTGGCGAGCAGGGCAGTGGTGTCACTGATGCCATGTGGAAGTGCCCTGAGCACAAACAAGGTATCTGTGTTGGACACTGCAGAAGTGAAAGGGACCAGGGATGGGGAAATAGGAGGATTGTGGGACACTCAGGGTAAACAGCATATGGAAACTGCTGTACCAAGACAGCTTTGCTTTGATATGTACTCCTTGTATAACTACCATGTTAATTAGCTGACAGGACAATGTTGTGGTGGAGAAATGAAATTACTCAAAAAATGTCATTGGTATCACTGGGAGAGCAACTGAAGAAGGGACAGGGCAGCCAGGGAGGCTGGAGATGCTGCCTGTGGCCCCAGCAGAGTGCTTGGAAAAGACCATGCCCAAGAGGGACAGCCCAGAGACACGGGATTGTCTCTGAGCAGAAGTGCCAGCAGTGGGGACTCAGACCCTGCCCTGCTCATTGATGGCTGGGCTGGGGTGTAAGAGTCTGCCACAAACCAGAGTCCACCCAGTCTCTTTGTGAGCATACCTAGAAAACCCTTCATCCAGAAATCAGGGCTGCATGAGGGATAAGTTGGGAAGATGTTTCATGGCAATGAAACACACTATCCAGATCAGAGTTCCCTAGGGAAAGGGAAACCCTCTGCCACAGCAAAGGAACTGTCACCCACCCTGAGTGGCACCAGCCACAGTCAGGCAGCACTGTTGCAGCTGCAGACTGGCCCCATGGTCCCTCAGGGATGATGCATCTCTTTCTTCATCAGCATCACAAGCTTTGCAGGCTCAGGTCAGAGGGAAGAAAATGGTCAACTTGCTTACAGAAAGTTTTCAGCCAGCCTTGCTACCCCCAGGAGCAAAAAGGTGCCCTGGAGCATTCCCTGCCCTGGAACTGAGGGCAGGGCTGCCTTGGCAGTGCCACCGCATTGCACAAGTCCCATCCCTGTAGTTACCACCCTTTACCTTTGTGCACCCGCATCAGGACATTTCCCTACCTACTTTGTTCTCCCCTCCAGCTGGGAATAAGTATCCCCTGCTGTTCTGACTAATTCTTCGTGCCCATAGTTATTATTAGAAGTATATCTGATTCTTGCCAGAAATAAAAGTAATTGCAAGCTTCAGGCTGGCACCTTTCTGTCTACCTCCTGCAAATATTTAAATTGGGATTTTGTTACCGACTGCTTTTGGTAATTAGTTGTTCAGTAGTATTTTTCCACTGCCCACACATAGCTGTAGATTGTGAAGACCAGACCAGATCTCCAAGCCAGCCTGCCTCCTCCCCCTCCCCTCCCCATGTACTTTTTAACTTTCTGTGAGAACAAATTTTATATGACTTTTTCATAAAATAGAATCACAGAGTCATTTAGGTTGGAAAAGACCTTTAAGATCATTGAGTCCAACCGTTAACCCAGCACTGTCAAATCCACCCATAAACCATGTCCCTAAGCACCACAACTGACAGCTTCTTGCTGAAAAAGCTTTTTGGCCAGGGATTAATGGATAAACAATCAGTGGAAGAGATTTTTATATATGCATTTCTAAAATAGGTTTCCAACTGTCTGCTTTACTTTCTGATTTGAAGCAGTCCATGCTTCTCAGGCCAGCACTGACACAACAAAAGGATCAATGGCAGCCTGATTGCTAGCTGTGGTGCTGTCTCCCCCAAAACTGAGAAGCATTTCTGAAGGCTCTCCTTTGACTCTGCTCCACCATTCTCTGACCTTGAGGAAAAGGAACCATTTGTATTTTTTACAAAGCTTTGGCTTTGACCATGTAATCATGGATTGACTTTTGATCTTGTTTTTGGGTGACACAGACCTTCTTCTCATGTGCTGATTCTTTGCTGTTGAAAGGTTCATGGGGGTGAATTACGCTGTGCTTTATTTTGCTGTGCAAGGCCCACAGTGGGTTCTAGCTCTCCCTGTCATGGGTTATGGTCTTTCAGAAACCTGTGCTGCAGAATGTGCTTTCTAGGTTACAGAGAGTGAAGGAGATGTAGATGTTGCCCATGCTCCCTGGCCAGCATGGACACTAGACTGGGGACCTGGGCTTCTTGCCTCGTATTTACCTACAGCAAAGCTGCACCTTGAGTGATAAACATACAAACTGCAACTTTGCTCCTGCTTGGTGATCCAGAATGCCAGGCACAGCAGCCACAGAAAAGTGGAGCACTGAACATGACCTTGCCAGAAGCATTAGTCTCATCCCACATACCTGAGCATGACATGATTAATGACAGCTCCATTTCCTAATCACCGTACTTCTCAGCTTGCTGACTCTTACATTGGAATACAGAGATTTTACAAGTATTAGACTTTATATCTCTCATCCCCCGCGTCAGAGGAAAAAGCATTAAAAAAATCATCCTACAGATCTCCAAGAAGATGTGAATAACACAGCTTGGCAGCAAAGCACTTCACAAAATGAAAGCTCTGAGAAATCTTGCCAACTCCTGAGTTATTTCTAACTTGGTTTCCATCATAGTGTGGAAAGGGTTTTGGCACGGCAGCTCTCAACAGGAGCTGAATTCAACAGGCAGAGGCTGCCAGGCAGTGACAGTGGGTCACTCAGCACCCTCGGAGCAGAGCACAAGTGTGCTACGTGGAGCCAGCCCAATGCCAGCCGTGGAGAGAGGAATGGGCTGTAGGTGCAGTGCAAGAAAGGGCAGGTGGGACAGAATAACAGGACAAAGTTAACTGGATTTCCAATCTTCCCAGGTGCCTGCTGGTCTCTTCCATGTTTTTATGCAACTGGTCTTGGTCTCACTTTCCAGGAAGCCACCAACAGCCTGCATAACAGTGTATATAAAGTTTTGAAGGACTCATAGGAAGGAACGGGGAAGAGAAGGGTTTGGAAATCCTTAGAGTACTAGTAGAGTTGTCATGGATGGTATATTTACTCAAACACTTTCATATTTGCTTAAGAAAACCTGTTTTTCCTCTGAATGGCTGCAAAAGGAACTATTAATGGTAAAAGTCCAAGGAAGCTGTGTAACTTCCAAATGCTTTCCTAATGATCCCTAATGGGCAGTGTGCGCTTTCCAGACTCTAGTTAACCTCACCAGGATAGGAAATGCAATAAAATTATAATTTTAAGTCCTGTAGTTCATTAAGATAGAAGAGCTTTTGGTTTAATTTTGGAGTTTCAGGGTGCAATTGAGACTACAAAATAAAACTCTTCAAAGCACAGAAGCTGGAAAAGCTTCTGGGGAAACAAACACACTATTTAAATCATCTAATAGTACAATTTTTCCACACTGAATCAATTTATTCTTCCTCCTGGTGTCCTTGCTCTGAAACTCACAGGTCTTATATTTGTCTTCTTGTACAGTATGTGGGTTGTAATTAACAACACAGGTGTATTTGAAGCATTATTAAAAATATTCTGCTTTTTGTGAAAGGAGCCTGAAAGCAGCATCTGCCATCTGGGCGTATTGATCTTATTTTACTGTGTCTCACATTAAGGCTCTGTTATCTTTGATAAATTTTGCAGCTCTCACATGCATGTGTCTGTTCACTCTGCTGAGCTTAGGAAGCTGACAGAGCTTTGCTTCAACAGTGTGGTTAACTTTTCACTTCAGTTCGGAACCTCATCTGATCCTGTCCTGTGCTGCCTAAGCCTGCTCAGGGACACTGGGTTCTGCCATGACTCAGGGTCCTGCTGGCATCCTGTGGTGCTTGTCTTCCTTGTAAAAGCATCTAAAAGCACGCAGGAACACTCCATCCCCCATTTGTAAAATGCTGTGCTGGCACTTGTGTGGCCAGGGAACAGCAACAGGCTTGCCCTGCTGCTCCAGCCTGTGAGCACTGGTCCCTGGGGAGTGAGGAGACACAACACTGGCAGCCCTGGGACATGATCTGCTGTGAAGCAATTTCTTCTCTGCAGCAGAACAAGTGACCTATGTGTACAGGGACTGACCAGTCTTGAATTTCAGCTATCAGCTGACTTCACTGAACTGCTTGCAAAGGATACAGCGGCCAAGAATTACTCATGGAAATAATTCCACAATCATCTTTGAATAAGCAATAACTATAGGAAAGCTGTAAGCTGTTCAAACAACTCAGAAAAAGGGCCTTATGACATGCTATCAACTCAGCTCCAAACATACATAAAGAATGGGACAGCCTCATGCTGCTCCTTTCTGAAGTGCTCTTTCTCTCCCATCTAACTACTGCAGTCCTCTTAACCAAACCATGTGTTTGTGTGTGCAGCACTAATGCCCCTGGGTTTGAAGTCACCAGCTTGCACAGCAGGGCCAAACTAAATGCAGGAGCATTTCCTGGGGATGGCAGCTGAGCTCACAATCTCGTGCTGTGCTCTGCATCACTGCAGCACTTTGCAGAAGCACTGAATGACCTTGCCAACACCAAGACGCCTTAGCTGTCTTCAGAAATAGTAGCCACTTCTCTGGATGGTGGTGCAGATGCCAGCTGAGACTGAGCAAAGCACACTTCATGTCTGCACCTGTAAGGCTGTCTATTGTTTTGCCCTATGCTGTCTTGCAGCCCCATTTCATTTCCTGAAATCCCGCACCACCATTACCGTGTTTTCTCCTTGTATCCTTTTTAGGCATGGCTCTCTATGATCCTGCTCACCTTGGTGATCTCTCAGACACTGCCTGGCAAAACCACGGAGTATCTCCCTGTCACCTGCTTTAAATCCTCCCTCCTCATGGACATTGAAGGGGAAGCCCCATACTGGTAGGCTGGTAAGGACACCTTCCTCTTAGAGCTAAACAAGTCTGTCTGATCCAGCTGTTGCATTTCACCACATTCCCCTAAACATCACAGAGCTGCCCCTATGTGGGGAGAGGGCTGTGTTACCCCAACAGCTCTGCTAGTTTCTTGGGAAGCCCTCTAGGGAAATACCCCAGTGGTCTTCTATGATGGTGTGTTTATCTTGGTGTGCCCCTCAGGACATGTTTAGACTAGGTTAAAAATTGTTTTAACTTGTATGGGGGAAATCCCTATTTGGGCCAGCTTTTGGGGAAAGCTAACCCTGAAGTTACCTTGCACCAGCAATAAAACAGTTAGAAGCTGAGTGAAAACTGAAGTATTCTTGTTAAGAGTGTCTAAATCCATTTGCCAGGCCTGTACACCATCAGACGCTGTGGTATCCTGAGATTTAGCTTCGAGTGCCCCCTTTCCTCTCTTAAATGTCATATAATCTATACAAGACAAGAGGTACTATTATGAGGGTGGTTTGACCTGCAGCATTAAAACACAGATCTTAGCTGAGGAATTTCTGTATGAAACCTATAACCTCTGGCTGAACTGGAATGTGCCTTTCAGAAAGGAATCCAGGCTTTTGCTTTAAGACCCCCCAGCCCACACAGTCCACATCCGCTGTAGGTACGCCATTGAAATACTCAGCTGTACACTTTCTGTTTTGTGTGTTTAGAAACAAAGGCCACTAAATATATTTTTGGCCAGATTCCTGTGGGGGACTTCAGTATACAAAGTGCCAGTTACATTCTTAAGACCTGCATGTGCTGGTGCTTTCAGAGCAGCGATCCATTGCTTCCTAAAATTGTCAGTGTTTACAGCTTTTACTCATAGAGAAGGTCCAAACAGATGTGCCCTCTTATCATAAGCAACAGGCTGTTCAGGCTTATGCCCAAACTCTGGTAGTTCTGTGTACCATGTGTTTTCCTGCCTGTCTAGTCTCTGGAGTTGATTGTAGTATGCATGATCATACAACACAGAGACCCTACTTCTTCCTTCCTGATGGCTGGTAACTTTTTAATGTCCCCACTGGAAGTGTGGCAGACCAAGCTGGAGCTCCTCTCCTACCTCACCTGGAGTAGAGGTTTGAGTTATGATCTCTTAGATATGCCCCAACCACAGGATTGTCAGATGCTCCCATAACTCTTTCTGGTTAAGCATTCATGGGCCAGAAGGTGTTAGGAATTCCCCTAATATTCAGCTACTTCATACAAAGTACAGCTGGTTAAGTGGGAGAGAACGAGTTGCATATTGCAGAATACTACATCACCGCAGTGAACCTAATCCTACTTTCAACCTGAATTTGAACCAAATTCCAGCTACTGCCTTTCATCATATTTCTGATGTCCAGATTAAAGAACAATTAACTGCTTTCTTTTAACTTACTCATGTAAGTAGCTGGCCTGCAGTTCTCTGGCTGCTTTAATCTGACAAGCACAAGTCAGAGCCCCCTGTTCTTCAGGCCTGATGGCTGTTCTGTGGTGCCTCGGCACTGGTGTAGTAGGTTTTGCAGTGAGCTGATCTGCATCACAGATGTTGTGAACATCAGCAAAAGGATTGTGACTCAGCCAGACTGGTTCCTGCTCACTCATAATGCTGTAAAACAGCAGAGGTGAGGGGAAGATCAGAGGAGCAGGGAGGAGAGGGGAGTGAAGGTCTGGTCTGCCCTTCCAGTGACAATCAAGATCCCTCTTGATGGCTGATGGCAGACTGTTTTCCTTACAGGACCTTTTATTTATTTCTCTTCTGCTCTCCCACCTGTATTCTATCAATACCACAGACCTTTGGAAGATGTTTCTGAAAAGGCTGTATCTGGGGGTGTGGTGGTTTAGGGATGGGTAGAAAAAGAGAGTTCTGCTATGAAATTCAAATTTGTTGAAACCTTAGATTTTCTAGAGTTGTTCCCATCTTCCCAAAACCTTTCCAGTGGGAACATCAATAATCTGTGTGGGACAGGGAAGAATATGCTGCCTACCTATAGTTAACATGGCCCATATCACGATTCACATCCATGAAGGAGAGGAATATCTCCTTCAGGAGTTTGTACAGGCTATAGAAGAGAGAAAGTATTTGTTGCTTTTATAGAGTTATGCTGTACCACTACTCTGAAGGGCTCTAGGTAAACTTTTAGTGAACCTGTGGCATAAGTCCTCCTTCCGTGCAGTCCAAATCCATGCAGCAAATCTGTAGAGACCAGAGGAAGTGGTTAAAAGTTTCAGGGGATTGATCTCATATCGTGCTCCAAACAAAAGGCATGCTCACACTGTTGACCCTGGTTGAGAGCCTTCCAGTTATGGCTTGTGTGACAGCCTGGTGAGCTGATGCAATGTGCCATCTGCTAGGAAACCAACTCACCAGAAGGATGGAATGGTTTTCTGCTGGGATAGTAAACTGAACTGGTCCTGCTGTGACCTAATCAGTGCTGCAGAGGGTAGAGGGGGAACAGGAGTAGATGAGGGAGGAGGAGTGGTTGTGGGAGAGGGCTCAGATGAACTGACTCTGGGGTTAGCCAGATATGGAGATTGTGTATCTGACAAAGCCCGTGGAGCGGCCTTGATTCTTGGTTTTGCAAAGGGATGGCATATTCTAGAATAACTTACTGGCTGCAAGAGACAAACATAGCCCCTGTCCAGGCTTTACTTTTCCAATTTGTCACTGAAGCTCTGCTGGAAATGTCAGACACACAATTGTACTTGGATTACAAAGAGGAAATTCTTGAGTAACGTAACCAACTGGGGCTCATGAAGGTGCTTTGTAAACTTACATCATGTAAGAAGTTGAGAAGGTGCAGCCCAGTAACTTCAGTAGGAATTAGTTTTCTTTTGGAATATTCTGGGAAAAGATAATTCTGATTTATGACCAGCTGGTAATACTACTTCTTTTAGAATAATCACTTCAGGAGTCTGCACATAATTCAGATTCCTACATTAAGCAATTAATACTTTGGTAATTTTTAAATTCCACCCCAGTGAGGTGGACTTTTCTGTTAGTCACCTCTCACTCACAAATCAATTCCTCTTCTTGATAAAATCAGCAAACCAGCTACATCCAATGCCAAGTATATCTGAACTTTATTAGGTCACCCAAAGCAGTGAATAATAAAGTTAGAGAGATGAGTTTAGCTGGGACCACATGCCGAGTTCAAATCCAGAGTAAGACTCTGCAAGTCTCTGCAGTGGAACTATAAATCCCTGGACATAGCATGGAAGTGCTAATGGGCCCTCAGATTCAGTGCCACTACCAGGCAATAATATCCATAATAGCAGCTAACAAAGATACAACCAACTGAGCTCTTCAGGGTTCAGCAACTGCTCCCAGGCTTGGAGCAGAGCTCATTTATTTTCTTCTCTTCATTCCACTAGAGCAGCTCCAAGCCCTGACAGCACATGGGGATAATTGAAGCAAAAGTGCTCAACCCTGACTGCCCAATCTTCTCATAAAACAATCCCAGGATTGTTCTGGGGACCGTTGGCACAACAAACCTTGCACTGCAAATTTTGCTCCATAATTAGCAAGCAGTTGCTGTCATGCCTGTCAGATGGGTTTATGTGACGATGTGAATAGAACAACAATTGACTGTCTTCCCTTGCAACCAAGGAGAAGAAACTGCTTTGAGTAAAGCTGACAATTATGTAAAAGGAACTAAATGAATTTGGCTTATGGTTCACACTTACCCCTCACAGATGGAAGGCAGGACCTCTGAGGCCTGTTTCTGAGTCCTTGCCCCTTTGTACCTGACTAGTCACTGGCTAAGGGCCTAATGAGGCTCAGAGGAAACAAAACCAGTACTGAGGGCTTTTTATTGTCTTTCTTTTCTTTACAGAGCAGGGAATTACCATGTGGTTCGCATCCAAGTTCAAAATCTGATCTTATCACCCAAAGCTGATGACAGACACAACTGTGCTTTCACAAAAACAGAAAGACTAGTGATACCATGAGTTGGACAACAAAGATAGGTAGGAAACTGAAGAAGCTTTGAAAATTTTAGGTACTCCATTTATACATGTGTCTTCTCAAGCTATCTATACACAAGGAAGTTGTCTTAGGTTTTTCCCACTGATCATAGTGGTGGAAGCAGTAATGTAGAGGGGAGTCCAGGTATCTGCCTACATCTTACTACTAATCATTCTTAATCTCATCTAGGAGAAGTCTCATGAGGAATATAGAAACTCTGATTCTCTGTAGGCAGTAACAGCTGGAGCTGTTGCTGGAATTTATAGAAAGGCAGGCTTGGAGAATAAGAAATCCTAGATATTAATACGATTCTGGTCTCATTGCAGTAGGAGAGCACTTAAGACCAGGGATGAACAAAGTGGGCCACTTTTTGCATTCAAAGTGGGAATTTTTCTTTTGTTCCGAAATGTGCAGGATGTTTCTCAGGGAATGGTGTCCCAGCACGGTATGACATGTGGGAGTACGGTCTGTGTTGGACTGCAGGCAGAAAGATGTTCTAGTGTGCTCATAATGCAGAATTGCCTGCAAACCAAAAAACTTCTATCAACCAAGTAGCTCCTCTGAGCACCCCAGGCTCTCCAGGGGTAGGTAAAGCACTGCTGCCCAGGGACCTCAGTGAAACCTGATGTGCTGGAAACAGAGTGAAGTGATTCAACTGGAAAGGCAGAATTTGGGATGTGTAAAAGGAATAAGCTGGGGATGTGGGGTGAGGCACGGGTATGCAAGAGCTGTCTTTCCTTTGCTGCCACCCAATTCTACACTTTTGAATAGGCCTGGCTGGACAGGATGCTTAATTGAGTCATCAGACTGCTTCACTGGTCTTCTCTCTCTGGTGCAAGAGAGGTGTAGAGAAAATTCAGGCACCTGCATGGGGCATCCCAGCTCCTGCTGCCCTTCGGCTCTCCACTCCAACACTCCTCGTGGTAAATGCTTCCCTTTCTCAGGATCTTCCTAACTTCTGGGTCGCTTGCTGCTCTATCTCGTTACAGCTTTATCCTTCTCTGTTGGGAAGCCTTGTCTAATGTATCATTAAAAAGTCACTCAATTTGCCACCAGACAGTGAATTTCTGAATGAGGATAGCACTGAAACCTACCAGTGCTAATCTTACTAATCTTGTGAATCTTTTTCCTCCTTTTGCATTCATTGGAAAGGTGGTATGAAGAGACATCCTACCTGTGTCTAATGGACTGGTAAGGGTTGCAAGCATAATCAACCAAACAAAGACCTCACATACCTATGGACATATCCTCTTCTTATACACCTTCCTTCCTATGTGTCTCTGTGGACTTATGCTCTAAAACTGGCTAAAACTGAACACATGTCCGAACACATCAAATCTGCAAGAAAAATCTTTGAAACTCCTGTTTACAAAAACCCAGTAAAATCCAGGCACAAATATGTGGGCAAAATCCCAATGCTTTCAGTGCACAATTCAGTTCTCCTTTCCAGCTGTATCTGTCTCTTTCAAAATGACACAACCTTTTTCTAACTGTAAAATTAGCTCATTATAAGTTGCAGTTTTCAAAACTGGCTGTAGATCTTGTAGCTGAAACTGTGCCAAATGTTGAAGGGTTTGGCTTTTTTAAACTGTAAGTGTTTGAAAAGGAAAGAGAAGAGAGGATTGTACTTGAGAAATATTTTCATGTAGTGCAAAAAAACAGCTGGCAGACTTGGGCAACTCTTCTGTGATTTCATAGAAGCTTTTACCAGAAACTTTCATAAAAGGAAAACCCAAGAGGACCGGGAGAAGGAGGGGGAGCTACAAATGCTGTTTGTCGTTCCTGATAGTGATAGCTAATACACATCAGCTCCCCTGAGGTACCAATACAGCGAAGACAAGACACATTAGTTTTACTATGGAGTAAATTCAGCTGAGAGGTTTATGGCTGACCCATCAAATTTATGTAATGATAAAATGAAAGTGTTTTTATTTTCCCTGTTTGCTTTAACTTTGTTAACAAGCTTTAGCTATCCCAAGACCAAAAAAAAAAGCAGCTTTAGCACTAAAGTCAAGCCAGAGGGTCCCACTAAAATGGCTGGAGAGTAGAATGTGACACCCTCTTTACCTTCTTTTCCAAATGCATTATTTATATGAATGTTGTAGCAATTATGTGATTATATGGAAGTTAATGCACAACAATAAACCAAAGGACCATCAAAGAAATGCTAATGGCAGGGAATGTTTTTCATTTAAATTGTGGATACACATTTATTTTTCTTTTTTCCTTGAGGGCTACAAGAACAGAAAATTTGCAAACCTAATAGAAGGGTCTTCAAATGTCAAATCTTTGAGTACAGAAAAGAAAATGAAATCCGTGTTCCTGTCTCTGTTTCTCTCACACCTCCTTTGAAATATGAACAGCTTCAGAAAATGGACTCATTTGTTTCACCTTTTTTGGCCTGAATAGTTATGTGAAGCATAACAAGAGTGACTACGTGGCTCTAGGGTAATGGCCAAGGGTTCAAGGGCCAGGTGGGTTTCTCCTTAATCCTGCCACAGAGGGTGAAGGGCTTGAGGAGGGTTTAACAGATCATGAAGGTCAGCACCTGGTTGCACAGATGATGTTGGGAACAGGAATTTGGCTGATACAGCCATGGGACTGAGAATTGAGGACTGCTAGGAAGAACTCAGATGCACCTGACCAAGCAGGGCAAAACGTTTTTGCCAGTAGGCTGACCAGCCTGAGGAGACATTCAAACAGTGAATGACAGAAAAGGGAGATGACAACTCACAAAGAAGTGCCAGGCCAGGATGGCAAGGAAAGGGCACAGGGTGGACTGGAGAGGAAAGACCTTGAAGCAAACAAACAAGACAGAGATGAGTTCACCACTGACTTATACGCACAGGTAAGGAAGAGGAGTCTGGGAGAGGTGGTTGATTTGCAAGGTTCATCTCCTCCAACCTCAAGAACAGCCAAGCTTGCGGATGTTAACAGCCTGGAGAAATGGATTTGTGGGAACCTGGGTCAGGGCAATCCTAAACATGGATACAGGTAGGGCAATGAGTGGATTGAAAGCAGCCCTGTGGAGAAGAATTTGGGGGTGTTGGTGGATAAAACACCAAGTAAGACCCATCAATGTGTCCTTGCAGACCAGAAAGCCAACCATATCCAGCTGCATCGAAAGAGGTGTGACCAGCAGGTCGCGAGAGCTGAGTCTCCCTCTCTGCTCTGGTGAAACCCCACCCGATGTACTGCTACTCTTTTACTGTAGGGGTGGTTAAAGGAAGAATGGAATTTGATGTAGCAGAGATTTATGAGATGCTTTTAGCTATGTTCTGCAGCATAGCTGTACAAAATCTTTCTGTTGATGCTCAATAGAATGTAATTTTCAGAAGTTTTAATTCAGTCTAAGCTAGGACTTTCAACAGTGCAAGCTGTCACTTGCAGAGCTACATTCTTAATAATCATGAATGCTTATTTGAACTGCTGAAAATTAGTAAAAACTATGCAATACTCTCACAATAAAAGGGTTTTTTTTACTTCAGGATTGAATATATATTTTACCAAGGGAAAGTATGAATTATTAATTCAAAAGTTTCAAAACTTTAACATTTCCTTCAAAGGGCTTGACAGTTTGAAAAACACCATGAAGAATTAAATGGTTATTGTGCAAGACTGTCTTCTCAAAAAGAAGCAATACTCACAGAGTGCTAAAGGAAGCAATGGCACAATGGTAAATCACTGCCCAAATGGAAAGAGTCCAATCGTGTATCTCTAACTCTTAAAAGCAGGTGCAAAGACCTTCACTTTTACTTGCTTGAGTTAGCCAGTGACACTATGGCCTATTCAGTTACCAGATGAGATTTGTAAATATATTTTGAAATTTTAGACTATGTTTATTTAAAATAAAATTTTCAGGTTGGGCAGACACAACCTTATACTTCTCCTTTAACATTCTATTGGCATATTATTTACAGTTATGTTATACGATCTGCTGAGTTCTGAAACCTGTCAAATTGAATTGGGTTTGCCTTGGTGTATATTAGTTAGAATGCCTTCCTTTTCTTCCCTCCTAGCTCCCCCTCAAATATATTTGCTGCTCTTTTCCCACAGTAGTACATGAAGGATTTAGAGTTCTCTGCCTGGTAGTCTCATTAGGAGCACAAAGAAGAAATTCTTTGCTTCAAGAGAGTTAAAGTAAAATGATAGGCAGGGAAAGGGCTGTGTCATGGAGGATTCTTTTATTCCCTAGCATTAGAGGAGTTCTTTGGTGCTATGGGGAACCTGGTCTCAGTTCTGCCTTAGCAAGTGCAGCCTCAACCTGCTCAGCTTCCTCAAGAATCACAGGAGGCAGCACTAGTACAAAGCTTTCCCTGAATCCTTTCCAGTCCCTCTGCCTGCAAAGGTAGTGTTTTGAAAGTGGTGGTGAAGGTGTGAAATCTGAACTCATGGATTTTCCGATTAGTGGCCACAAAAGTTATGGCATGAACAAGCTGATGGAGAAAACTGCTCCCACTGGTAGAAATATTCTCCATTTAAAAGAACATGAATAGGGTAGTTTGTGGCCAGGTCTTTGCAGCGTGTTTCCCTTAGAATGAGAAACACAGTAAAGAAAGCTGTGAAGTCCTTTACTAGCATAAATCCTGTGTGGGGGTCTTTTAGCTGAAGGACTAGGCTGTGCAGCATCCAGGAAACAAAGGTTTGTATCCCAACCCTTCTCTCTCGTGTCGGTGGCAGCTGGATAACGTGTCACACTGCAGTGCTGAGCACAGGCACGGTGGGAGACAAAGTAAGAGCTTCTTGAAAGCCAGTGGGAGTCTGACTGCCTTGAAATCAATGACAAGGGTCTTGGTCTGCAAATGCACTGCTGCTTGGGCTGAGGCAAGGACGACTGTGATAGTTTTGAGAGCACGGATATGTTTCCAGCCCCTTCCCATGCAGCGCAGTTGTTTCTGCCAGGACAGGGATCCCCAGGATACCCTCACCTTTGCATGGCCTTGATCTGCTCTTTCCTCCCACTAGACACAAACTATGGGCTGTAAAGCAGGCTTTGTGGTTTCTTTGGACTTTTCAAATTGAGACAGTCCAGGTTCGTAGGGGAAATCCAATTTAGAACAGGGTTTTTCAGTGGTGACTCAGAGCTGAGTTATTTCTAAACAGTGAAAAACATTATGCTCTGCAGCTCGTAGAAGATAAGTAACTAAAATGTTATGCGTACTGGAATGTGTTGTGTCTGGCACTGAAAAGATCACAAAATTTGCATCTGAAATGGTATCAGTGAATGTTAGAGGCTGAAATTCTGCTCCTATTTTGAACTGTACAACTCCAGAGAGGTTTCCCTGGCTGTAAGACATAATTTTTTGATTAAGAGTTTATTTAATTTCTGGTTTATATCCTACTACTGTTAACTCTTTGGGGCCCACTCTGCTCTTTCCTGAAGTTAATTAGGATTTTCACATTGAGTTCAGGGGAAGCAGGACTTGACCTTTATTGCATGTCAATTGGAAATGGATGCCAAACTTGTGTTCTGGATATTATTATTCTATTTGCCATTGGAGTCTATGCCTGAGTTACATGAATACTAAAAATCTGGCAGGAATATACCCTAATAGATTATTTTTTGACTCCAACAGAGTTCAGTGAACATTATTACAATTCAAGCACTAACATTTTTTGACTCTCTCTTCAAACTGGTGTTGAATTCTCTCTGGGTTTCAGTATGAGACCTGGAGACCTTAAACAGCGGGGTAAAATAGTGTCAGTTCTGCAAACCAACACTAGACTTCCTGCAACTTGGAAATGTGCCAGACAGGAGGCAATGCTGCTACCCGGTGAGCAGGGGGTGCATGATCACCTGTGCAAGTAGATAATGCTCAGCCTGGTAGAAAGAACTCTCCTAAAGCTATGCATCCACATATTGGCTTTACTCTTCTCCTCACCAATAGAGAGAATAGCTTAAACATCCCCATTGCTGGAGCATCAGTCTTATGGACAATGTGAAATCAGAGGCTGCTGCTCAGTTGCACAAACACAGGCGAGGAGGGTTGACGGGATCCAAGGAAACTCTAAAATCTATGAAATTAAATTAATTTTGTTATTTTGGTAACAGGAAATATGCAGATGTAGGCAAAATAACAAACAAGTCTACACTAATTTCTTTTGCTTGGATCCCTCACTGAGTTTGAACACTTTACTGAGGACAAAGGAGTCCATGTTTTCTTTTCCTCTCCTCCAGATCAAAGATCCTCCTTCAGGTGAATCCAGGTTATTTCTTCTTCACTAAATTACAATATTTATAACGTAAGATATCTCAGAATGTGCTACAATGATGCTGAAAGGCCAGTGGGAACAAACATGCATGATTTAACAAGGAGATGAATTATTCCTTTTTCCTCTTCCTTTCCACCATGACCTCCCACTTCCTCCCTGCATCCTCAGTGCTGGTTCCCCAGTCGTGTCAGCACTCATCAGCTGTGCCAGACACCTTGGCTCAAACTCCAAACCAACCTGAAGGTACTTGAACCTGTTTCAGACACTTTCTGTGAAAATGCTCAGAAACATTTCCTGGGTAGGCCTTTCTTATAGACACCTGGTTTAGACTAAATAGACAAGACAGTATTTGACTCTAGAGAATGGCTTTCCAGATACTAGGATGTCAAGGGAGGGAAACGTGGCATCCAAAGCCTCCTTCAGGGCAAGGTTATCTCCTTTGCTGTATATGAAGGGCACAATTTGAGAAGCAGAAACTGGGATGCTCAGGGATGCATGCCCAGAAATTTATATTTATGCATGCAGAGCATTTTGCTCTCTGATACTTGTGATATGCAGAGAGATAGAGCTTTGAAAGTCTAAATTTTGGACCTTGACACCTAAAGTAGTACTTAGGCAACAGCTAGGTATTCATCTCACTTTGTGGATAGAGTCCATCAGGAACTAAACTTGGATTAGTGGAATTTGGAGTCGAGGTTACAGGAGCACTGTAGTCTATATTTGAACTGAAATAGTTTCTAACTTTGCCACCAAACATAAACCCCCAAATCTATGTTGGGCTTGAAACACTTCATATGTAATGTGAAACCACAGGAGATTTATTTTTTCTTTTGGAATGTTTGAGGCAAATCATCTGAGTCTTTTGGATTTAAAATGCAGAGAAAAACAGGCACATATTGGACTTCTAAAAATGCACTGTAAGAGACGAAAGTCAGTAGGTTCAGGACAAACTCAGTGACCTTGTTCAAAAGACTAGGAGATTCTGACAACCTGTCTAGCCAGTAGCACTACACTAGATAATATGAAGACAGTGTGTATTAAGTACCTTAGAACAAACCCTCTTCTTCTAGGGCCTGCTTTACAGACAATGATTATTCCTGACCAGGAGTAGCTTCCCTTTGCAGGGAACATGTTTGTTTTCAGTTTATGAGCACTTTGCTATTTTTCTTTTGGCAGGTCTCCCACTCTTGCCTCACCACATTGCTTCATACCTGTCAGCTTCTCTTTGTACCTGGTCAACTTGGTCATCTTGACCAGATGTCATCTCTGAATGGTGGCAGGCACCCAGGGAGTGCTCCTTTGCAAACACAGAAAAAATAGTGGATTCACAGCTGACACAATAGCCCTACATGGATATTTTTTGAGACTCTGGAGTTGGTTGCCCTCTCCCAAAACTGGCATGTTCAGTCCTGTCTGCAGGAAAGTCACGAAATCATAGTGCACACCTTAGGGCAGCCAGTGGAAAGGGCACTGCTGACTGCAAATCAAGAAAGAACATGGTGAGGAAATATTTGGGATCTGGGGACAGGCATGCAAACCCCAGGCAGCCTACAAACAGGAGCACCAATAAATATGCACTGCCATCCAAAAGCAGAGGGCAGTGTGCACTGAAATGCTTGTGTGTTTTGGAAAGAGCAGAGAGATTTTCTTTTTCTGCTTGGCCAACCTTTAAAATGTTAATTTCCCTGTGATATCAAATCCCATAATTATCAGTCACCCGGATAATCTTGATAATTTTCTTTCCAGAGTTATTTCCCATTTTTTCCCTCTCGCCTCGTTATGATCCCCTTCAAGAAATGGGCACCAGAGAAACCAGAAAGTTCAGTGCATTTCATATCAGGCATGTTTATTGTAGCAGAACAATTACCACAGAATCACATTAGTATTATAATGTGTTTTTATGCTGATTCAAAGTACCAGATGAAAATGTAATGCAATGATAGCACTCCTATTTGACACAGATTGACTGCTCACCACAGGCTCCCCTTTTAGCCTCAGCTCACACCAACCAGCTCAGTAGCAATATGGCTCCTCCTCTCACCTTCTCATTGCCTTTTGGAGTTCGAACCATCTTCGTGTGCCAAAGATCTGCACTGGGCTCACACCACCAAGAGCAAGAGGACAGCTGGGAAGTGTGGTGAGGGCAATTAATTGCTGGCTGAATGCTGCCACCTAACAATAAAGTGCTCTTCTCCCTTGTCAAGGATTGTACAAAGTGGGAAGTGTTTTCAAAGTGTTCTCCTGTTCTGAAGCAAACCTCAGAAGAAAAGGAGAACTACCATGCCAAAAGGAACAAGGGAATTAGCATTTTATCAGTGGCTGGGTTAATTTTCTCTGACTCCTTAATCCATTTTCAAGCAGTTGGTATAAACTATCCCTATACAGCTACTGGAGAAAGACTGGCACATCCAGAGGGCTCAGTTTCTCATCCCTGTTAAAGACTCCTCTTAGGATGGGAAGCCACACTAAGAAAAACTATTCCAGATGAAGGTCTGCTTCCTTTCCTCCTCTGGCTCCTCAGTTTGCCATAGAATCAAAACCTCCAGGAAGCCGCTGCCAAAATCTACCCACTGCGTGACCACAAACACGCAGGCATCACTGTGCTCGCATTAATCATTACCCTTATTACAGTCATGGCATTTGCACTGAGCAAATCAGTGCATGGCATGAAGACTGAGTCCAAAACACTTTCCTTGGTGACAAAGACCATTTTAGAATAGCTCTGGCTGTCCCTTCCCACTGACCATTCACTGAAACAGAACCAGTGTGAACTGAAATAACATATTTGTCTATTAAAATACATAGTTTTAATCTGCTCTTTCATTTTAGGATGTTAGGGCCCACATTCTATCTCATATCTAGGCTCCCAAGGTAGAAAGGGCAGGTCTTGGATTTGCATGATTGGATTCACAGGATCCTTGAGTAAAAGACCCAACAAGCTTTAGCAACCAAGAGTTGAATGATGAGAGTCTCTCTCCTGTAATCTGGGTGGCAAAACACTGACTCAAAATGGCAAAATCACAGTAATGGGCAGTTTAATAAAGAGATTTAATCCAAGTCAGCCATGGAAGCTCTATTTTCACTTGATCTGGGCACTGCACGAGTGGTCAAATTACCTCTTGAAATCCCTTCAAGTTCTTTTCTTCCAAGGAGCATCTGCAAAGTAATGCAGCACTATCTAGCCAGAAAAATAGGAACCCTGTTTATGATTGCTATGCAACTGAGGTAGTGAGATCCTTAGGCAGAATAAGCAGCTGATTTCACATTAAATTGGAGCTCTTCTAGTCCATTAAAGGCTGACACAAGGTATCTATACAAGGTATTTGTGGTGTTCTTCTGAGAGGCTGTGCAGATGAGGCAATGCCCACGTACATAATTTAGGCTTGTACTGCATAAATGGAACATGCAGCAGTGCAGAAGTGGAGCTCTCATATGCATGTGTTGTAAATAGATGAAGTAAACCTTCAGCTGAGAAGATGCCTAACAGAGGATGATAACAAACCCCAAAGGTACATGCCTACAAAAGGAGCTGACTGCAATATGTACGAATAAAGGGAGGCAGTTTGGACTATTTTTCTGGGTTTTGGTCAATTAAGAACCTCATCCTCTTTTTTAAGTGTTTGATCATGTTTAGCTCCCCATCTACCCAGGAGCTGCGTGGGTAGGTAGGGAGCTGTAACTCTGTGATAAATCCAGTGCTGAGCTTTACAGCTGGGAAAGGTTTACTCCCTATGAAGGCTTAATTCTTTAATTCGTAAAGAAAGGAGGATTAAAAACAGTCTGGAGTAGCTGTGGTTCTGGGCTGCCCTCAGGAGTGCCTTTGCATGGTGTCTTCCCAAGATGCTGAAGGTGATTGGGAGGCAGGACAGCAAGAGACAGGATGGCCAAATCTGGCAGGCTCTGGATTTAGCCAAAGTTTATGAATATTTTGACTCCTTGCTCTCTTGGGCTCAAGTTAGTAGTTTAATAGCTAACATCCACAAATGTTTGCACAAAAGGCTGGGTTGCCTGCTTGCGCAAACCTTTTTGAATAGTTAATCTTTAGTCAGTAAATCATGGTTTGGGAGCAGAAATAGTGACTAGCGAGGAAGCAGTGACACAGAGCTCTCCTGAGCTGGGCCAGAAGATGAGCTGAAACATGCATGTTCTCCTGAGGCCACAGTGGATATGGGCAGATCATCTCCCACCGCCTGTCCTGCGACACAGCTCCTCCTGGGCGTGTTCAGGCACAGCAACTCTTTCCTGTAAGGGTGGATAACTGTTGCAACCATAATTATAGATAGCAAATGCATTAGGGAAGATAAAGTCTCCTGGTGAGTGACTCATGAACAGGGAAAAGGACACAGCTTGTCAAAGGCATCCACAACCAGTGGCTCTGTTCTTTCCTCTGGTTCAGTGAGGCTAACTTTTGCAGCTCCCAAGCTACACTTGGACTCAGCAGAGGTTCAACTGCAGAAGTTCAGCTCAAGGGATAATGCCAGAAAATTGTAACCTGGGAAAAGATCAACTTTGTCAGGCATTGTGGTGTTGGTCTATGTTTGTCCCTCCTCATGTATTTGTTTACACTGGAATGGAAAGGTAAAATAATACTCAGTTTTGTAAACAGATCATCAGTAAAATACCCTTTGTTAACATTAATAAATAGCTTGCTTAAGAAAAACCCCCAAGTCCCTGTGGTAGGTATTAGCCTTTGGTTTCCAGTTACTCAACCTCTTTACAAGTCTTAGAGATCTCATAAACTTTGAATGTTGTAGTAAAAATATTTATAGGGTAAGTCAAAGAAAAACATAAAATTGCATTCAAGTTTTGACAGGAGTAAAACTACTTATCCTGCTTATTTTTTATTGTAGAAAACTGGATGCTGTGACCTCACTAAAAAATGATAGCTATTTAAGCAGAAAAGTTGGAAAGGATTTTTTGCATGTTAGTATTTCCTTTCTGAAGTATTAATATTTACCTTGGGAAACTCTTAAGTGCTTAATTGGAAAAGACAGACAAGAAGTGCTCATGGTGTCACAGGCTGTTTATGGAGTCATAACAAAACACTGCATACTTCCAGATGATGCTGCAGTCAGAAGCTACACTGGCCTGCATTTTCACTGGTCTAGCATTTGGGCTTGGTAAAGGCTAGATTCACCATAAACACCTGAGCTCTACCTCAAGTGTTTCAGTTTGATGTTAGATCCTAGAGATTTCTAAAGAAACCCTTTTCAACTTTGTCCAGTCCAGTAGATGCCTAAATCCTCCACAGCACCTCCATTTCCACTGGCACCTCACCCTGCTCCAGGCATCACCAGGCTGCAGGGAGCTGCAGATAAGCCTTTTCCTACCTGCCACTGACATACCTTGCTTGTGGTGTTTAAGCCAGCTGGCAGGCTCCGAGCATACTTGGTGCCTCAGACTTTGCATGGAAAACAGCACAGGGCATGCTTTCCAGGAGGTGAGAGACCTGCTTTTGAATTCTCACACGGCTTCAGGTCCTCTCAGATCCCTGGGAAGTGCTTGAGACAATCCAAGATGTGTTTTCCTCCATCTCTTTGTTGAGTTAGTTCTGTGTTGTACAGAGGTGATTTAACTCCAGCTGGCAACTCAGCCCCTCACAGCCACTTGCTCCCTTTGCTTCACTCAATAGGTAAAGCAAAAGCCACGAGTAAGCAAAGCAAAACAAGGAATTCATTCTGGTGAATCAGCTGTTCAGTCATCTCCAGGAATGCAGGGATCCATCATTCAATGATGACTTGGGAAAATAAAAACCATTCTTCTGAACATCTCCTCTCTTCCTTCTTCTTCCCTCTGCTTTATTTGCTGAGCATGACGTCATGTGGTACGGGATATTTCTTTGGTCATTTGGGGTCAGCTGTCCTGGCTGTGTCCCCTCCTAATTCCCTGTGCATCCTCAACCTCCTCACTGGAGGGGTGGAGTGAGGAGCAGAAAATTACTTGACAGTGGGTAAGTCCTGCTAAGCAACAACAAAAATATTGCTGTATCATCAACACTGTTTTCAGCACAAATCCAAACCACAACCCCATACCAGCTATCATGAAGAAAATTAACTCTATGCCAGGCAAAACCAGCACATATAATAATAGTTTGATATTCTGGGGGACTGTGAGAAAGATACACTGATTAACCTTTAGGTTGTAAAGATACTTTCAAAGTATAGAAAAGCTGCTGTCAAGTCAGTCTCAGGCTGAGAGAAACAAAGGATGCTAGGTTCCTTCCCTAGTAGCTAAACTCTTTAGGAAACCTGACAGTATACATCCTAAATCTTTAATTTGGCTTAAAAATTCAGGCCTAAACCCCAAAAAAGAGATGCAAAGTTTGGTTTGGAAAGAGAAGAGAAGAGAAGAGAAGAGAAGAGAAGAGAAGAGAAGAGAAGAGAAGAGAAGAGAAGAGAAGAGAAGAGAAGAGAAGAGAAGAGAAGAGAAGAGAAGAGAAGAGAAAAGAGAAGAGAAGAGAAGCAGAAAAAAACCCTGCAAATACTTTGCTTAAAATGCCTGTGTTAATGGTGAGGTTTTCCATTCTGTAAAAATCTGTGCAGTTGAACAGCTGCTTGATGGGGACAGGGACTACCTAATCACAGCTCCTGAAAAGTAAGTGTCACATAGCACACCTAGTAAAAGCTGAAGTAGTAAATTATCAAGTGAACTCAGCTACCATTTAGGCACTAAAACAAGTGGCTGTTTTGGTTTTTTTTTACAGATCTGAAATGGAAAATCTGATCATCACATCCCAGAGCACTTGGGCTGGTTGCACCTCTCATCACGTAGCTTTCTCCTGACCTCCTCCATGGAAAACCAGCTGAGCAGCTTCTGGAAAAATCTGTTTACAAACATTCTCGACAAGAAGGTCCTTCTTATCAATTTCCTGATGAAGATTGATTCTTCTCCCTCAGCAGCAGGGTTTCAGTGATGGCTCATGGTGAACAGTTACCTCTTCCCCAGGCTGGGAGCTGAGGGTCAGGCACTCGCTGCAATGGGAATCTCCCAGGATCTCCTCTCCTGTAAAAGCTGTTTCATTCTTGATGCATCTGAAGTTTTGAACTGAAAATTATATGATAGAAAGTGAAGTTTTCTTTGGGGCAAACACTAGAAAACCCTCCATTTCAGCCTAGGCAATGCATCCCTGTGAAGGCAGCTCCCCTGCAGGGAGCCCAGCCGAGGGGTGTGCTCAGCCCCGCTGGAATGGGACAAGGTGGCAGCTCACACTGCTGTACTTAACACCCACAGCTCTGACAGTGTTAACACACACCTGAAGCTTTTTATTGCTATTATAAAATAGTTTAGTTATCTTACTCTCATACCATATTTAGACAGAAAATAGCCAAAAGTTTCAAGACTAAAAGCCAGAACCTTAAAAAAAAGGTGCTATAGTAAAAAGTCCTTGACTCTGGAGACCTCTTTTCCATTAGGATGTGACCAGTGTCTGACTATCCTTTCCCTTCCTTTGTCTTTTGTACATGAGACATTATGGCTTCTCTTAGGCATTGTTATTCTGGGTAACAATACAGGAATAATTTCATAAGAACTCTCACTTCTTGCAGCATCAGCTACAAGTTACAACATAAAACCACCAAACCCTTGAAGATTATGTGAGAGCTATAGTTTGATGAGCCATTAAATCAGGTAACCATTATTTGGGCTATTTCAATTACAAAAAAATGTTTTAGTGCTGTCTTTTTACCGCACTGCTTGCTTTGCATGATCCTGTTTTTAATCAGCTCCCTTGGTAAGAACCATGGATAAATACCACCTTCACATGTGCACACAAGTTCTGAACTTTGAACCAATGTGGTATGTTAATACATATTAATCTGTTTACTTACTTAGCCTGTGTCTGGTCACAGCCAATAAATCCACAAATCCAGGCACTGCCGATTGTGTGGCAGGCATGTAAGCACACAGTACACAGAGAAAAATCTAGAAATTTGTCAGTTCATGGAAAGGGGGACCCTTATTTGTAACATGGGATGGTGCATGTGCTGATGTGCTGTCAGAGGTGCACCGCTGTTTACCACATGCTGGTAGCTTGTGTGATTTTGCACACATTGCAGAGCAGGATGCTCTGTGAATTCAGAGATGTGACCCTGAATTCACTGGTTTTCTGGGTGTTACCCAAGAGCACAGCTTCAGCAAGTGCATCCAAGTCTCTTGCAAAATATCAAAACAGGTATCATGGGGGGTTCGTGTGATTCCTCCCCCTCTTTTCCCTGATAGAACCTGAAAGGGGCTGGGTAAGACTCATGTACTTTACGGGTGTGCAGAATTGCTTCCTTTGATAACACAGATGTTAATTAGGTACAAAGATGCTGTGCAATCTCATCAGGCAGGCATGTGGTACTGCCTTGCTTTGGGTGTGTTAGTGATGACTTGGTGTTCTAATAACTGTGTGCCTCCTTTGAGATCTTAAGGGTAACCCACCTCCTAGGATGTTGCACTTTTACTTTGAACTGTATAATAAAATCATCTGACTTCTTTGGAAAGAGAAAAAAAAATCTTTGCTGTATTTTATGACACCTTCTGAATGGGGTAAAAGGCTGAGAGGCAGAATCCAGGCACAGGGTCTCCTTGTTACAATCTCTCCATCTCTCCCTCATGGCTGTTTTTGATATTAAGGCTCACTGGCACACAGATCTGGGACAGAGCATTCTGGGGTAAAGCTGTGCCTTCATTTTACTTGAGAAGTGCTGTTAGCTGGGGGCTTGGGGGATGTGGCTGTCCCTCCCTCCCCAAGCTCTGCTTTCTATAAGTGCCTCTGGAGCTTGCTCCGTGCAGCGTACCGGGGGTCCAGTAACACTTTAGTGAAGACAGATGTTAATGCTGAGTGAGCAGAAGCTAACAGACTTGCAGAACAACCTTGGCAGCTTGCCCCATTTTTCAGATTTCAATGTACCTACAAAAACTTAGAAAAAAACCAAGAATAAAGCCCTCTCTGCATTTTGGCCTAGAGGAAACTCTGCTGTAAGTAGTTCATCAAGACACACTCTCTTTAGCTCCTTAAACACACAGCTAGATCAAAATAAAGTATGAAGAGCATAAAGTAACTCACAGACACCATTTATTAACACAGAGGCCTGCTGCAGGAAGAAAGTGACCTAGTAAATAGCCTCCCTGAGTAGTAAAATACTTGCTGTAAGGAGTTATAAGAACTTTTGTGAGCTGTAATTCCCTAAGGAAAAAAAAGAGAGGTTTTTACAATCTTTCATCTCTGCTTGAAAGCAGAAATAAAAAGCCTTTCCCTAAACTACTAGCTGCTTGTGAGCAGCCTGCTAATAATGTCATCTTCTGTCTGGTCTTAAAGGGAAAGGAGAGATATGGAAAGAAAACAAACCCACAAACAGCGCTGGTCAGCTTTATGAGTGCTGCAACTTCAAAGACTGGAAGAAACTCTCCTCAGACTGGCTGTTTTGAGGATCAAGAGTTCAGGGGCTTTAAAGGACCTTTATTAGAGAAAATTCAGCATGGGAAACTAACAGCCCCTGATAGTACTGCAAATAGATGTCTTTCACTGGCAGTCCTGCAAATAGGAAACTTACTCTGGCTACGAGGAAAAGCCAACAGCATAAGCCTACTCATTTTTTGCTTGTATATATAATATTGTAACAAAGCATATTTTATATGAGGCTGCAGCATGGTGATGTGTGTGAATACCATCCTCTTTTTACTGGCAACTAAACTGAGACAGAGGAGAAGTGCAGCCAAAATTTTCATAAGCAATCTTAGATTTGGAGATCCTTCCATTTAGGTTGCTGAGTGTGAGATACACAGACATGTCTATCAGGGTGCTCCAAGTCAGATGGAAAATTTGGAGGGTATTGCACTGTCCTGACTGGATGCTCTATGTCTGGTATGGGGAAAAAAATTTCATAACTTCCTCATTAAATATAGAGTCAGTATTTTACAGACGAGCAGGGCTGTGGTAGTTTAGTCCTTTTGGTTTTCTTTTTATTCTTGCAAAGTGAAATGCATTAGGTTTATGCAGCACATACAGTACTTCTAGCAGTGTAAAAATAGTGCAGATGTGTAAGTTCCATAGACACTCTTGATATCTTTATCCACACTGAGCAGGAAAACCAAGGCAGAAAATTTATCCTGAACTATGTCTAGTTCAGGGGAAGTTACCTTATCCTTGCTTATTCTCTCTCTGTACTCCTCTTTTTTTCCCCTGTGGCAATTGCTGATCTGAATTTAGCTGCACAGTCTCTAAGAAAGTTTGCAGCAAATGTTCTAGCAATCAAAAACATGATCAACCTCAAAGGACTGAGGACAATAAAGGGAATGCATATCAAAAGAAATGATAGAATAATCTCTCTATTTGCCACACAGACAACAGTGAAATATTCTAAAAAGAAATGCATCAGATCGTGTGCTAGATACCAGCACTGTGCTTGCAAATAATGAGTTAACCAGTAAATTGACTGAAATAAGTGTGCCTTTTTTTTTTTTCTTTTTTTTTTTTACTTCTGTGGACAACTGAGTCTCTAACAAGAACCACGTCTGTAATAAAAGTTATGATGTCTCTAGCAGGAACTGGTAGTGCAAATCAAACATACCATTAGCTTGTCAGGCTCAGCCAAGTGAAATAACAAGCAGCTGGGTAGTGCTGTACACTGAAATGGAAAACTGTTGCCCCTTAACAGAAGATTTCCTCAGAGAAAATTAAGCATGAGGGGCAGCGACAGACCTGGTTATTCATGAGCACAGTGTCACAGGGAGGTCAGTGGAAGGACCTTACTTAAATCATCATTCTGGTTCAGGAAATGCTGCCTGACTCCTGAAGTTAGCAGAGCAAACTCTCCTCAACACCTCGATGAGTAAATCAGGGTAGTGGAGAAGTGCCTGGCACCCGGGAAAATGGAGAAGAAAGGTGCAACGTGTGATTTCCCATCCGCCTGTCTACACTTGGCCACAAAACCCAAGTGCTTTCAGTTCTGAGGAGATGGAGGGGAGGATGGAAAGTGCATGGGTAAGGGGGGAAAGTGGGTCTCTTCTTGTTTCTAAGGGTGTGGAAGAATAAGCCTGGAAAGCGAAATGTTTCCCTATGCAGGCAGGGAATTGGATGCAGACTGTGCTGGGCTAGATGAGTTTTGTACTTTGGGCTTTTGGCTAAACCCAAGCTGTTTGTGTTGTCACATGCTCTTTTACAATCTTTTGGCTGATGAAGCCTGGGTGGCAGAGTGGAAAATTGTTTGGGAGGTTTGCGTAGCCGTGTGTGTGTTCCGCAGCCCCAAAGCCAGACATTGTTTATTGAGTCCTGCAAGGGATCCTGGTGATCGCAGCTGATTTGCAAAAGCGTATCTGTTGTCCATGTGTATCAATTAGATTGCAGTAATTTTGTACAAATCACAGACTTGATATTGATCCTGCAGCTTGCAGACGGCAGAGCACATTTTTATGCTTCTCTGGAGGGAGGTTCTACTACTAAGCCGTGGTGCTCCATTTGCAAAATTTTCTGCTGCCCCTGCAAAGGTGCACCCAGCTTTCAAATGCAGGTATATGTCTAGCAGCTCCCTCACCTTGAATTGCAGCCCATGAAATGTCCACAGACATTTCCTCATCACAGCCACCCACTCGGCCCACCAAGGTCCCCTGCTTCTTGCCTGGGTTGCAAAAGCACCATGTCCATTTTTGGGCCAGCAGTCCATACAGCAGAAGGCTGGTTGCAATTCCCAGAAGTCAGCTCTTGGAAGAGGGAAATGTAGAGGAAAGAAATGTTTTTCTTATGGCTCTGAGTGCTGATGATTACCATCCTTTTCTTGATGCTGGAATATGCCTGAGTCAGAATAAAAAATGAAGGAAACAGCATTTTGACCAAAAGGCTTTATTTTCAGAGAGCAATTCAAAACTATTTTCATGTTCCCATGGTACATGTAGACATTGCTGTCACCAGAGATGTGTCTAACCCAAACTGCAGGGAGTGTAAGAGCATCTCTCCTGAAGAGGATCTGCCAGGCCATTTCTGGGTTCCCTGAGTGACTGCCAGGTATTAGAGCTTTTGGTCTCCTGGGGGCAATACAGGCCTTGCAGGCTCAGCCTGAACTGAAGCTTCCCAGGGCATTTTTCAAGCTCTGAGGTTTTCAGAGTGAAATCCATAGTGTAGAAGACACAAGAGGATTTCACCCCAGCTCTAAATAACTAGAACTGGCTAGAAAAATGCTACAAGTATGTTGCAAAAGAAAGTCTCTAAATGCTTTTCTTTGCAATTCTTTCAATTTTTCATTGATTTAAAAATACAGCTGTGCTATTTTTTTTCATTGAGCAACAAAAGAGGAAAACTCCCTCTTCCCTTCATCCTTCCCTGCCTCGGGAAAAAAGGGAGGGAGGAAGAAAAGAGGGTTGATGAGATGATAATAACTTGAAATGCTTTTTCTTGAAAAGTTAAAACATTTCAGAAAAAAATTTTCCACATTTCTTGTTGTTTTTTAAAGATCCTTTTTAAGAAAAGTGCTTTAAGCTCTAAGTGTTGGCTAACTTTATAAACAAAATTCTTTCCCTGTTTTATTAAGGAGAGTAAACAAGGGACAAGTGATGGCTGAAGCAACAATTTTCAAGATGGTTGACACACAGGAACTTTTATCTTTTCAACTATAAACTTTGATTGGTTTTCATCCCCCCTGCCTCACTTCCTCCTTTCCTCTTTCTCAAAATTATTGCCTTTCAGTTTGTTTTAATGGTGTTTATGTAATGTCATAAATATTCTCGTTTAGAACTGTAATTATTCCCTGCGATTAATTCTGTTCCCTCTGAGAGGTTGTGCAAGTTTTCACTGGAGGGTATGTCTTTTATGTTCATGTGTTTCTCCATGTAAAATGCAAGATGTCCATTACTGAAGCTGCGCCTGGGAAGGCAGGGTTAATGCTTTTCCTTTTTCCCGTGGCAACGTTTGGAAGCATTTTTGTGGAGTGTTTAGTGTCATTCCTATTCGGGTTGGGATTAAGGTAATTGACAGGGCGCTGGGCCAGGGGTCCTTTAGCTGTCCAATCTCAGCTGCATGGGGTGGAAGCATGCCATGGCCAAAGTCACTTCCTTTCTCTTTCTTTTATATCCCATTAGTCTGCCTGTGTTTTTGATTTCAGAGGAATTCCTGTAAATACATCGACTGTAGCTGCTAATTGTGGGTAAAACATCAAATATGTGGAGGCGGTGGGAGTTTTCCCAAAGTAAGGGCTGTGGGACTCAGCTGTCTGTATTCTCTGAAATGTATTTGCAGTAGGTGGAGATAATGATCAGCTTTTTTGTGACAACTGTTCTGTGTTACGTGAGGGCAAACAGTTGAAATCAGACCCTAAATAAGAGGCTGTGTCCCATCCAGCCCTGCGGAAGCGGCTGGCAGTGCACAGAGGCCAGATGCAAGTACACGGTGCCCAGCACGTCTACCTTTGGTGTTGTGCCTTACATAATGAGTTCAAAGAGGATGGATAGCAAGACTTTTATGCCCTGGAACAAAGGAAAAAACCTTGGAGGAACTGAGCAAAAGTTGCATTTTAAAGAATGTGTGGAATATATACTAGAAGTACACAACTTGTCTTCTTTATTGTATTTCAGGCATATTTTTATATGCTATCATTTTTTTCCCAATGTCTTAGCAGCTTGAAAGCCTAATCGTCTGGAAAAGTTTTGCTGTCAACCTTCTAGACAGTTTCACAAGCAATCATGTTAATGCCCAGATGAATTGACTGTGATTATTGAGCATAAAATGAAAGAAGTCATGTACAGTTGTGGAAACATGTAGAGTTTAATTTTTGTTCATTTGTACAAGCCCCATAAGTAGCTTCTAGCACTGCCTGGGGAAGGGTTTGTAGTGGGGAACAGCCTGGTGTTTAACACCCAAAGGAGGAAGAGACTGAAAGCACAGGGTCCTGCTCTGGGCATCTCCTCAGAGGAAACCCACTGTGATCAAAGAGTTGGTCAGATGCATCTCTGGGGAGAGGACAACCTGGCACCCGCAGAAGAGAACATTGGACACAGCTCTCACTAAGCCAGACCATGGTTTTGCCACGTTCATTCAGTTATATCCGTATCTAAAAAAGACAATGAGAAAGAGCATTTTTTCTAGAAATTGCAGTTTAAATGAGACAGTCTATAAAAACAGGCAGGAAACCGCTGGGAGACCTCAGTGGAAAATCCCAGAAGAGGCAGGCGTCCCCACACGTTCCCTTTCCAGGCCCCCGTCACAAAGTCAGGGATCTCATTAGGTCATGTTTACTGAAGGCGCTTGTTTTCTGTCTTCGGATTTTGCCAGCGACAGGACATGGGGAGGACAAAGCCTGTCCTAAGTGACCACCGATGGAGCCAGCCCTATTCATGGATTAGGGCTGCCATGGAAACTCAGTTTGCAGAGCTCACCACTGCAAACATGGAATGAATGGCCAGGTCAGCACCCGAGATTAAAGGGGAGGGAAAGAGGGAGTTGAGCAACTGTTTGCCAAACTCA
The DNA here is from genome assembly GCA_013398055.1 of Ifrita kowaldi. Classification (NCBI taxonomy): domain Eukaryota; kingdom Metazoa; phylum Chordata; class Aves; order Passeriformes; family Cinclosomatidae; genus Ifrita; species Ifrita kowaldi. The sequence continues at coordinate 114,840 of VZRS01012646.1, forward strand.
TTTCAGGAGCTTTTCTGGAAGAGTCCAATATTCCAAAAATTGGATTGTAGAGTTTTTAGTTAAAAGCAGAGTGTGGATTCCCCTTGTTTGAGAAAAGGTTGTGTCTTCTGGATGCATTCAATGAAGAAGAGCAGCAGAGCTGAGCTACGTATTGATTTAACTTCAGAATAACCTTAAAAAGATCTAAAATATGTTTAATGATCAGCTGTATCCTGAAAATGAATCCCAGAGGCCTTATCGTTTAATGTAATGATTTACACAAATCAGCCACCAGACTAGGAGTTCTATTTAGGATTGTGATTTTGATCATTGTGAGACAAAAGTCATATCCAGGTTTTGTCTGTGCAGATTTATTTGTTAGCTAATCCCAGATGTGTTAAAGATACGACTGAATGTTTCACCACCTGAAAAATAAAACATTTTTTGCAAGATCAAACAATGAAGTTAGCAGCAAAATATATTTTGAAAAGCAGCTGTGCTTTTTTCTTATATATATCTGAATTTATATATTTTTTCATTGGAAGTCCCATATCTGGAGAATAGCCTGTGATTTGAGAGACCTTCTGCATCCTACTCTTTTATGGTCTTCTTTATTATGTAGAACAAAGTTCTGTGTTCCAGGACTTCAGGAAACATGGATGTGTTCTCCCTAGCCCGGCAGTATCTACCCCAAGGGCTGCCTGTATGTTTTGAAATACTCAGCTGGAGGCGGGGCACCAGGGAGCGCTGCTCTGAAACCCAGTGTAGATGCATAGAACATACCTTAAGAGCCAGGAGTGTGATTCATCACCTCAAACTTTAGACCTGGAGGGAGCAGAGATGGCTAATGTGCTTTTATTAATTTCTTACTTAAACCATTGCTCTCAGATGCAGCAGTGAATGACACGCTCAGTCAGGTTAGAAGGAAAAGCTATTCTGTGAAAGCCCAGGAGAGCTGCAGTGCTCTGGTAGTGAACCAGCCTACTCAATACCAATGTCCTGGGTGCTCTCACTTGGCTGTGGTTTTCAGTCATTTACACACCCATTTTGGAGAACTTCTTTTTAAAACTCATGTCCTTAACAGGGAAACACAGTATTAAACTCAAAATTGAACCTATGGATCCTTTTCCAGACAGTAAAACATTTTCTCTCTTGGTGGAAGAGACTGTGGTTTGATATTCTTAGTTCTTCATAAATCCAAGTTAACCAGTTCTTTTTATCAGAGTTATTCTTATTTTCTATGAGGCAGTTGCTTTATAGTGTGTTCAGGTATCTTGCCAAGGTTAAACTGGTTGGTCATTCTGCAAGTTTCTCATTTCTGCATAATGCAGCATGTCAACATTTCTCTGGTGCTCTGGGACCTTATAAAACCTCATGGGTTTCTAGTAGTTCAGCAGTTGTTCTGCTTAAGCTGAAAATTGATTTTCCCAAATCCTTCCTTGTGTTGGTCTAATGTGGAGAAGTTTGAAGGTTTAAAACTCCACTGAATGAAAAACTGAAATAGGGAAGAAGTTCTGGAAATGAAGCAAAGTCAATGGCAAAACCTTCACAGTTTTTATCAGAAGGAAGCCCTGCATCCATGGGCACAAAGCAGAAGAGGAGCAGGTTATGTGAGGCTGGGCTTTAGCACTGGACACAAGATAACATCCAAAACTCATGCAATGCCTTCTATCTGTCTGTGGCAACACACTGTAGAAATGTGAAGTAAAAGACAGGAAACTGCAAAATTTGATCTCATAATGTTGCTGTTAGAACCGTACGTGCAAAAGTAGATTTGCAGGTTCTGCATGGGCACTCTCACCTCTGCAGAGCTGCCATGGGATCTTGCTTTGCAAGGGCACCTGCAAACCTCAGCCACCCATGTTACTCTGATCCCCCCGAGCGAAGGGAGGAAAATGTTTGTTTTCTTTTTTTCATATCCAAAGGAATCTGTAAAACATTTTTCACTCAGCCTGTGGCCCAATGTGTAAAAGTTCACGTGCATGTGCATCTGGCTCACTCTAGCTGGGATGCCTCAAAGCTGCCTCTTCTGCTTATAGAAAAGTAAAATCTTCTTGCTGAGTACTCTAAAGAGGTCCCTTAGATCCTCATTTACATATGTTTTTTATTACCTGTATTTTTGCTTTTCGTGGTTTATCCTCCCCTCCCAAAACTTGCCACTTTTTTAACCTGCCTGACTGAAAGCTGACCTTTTCTGATTAATCGTTCCAAGTCCTCTTCAAGTCACCAGTCAGAAGAGTAGCTGTGCCCATTTGGTTAAAGGAAGACATTTAATACCAAATTTTGTCTTTCCTGTGTTTAAAAGTATTTTTTCCTCTGCCCTCAACAAAGATGAAAAGATGACCCTACAGAGCAAAAGTCTCCATTAAAACAGCCATTGGAGAGGAGGCAGGCTGGGTTTTTCACTTGAGTTTATTTTGTTTTGTGCTTAAATATATTTTGTTAACCCATGTTGGAAAAGAAAAGGCAGGGAGAAGTTGCTAAAAGAAGGGCAATTGTGTCCTCCCACTGGACTTCAGCCTACAAGCTACCCTTTCTTAGGAGCTGATTCGATTTCCCTTGGATTTTGCTTCCGCAGGCAGGGTGTTTTATCTGCCTTTTAGCCTTTGACCCAGAGGTGTGACCTTTTCACTTTTATCTCTTTTGGAATAAGCCTGGGCCCCGTCAAAGCTCCTTGAGAGACTAATGGTAAGTGCAGAGCAAGAAGGGTCATTTCTGACAGTAAAGAGGACCCGCTGCGGTGGGTGATGGTCCAGGACAGGTACCTGTGCTCCTGCAGCCCAGGCAGCCCTCTCTGACACCAAGCAGCAACGACAGCCCCGGAGCAGGCAACTGAAGGGTAATCCCCACTAAACCTACCTTTGCCTCCCACCCTAGCAATGCAGCAGCAATAAATAAAAGCATAATCACTTTCAGGAACGATGCTTGCTCAATTCCCTCTGTTTAAGGCAGTCAGATTTAGTCTAGGTATAATACCATTCATGGAAATAATATTCAGCTGTTACCATTAGCCTTTATGCCTTTAACTCTCCCTTCACTCCATAAAGAAGTCTCTTCTGTCCTCGAACGCAAAATGCATTGAGCTTTAAAAATATACATTCATTTCTTGTATTTTAAGGATCCACAAAACCTACGTTCTGGGATGCCTTAGAGCAGCAACAACATCGACAGCACCCTCTCTCACACTGCCTGAAGAGGACAGAGAAAATCAGCACAAGAAAGAAGTATCTGTGACACAGAGCTGCCTGGGAGGTCTCCTACCAGGAACCTTCCTGATGTTGCAGCAGGAAGTGAAGCTGCCGAAGTGATGTGGTTGAGCTTCCCCTTTGTGGAGCTGGTATGTGTTTCAGAGCCTCGGCAGGGACTGCTGCGATGGGTCCTGTTCATCCTGCTCGGGACTGGGGAACGGCACCTGTGCAGGAGCCGTGGAGCTCACCCTGCCTCAGGGTACTTCACGATGCATCTGCATGTGTGGAACACACACTCCTTCAGGCTGAGCTACTTCCTGACCTCAGTGGAGAAGAGAGAAAGGAAAAGTCAAATAACAGCTACACGCTGTGGGATTCCTCCTTCTGTTTTGGAAAAGAAAGTGCAGGAAGGAGTTAGAGAGCCAGGGAAAACGAGTGAGGTGATTTTTGTGCTTTTTTTTTTAATGCTGTCCTGGTGTAGTTCCAGTGGGTGTGTGTTTGGACCAGGGTTTGTTTTGAAAAAAATGTGCAGAAAATTCCTTTAAAAGAGAAGATCCTGAATCACAGGGAAATCTGTCCAGCACACATTATGAGGAATGAAGTCTGGAGATCCCCAGTGCAGGGAAATGTGGGGAGGTGATGTATTCTGTCAGGGAAAGGGAGAGTTTTCAAATATTTGTTTTTCATTAAAAAAAAGTCCCACATAATTTTTCTGTGGAAATGAAGGATTTTCACAGAATTTACTCACAGAGAATAGAGCTGCTCTCTATAAAAAAGTCTTTCCACTTTTAAATGTAAACATTTCCGTCTTGTCATCCTGGAGGTGAGGACTCTAATGATCAGGTAGCCTCTGGAGGGGGGAAGTGGATCAGGAGTGCCATCATTACAGACATGCCTGGATATAGCTGCGAACTGGGGCATAGCATGTGTTCACTATCCTGAAAGAAACACAGGATAACAAGGACTAGAGAGTCCTCCCCTCTCCAGCTCACTTGTGCCCAAAAGCCACTTTGTGCACGTGCAGTGGCTCAAGTGGACCAGAGCCCACCAGAGTAGAACCAGTCACTCGTTATTAACACAGCCCAACAAAACCAAGATGCTTTGCTATACACAATGCTTTTGCTTTTTTCTTTTTTTCCTACAACACAAATGCTCCTAAGCACAAAGATGGCTTTTACACCCTAATGCACATGGACCATTTCATCATTATATTTCCAGTGTGTGCACTTTGGTGGAGTTTACCCATCTGCAAGAACTCTGCTCTTCCCCCAGCTCAGCCCACTGTGTGCCAGAGGCTGGTGTTCATCCCAGATTCCAGAATGTGTCACACCAGTGGAACATGAATTATGTCTGGTGTTTGGGCATTGCAGACAAAGTTTCAGATTTCCAGCTTGATTTTCACAGTGCTCCTATTTACCTTGCTGGTTTTTATTAAAAATAAAAATGTTAAGGCAAGAAAAAGAAAAATTCACACAGAAATGAACTATGAATGTCCAGCTCTCAGTTGTACAGAAAACCCACTTTCCATTTATTTCTTAAAATATTTTTTTCAAGATTTTTTTACCTCATGGAAGATTTAAAAAAAAAAAAACTTAGAGACTTGTGGGCACAGGATTCATTTGGTTCACACTAATGATCTCCTTCAGGCTAATGTCTGAACTTGGCTTTAAGAAAACACTGCATTTATCATAAGGATTTTGCCTTGCATGAAAAGTAAATAATCTTACAATAGTTAGGATTTGATTTGTTAACTCACTGTAAATCAGTGTAAAGAAAAACATCAAACAATAAAAATTATATTTTGTCACTGTGATTGATATCAAAGTTTTCAAATGTGTGATGATGATGTTATCAGCTCTTCTCTGGAAGGAAAAAAGCTTCTCCCATGTAAGCTGCCCTCCAGGACTGGATCCAGCTGCCCTATTCAATCTCTCCTTCTAGGTCTTGTATCTTCCTCCCTTGGAAGTTTCAACCACCGCCAGATCACAGTAATTTCTGACAAAGTTTGTATTGTCACTTCTTCAGGGTAGGACTTGTGGCTGGGTGTCTATTGCTGTTCTCTAGCTGTGTATATGTATCCTTATGATGAAATGATCCCCAAGACCACAAACCCACGATGCTTCCTTCTTCGCCACCAAAGACTTTATTAAAAGCAACTGACTCCTATAAACAAAAATGTCCCACGTACCAGACAGAAGTGGAGTAGTGTCCAGTTTGGCTCTAGAAAAGCCTGGGTACAACTCCCAGCTCTGCCACATAACTGTTCTGCAAGTACTTGTACTTCTTTACACCCCACTCATAAAATTGAGATGTAAAAATAGTCAGTCACAAAAATGGTGTCAAGTCTTGCCTCAAAACTTGCTGTGTCACCAAACTGTGATTTGTTTACCCTCTGAATTTGAGCCTGTGGGATGTGAGAATTTGAGCTATTTTCAATCTTTTTTTTTCTGAAGCCATTTAGTTAAAAAGATCTTGGGCAACAGGCTTTTGGCAAAATGGGATCACATGATGAAATTCCCAAAGCTGGCTCATGGGACATCTCTGCTGATCTTCAGGCTTTAGGCCTGACACGTACCTGACAATGGTGTTAGCTGGAGTTTTGGGTTTAGAGTCATTTTTATATGGAGCAAGCCAGAAAACAGATCTTGTTAGGGATGCATAAAAATGCTTGCTGGGATGTTGTACTTCATTTGGACATAAACCTGTTACCTGTTGGCAAAAGGCTTCAGATGATGCCCACTGCCTCTTTGCTAAAGGACTTTATTTATAGCAGTGCACTGGGGAACGCTGAATTTCTTAAAGCACAGAGGTTCCTCAGATCTGTACTTGTTCCGGCTTTGTCAGAGACAAGTATTCCAACATCAAATGCATTTTTGCAATCCCCATTGCAGACACTTAATTGCAGGATGATTCAGGGCTCTCTAAGCAGCCAGATTTCCCTATACAGTCAAAAAGGAGCAGCCTCTCCAAGGGTGTTTCAAAGTACAGCTATTGGCTGCCCAGTGCTAGACAGTATGACTGTCTCCTTACCAAAGAATTCAGCCTCTCACACGAAAATCATGATTCAGACTGAAAAATCACAGGACTTCTTAAAAACAGAAAAGGTAATTTTGTTTGCTTTTCTTAGAACACTCATGTCAGGGCTTCAGGCTGCTCCTCTCCAGCCATGATGGCAACACATTTTCAATGTGATTGAACTGCATGTGGGCACTTGGTTCCTGACTTTGAGCCTCCTGCAGTAAAAAACCCCTAATATATTACAATAGAAAGGTTCAGAAAACAGCTGATGGAGAGGTCTTCTTGCTTTCCTGCAGACTGTTCATCTGGCAGCTTGGCAGCCTGTAGTCAGGTCTGGCTGGGAAGCCCTGAGGCTATGGCATCAATGGATGAGAACCTCTGGCTGGCAGTCCCTCAGAGTGAGCAGGGACCATGGGCTTGGTCCCCTTGGGGACATGTTCCCAAATTTGACATGGAAGAGGACTTTTGTCATGGATTGGAGAAGAACTTCATTCTTTTCCATTTCCAAAAGGATTCCACTGGGCTGGATCTTGCAGGGCTCTGAACACAGATAAGTTGAGATCCAGGTACCCGATGCACACAGAGAACGGGGTCGACTTTGGTCTTAGCTTATTGTAATTACAGATTTCCAGCTTCAGTGAAACTACTGCCTTGCTCTTCCCCAAGGCAGCTTTCTGTTCAGTTATGCCAAACACTGCTTGGGGATTAAAGGTTGATTTTCCAATCCTGTCCTTGGAAATTTGGTGTCACAGCTTTGATAATGCTAGTTTGCAATGTTGCCTCTTTTATGCCGTATTTTATATATTGTCTTCTCTTGATGATATTCTGTCTGGTGATTAGCACTTATGGACTGTATCTCTTGGAATATACAGAGATTTCAGGCAAAAAAAGTGAAAAGAAAATAAGAAAAACCAAAAATTGGTTCTGGAAGTAGTCATTCTGTTGCCAGAGTGTAAAAGGCAGCAGAAGGCACATGAAAATTTTCATTAGCCTTCGGAAGGACACGAAGTTTTGGTTTTTAAGGACCTATCATTATTTCAGGTTACATAAGATGAAAGAGAAATTCTTTATGAGACTTTGAGGATGTGATCATCTAGTGCCTCCCCATTCTATAAGCTGTCTTCATTTTTGGTGTGAATAGATCTATAACCTGGCTTCTGTAACTCCCATAAAAACTCCATATATTATTTTTCATTCTAACAATGCCACTGATAAAACTAAAACCAGTCTGTTTCCTAGGATAGAGTGCAATAAATGCTTTATATAACATCCTCCCTATAACAGCCTGAGGAAAACTTGACAATGAGAAGTGGAGTAGACAGGAAAAATTTGGGGTAACATGGCATTCATATGGTCAGTGGGAGGAAGTTTTGTACATTATAGGAAGGCTAAATATAGGCTGAGTCAAGACAATGGTGGTAGAAGTGGGAAATGTGCAATGAGAAATAGGTTTTTTTCTGATAAGCAGAGAAATGGAGAATAGATTTTGGGATCCAGGTTCAAAAAGGTGAAAACTGAAGAAGCAAAAGAAGTAGTGAGAGAACAGGTCAGGGAAAAGACATGAGGCAGAAGGACTGAAATTGAGTCCCTTTCATCACCACCATGTCAACTAGACCAGAGCATTAAGTGCCACATCCAGTCATTTTTTGAGCACCTTCAGGGATGGTGACTCCATCACCTCCCTGGGCCATCCATTCCAATGCTTAACAACCCTTTCCATAGGAAATTCTTCCTGATGTCCAACCTGAACCTCTCCTGCCACAGCCTGAGGCCATATCCTCTTGCCCTGTTGCTGGCTGCCTGGGGGAAGAGGCCAACCCCCACCTGGCTATACCCTCCTTTCAGGGAATTGTAGAGAGCAAAAAGGTCTTCCCTGAGCCTCTTTTTGTTGAGGCTAAACACCCCCAGCTTCCTCAGCTGTTTCTCATAGGACTTATTCCCTAGACCCTTCACCAGCTCTGTTGCCTTCTCTGGACATGCTCCAGAGCCTTTCTTGCAGTAAAGGGCCTGGAACTGGACACAGGACTCAAGGTGCAGCCTCACCAGTGCCGAGTACAGGGGGACAATCAGTTCCCAAGTCCTGCTGGCCACGCTGTTTTTGACACAAGCCAAAATGCCACTGGACTTCTTGGCTACCTGGGCACACGCTGGATCATGTTCAGCTGCTTAAACCAGCTCCCTCAGCACCTTTTCTGATGGGCCACTTTCCAGCCACTCTGCGCCCAGCCTGGAGCGCTGCAGGAGTTGTTGTGACCCAAGTGCAGGACCCGAGACTTGGACTTACTGAACCTCACACCATCGGCTTTGGTGCGTTGATCCAGCCCATCCAGGTCTGATGATGAAACGAACCAGCTGGCATTCACTGGATGCATGTGGCTGGACAGTCCTTGTCTTGAACCCAGATCTTCTCTCACCACAGGAGCTTCTGCCATTTGCCTTAAAGAGCACTGAGCAGTGCTCTCAGAGAAAAAGCCAAGCTTTTCTCGAGCACACTTCATTTTATGCTCAGAACACGAGGTTCAGCAGACACGGTTGCTGACAACGTGCTGTGAGACAAAAGAAAAGATGGCTATGAAAAGCTGTGGCATCTGGGACCCTGCTTCTAAAGCTCAGGCATCTTCCCAAGCCTGGCCTTATGGAGAAAAAGGCAATCTGAACAATTTACACCCCAGCAGACCCTCTGCAGCAAACAGGCATGAGCCCATATCAATTTAAATACAATTTTGATTTTGATCTGCCTCTAATTCCTTTAGATCCTTTAGACTAAACTTTGTTCTAATTGTGTATGTGTGATGCAGGTACTGTAGAGCTGCTCTCTTTCAGAGAACTGAACACCAGCCTGTACCTGAACACTGGGCCTGTACCTGATAAAGTATGAAAACATCCTGCTGCCTACTCTGCCAAGGGTTTGTTTCTCTTAGAAAATTCTTTCTCTTAATCTTTGATTTATGATTGTCTGAGAAAATATTCTAATGAGCATTGAAACACTGAACAGGACTCTTCCTTGGGGGGAGATAATGCCACCCTGATGCTGCAGTCCCTCTTCGGTGCCCTTCTCACAGCCTGACTGCTTGATGTCAGGAAATCCTGGATGAAAGGGGGAGTCTAGTTCTCAGGAGAAGAACAAAACCTGACTCATGAAGTGCTCTTAGTCTCATAGTAAAGTTAATTTATATTTTCTTTTTGTCTCACTTAGCTCCTGAGAGTATTCAAGTGACCTCTGCCTCTAAACATTGGACATTACCATTTTCATTCTAACATCCCCATGTCAAAGACACAATTGAGCTTTCAAGGGAAATCTGAGAAACAGAAGTAAAAGAGATAACAGAGGCTTCTGAAATGGTGGTGGTGACAGCCCCACTGGCTTTAGTGCATTTGAGTAGTCCCTATTGAGAATTTTTGTCACCTCCACAAAAAGGACCAGTGTCTATTACAGCCACATGTGTTGACTCCACAGATGCACCCTGTTGATTAGGTGAACTTTGTGTACCTGATCTACTGGTGTTCAGAATCCCAGACACAGACAAGGTGTTCTTATTATTCAAGCCACCCCTGCTCAGGTGCTCTGTGTTGCTACTGTAACTCAGCCCCAAAAGATTTAGAGCTGAAGACCCCTGTGTGCATCTACCACCAGCTATAATGCTGGTCATTGTAAGTTTGTCCATGGTGGCAATGGGGCTGCCCACAGAGGCAAGCTCTGTCTGCTGGCTGGGCCCACTTTAGAATAAAATCACAGTCGGGCTGCAGAATACGGCAAAAGTTTTGAAGGATGCTGAGGTTTTGAAAGACTGAAGCTAATCGTGCTTTCTAGCTGAAGGTACAGCTTCTTCTGCTGCAAAACAATGAAACAGGATAAATTCAGTAATCAGGCTTTCATACTACTTGAATCTTATCACATCAATATATTTGGAAACAATCTGAAGAAATGTGAGTGAGATGACAACGTTCACTGATGGGATCATCTTAAGAAAGCAAATTTGACCCAGTGAGGCCCAGAGGAATCTCACAGTCTTGAGTGACTGGGTGACAAAGTGGTAAGTTGAGCTCTGTAACCCTAACAGATAAAAAGACATGCTCAGGAGGCTGAGCTGTGTAAATAACAGTGTAAGTACTTAGTGCAGTGCAGCCAGCAGATTGAAGGAAGTGAGGCCAGTTAGACCATACCTCGAACACTGAGTCCAGTTTTGGGCTCCCAGTATAGGAAAGACTTGGTAGCTGTGAGTCCAGTGGAGGGCCAGCAGGATGGTGGCAGCTGAAGTGCCTGTCCTTCAAAGAGAGTCTGGAAATCAGGGTTTGTCTAGCCTGGAGAAGAGATGGCTTTGGAAGCCTTCGAGTATATTCTGCCTTTGAGCAGGCTGTTAGGTCCGATGACCTCCAAAAATCCAGCTTGAGCTATCCTGCTATTCTATAATCTTTAGGAAAGTTAGTTGCAGTTATTAGTTTTATTTAAACATCAGCTTCATGTATGGGAGCAATCACAATAAGTATACAGAACATTAGAAATTAATAGGAAGGGAGCAAAGAAAAAGCAGGGATTTTCAACATAAATAAAAGGTGTGCCTGGATCATGAACAGCATGTGCAAACCTGTTCTCCTACTGAACAAAAAGGACAGAACTAGAAAATGTGGGTGTAAAGTAAAGAAGGGTAATTAAAAGTTTGAAAATGAGAGTAATTCATCTAGAACAATTCTTTCTGGAAATAAGGTAACAGGGGAGTTATAATATAATAAATAAAATAATGATTTTCATGAGAACATGAAAGAAACCAGGTGGCAAGCTCAAAACAGACAAAGTGAACAATATCTGTGTTGTAGATAGGATGTCTTGAGAAAGCAGTGGGCTTGTGACTGGGTAGGAGAAAAGGCTGGATTCTATGGACATGATGTCAAGATTTCCATGCAAGTTTTTCAGAAAATGAAGAAAAAATGAACAAAGGAAATGAATAAAATCTAAATAAGAATACATCACAGCAATAGTGCTATTCAAATGAATCTAGACAATGCACATATTTAGCAGTTTACAGGTTTATTAAAGAATGGCTTCACCTTCACTTAGTGTCAGTCAGTACAGCTTCCTGGAAACAACAGGTTAAAATTCTACTATATGAAAATCAGAGCCTTTGCTATGGAACTCAGGACAAATTTATTAGTGTACATAGCACACACCTATTTATATGTTTATAGGGATGCACCTTCCAAAGGGTGTTTTTCATTTACCTAGTATTTACCTGGTTGTGCATGTATGGGGCAGCCAGGGCAGGTGGCAAGTGGGGTGCTGGCCTGTGGCCACGTTTGCAGACAGGGCTGCTGCAGCCCCTCCTGCAGCCCTTGGGGCAGACCCCATTGCTACTCTCTTGTCAGTGGAACTGCGTGCCAAGGCTGCCTGATGGAGCTCACATGCCATGGCTGGAAAAGCCAGTGCTGCACATGGAGATGGCTGCATCACACATTTGCCCGCAGCATGAGCAAAGACATTCCCAGTCCCAGCAAATGTGAGCCTAACTCCTTGGATTGCTACGGTTTTCCTGCACTTGATTCACTTGCTTAGGGTTTTATTTTTCTTTCCCCTTCAAATGAATTTTTAAGTCCAGTGGAGATTCTGTGTTTGTTTTTTTTTCCTGACGTTTTCCTCTTAATGTAATTTAAAAATTCTTCTGTGTGCGTTTACTGGCAAATTTTGTCTCTGCATTTTGGAGTAAGCAGATCAGACCCAAAACTGAAATTTAAGTAATATATTTTTTCACCCCCTGATATCCAGATCACTTTTTCATGCAGTTCACCCAGTGTGCAGTTCACATAATGACTGCATTTTAATGGAAGTCTTATTAAAAATCTCTGATGGTAACAGACATAAGAACACCCATAGAAGAAATAAAACTGATCTACAAGGGTTTTGTGAAAACCTTTGATTTCTGATTAGTTGGTTGCTCTTGTATGCCTAATAGTCCCAGCTTCATCCAGGACTAGGTTTAGATGGGTTCATAAAATAAGAATATTTTATTACACACACATTCCCATTTCTACACACCAGATTGAATTCAGACCTCTTCGGTGCTATGCCCAAAACAAATTGAAAAAAAAACAACCCCAAACACCTCAGTTTGAAAGTAGATTCTGCTTCTTAACTCAGCACTGGGAAACTTACGTTAAAGAAAAAAAATTGCCATTATAACTAGACCTTTTAATTTTATTCCACATCTTTAACTTTTCTCTTCCAGCTTTGAATAGGTTCAGTCTTAGATAGAGCTGATCTTCTCATTATTGAGGGAAACTTTGAAGCTTTATCACCTGACAGAGAGCTGAAGGTAGAGAGTCTGTAAAATTTTCCACATAGCAGAGGAATAGGGGGAGAGAAGAATTCAGAAAGGAGACGCAGGGCCTTTCTTATGAACTTGAAATCCTGGCAAGCAGTTCCTTGAAGTTGTAACTGAAAATCAATCTGATATATAATTAAATTCCAGTCATCACATATGCACCAACCAGTCTCTTCAGCTCTTAGGCACGGCAGCGGAGGAGCGGGGCTATCGATCCGGGAGCGCTCCTGCCCCATCAGCAGCACTCAGCGGCTCCGCGGGGCTGCCCCGACGCGCGGCTGGCGGGCGGTGCCGCGCAGCCCCAGACTGCAGGACAAACAGCCGACTCCAGCCGAGGTGTCCAATATTCCCTAATCATTTAAGTGCATTGCACAGCGAGCCCGGGCTAGTCCCACAGTCTCCGTGCTGCCATCAGTCTTTCCAATAAATGAGCTTTGAGCAGGCTCCAGAGAGAAAAGGAAAGGAGGCTGATCAATTCTTTCCAATATTAGGTTTTCATTTTAACTTCTCCCCCTCAATGGCTACTTGGGTTGGGTGCTCTGTAATTACATTCATCAAGGTCTGTCAACATAAATTGACAGCCATGGTTTAAGGCCATAGCTCTAGTTTGTTTACTAAGTCAGAGAGAGAGACAACTAGCATTGATTATTTCTTTTAAGAAGAGGAACTAGAATGGCTTTTTTCAAATTATTTAGTGTTTCTAAAGTTAAACCATGCAATTTATACATGACTCTTGCTGATCTCCCTTTACTCCTGACAAAGAGAAAAATTATCTTGTCTGCTGCTCTAGACACTTTTGGTATTAGCATTAATATTGACTGACTTGTATTCCTCTTCAGTGCTACATTATTAATTTGCCTACGTATTTACAATGCGCTCATCACTGTATGCTTTGAACCCTGCCAAAGTGTGCATGTTCACACACTGCCAACAGAGAAACCCTTGCTAACGTAGGAGTAAAGTAACATCAGTAAACATCACTCTTGTACAGAACAGGAACAAACTATCTAAATGGAAAACTAACCATGTCTGGTAAAGCTAATGGGATTCTTCAAAAATGTCAACGAATAGCTGAGCAGGGGAACTGATAGACACTATTTACTTGACTCTCCAAAAGAGCCAGTGATAAACCCCCTTAAAAAGCCCCTAAGAAGGTAGGCATGAGGAAGGGGGGAAGAAACAGCCCAAATCACAAAGCAGTAAGAGCTGGCCTGAGAGCAAACCTGTGAGTCCTGGCTGGTAGATGGGGGTTGCAGGCACTTGCCTGTTAAGACGCCTCCCAGTCTTAATTACAGGGCTGGTTTTCATGCTTATAATTTTAACTGTTCCTGCAGAAATTTTCCATGCTGGTGCCTGCCCCAAGCTGGCTTGTTGTGTCTGAAAGAATTGTCCCTTCAAAACCAATCCAGCTCCCTTAGCAAGAGAGTTGTGGAAAAAAATTTATTTCTTTGCTTCTTGAAAGGACCAGCAAACAAACTCCAGTAACTTTTTGTCTGAGACTCCAGTGCCCCCGTGCTGTGTCTGGATTGTGTGGGAGGAGCAGCAGTGCTGCAGTGGAACCTGCCCCCCCTTGACTTCTGCATCCTCCTTCTGCCTGTACCCTGCCTCTGTCCTCCCTGCTTACACTGTCCCACCATCCAGCATCCCAGCAGGGCTGCCTGGTGTGGGGAAGCCCCTGAAAGCAGGAATGTGATTCAGTGCAATGTGGTTGCTATTGAGACAGCTATGATTCAGTGGAGGGACAAACTTGTCCTGGTGTTGAGCATGACTCTGAAAGCAGGACAGGCCATAGGGTCCAGGCAAGCAGCCGAGTGTGGAGAGAAGAAAAGACCTTGTATGTGTCCCTGGGGACAATGAAAGGATTCAGGAAAGGACAGCAACGACACACAGCAATTATTTTATATGTGTGTTCTTCTGCTGTGGGTAGAGCTCCTAAAACGTGTCCTTGGACAGCAGCCAAGCTGAACTTTTGCAGGACATTGCTCTCATGTGAGTTGTTGTGTTAATCCTCTGCCTTAGGAGGAGAGGCATGAGCTTCCCTGTACTCCTGCATTTTTGCTGTTGTTCCCATAACAATTTTCCTTCCCCTACTTTCTTTTCCTGAGTTTCCCTGCTCATCTTATAGGCAGTTCTGTGGGGTTTTTTAGGGATGGGTTAAACCCTGACTTTAAAGGGATCGGTTAGGGACAGGTTAAGCTGAGTAGGTAAGAGGGAAAATGTAGAAAAACAGAGATGGGGAAAGGAGACCTATTTGGGAGACGCTGTGACTGCAAATTGGGCAGACTGATGGTGTGATGGGGCCCTGAGAAGCAGGGCTGTGGTCAGCAGATGCTCAAGGACACAGCTGGGGAAAAGGCAGCCTGGAGCAGAAAGGGTCAAGCCCTGGCTCAAGTGGACTATGGCACATCTCCCTGAAGAACCAGAGGTTGCTCAGTTTCATCATTTGCCTGACATCCTCATGCACAGCACTGCATGCTCAGTGACTTTCCTCTGCTCTGTTAGGGCTAATGTCTTCTACCAATGCTTTGGTTTCTCAGGCTGCTGGAATCCACGTACCACACACAGCTGTCACTGGGGACTGCACCAGTGTCACGAGGATGCAGCCCAGCTGTTCTATTTATGGTTTTTTCCAGAAGGTCCCTGCTGAAAAAATCAGTGTTAAGAAACACAGTGCAAAAATGTTACCTGCAGTACTAAATTAAATGTTTATGATGCGTAATTACATTTTTTTGCAATGCTTTTTCAGGACATTGACTATTTCACTAGTTTGTGCTGAAGTCAGTGAATAGTTTCTGCAAGGATAAAGCTAGAAGGAAAGCTGGCACTATTTCCTTTTGCCATACTTTGTTAAATATGAACTTGAAGCACTGCATTTGCCTATACTTCCCTACTTAAATGAAAATAATAAGCATGCACAGGAACCTTTTTTGGATTGAACAAAATTATCTTCTGGTGAGGAATAGCCCCATTTTCCAGCTAATAAGATAAGGCTCAGAGTCCAGGCAGGGACTACCTGCTGGATTTGGAGCACCTACCTGAGGTGCCAGGACCTTGATCTTTTAGCATTTGACATCAGCGTGTATTCCATATGTGCAAAACACAGTTTACATTGACTATGTTCATGACTGAGACCTTGGGAACTTCAGCAAATCAGATCCTAAATTGCATCAGGCCTGGAAGAGGGACAATCCCAATTTCCTCTTCAATGTGTGTTACAGCTCTGAGAGCCTCAGGGTTTCTCTGATCAGGGTCCCTGTATTGGGGCATGAGTCCTTAAAAAAAAAATCATACTTATATTTCTAAACAAAACCCAAGGATCCTGAGGGCTGAATCCCATGTAGTGTGTTTTGCTGCACAGTGAGGATTCCCCACAGGCAGCTGAAATGCCATTCCTTTTCCTTCTCATTAAGACGATGAATAGAACTTGGGTTTGTGTAGGCTGCCTGAAAGGAAATGTGCAGAGAACTAAGGATTTTTATCTTGACCCTTCCCAGAAAATTCAAGTCCTCAGTTGTAAATTAGAAATGAGCCCAGGGGCTGTGGAAATACTGAGCAAAAAGGGCTGTAAAATTGTTTTCCTTTAAAAGGAATGGAAGACTGTAAGCAAACCCTCTTGAGCATCCTGTAGAGCTTTCTTATGTACTCACTAGAAACAGGTCTTTCCCTTATTATATTCTCGAATGAGATTTTGTGCAACTTCTTTGACTTGGTAGCAACTGCTGTTTAACGTGCTTGGAGAGGACTCATGCAGGAGCAGCATGACTTTTTGGCCTCCAATATGAACATAGAATCATAGAATTATTTGGGTTGGATGGGACCTTTAAAGGTTATTTAGCCCAGCCCCTGAGCATTTTGAGTAGAGTCTTTTGGATTAAATGGTCAGACTGGAAACTCCCCACTAGAAAGAGCCAACTCTTTGTCCTGTGTTTGCTGTGCCCCATTTCAGTACAGGGCCCACTCTTCCATGTTTGCAGTCATGTCCATAAACCTGTGGTTCTCCCATGCTGCAGTCCCAGAAAACATTGCACCAGCAGCTCCTTAGAGTGCACTTCACTGGCACCAGTCTCTGGCCAGGTATTTTTTCCCCCTTGTGATGCTTTTTTTCATTGCTAGCTGTTTCTCTTTCTACAGAGTACCATCTTTTCATGACAGAAACCAGATCTTTTTGAAATTTGCTATCAAGTCTTGGCTCTCCTTAAAAAGCTTAAGCAATAAAATCATAGAACCTCGTGCTCTTCCTTTTCTAGTGAATGGGCAGAGAATATAAATTACCTCTCTCAAGTTCCTCTACCTGGCTCAGTCAGTTTTGGTTCTGATGAAGTCTAAACCTCGGGATTTGAATAGGGATTTTTATGGGAGTTGTTCCAGGCTTAAGTGTAGCTGCTTGTACCCTCCCCCAGCACAATTTCTGTTTGCTTCAACTTAACTTGGGTCATTTGTTTGCCAGTCTCTTTCTCTCTCCACTCCTGGAAAGCCATTAGAATTGATTTCTGTAAGTATTTTAAATACTTCTGCTGGTCCCTGTAGGGCTGTCTCGGAGTCTGCATAGATTGCTGTCAGTTAGGATGGTACTGGAAGATGCTGCATTCCTACCAAGGGAGAAATCCCTCTTGCCACATCCTTCTGTTTCACATTTCTTCCCCAGACTTCTAAGCAGAAAATTTTCCTGATTCTTTGAAATAAATAGTCAGTGGAAATAAATATGAAATCTAGGCTCCATGGAAATCAATAGCAAAAAGCCTGCTTGACTTCAAAGGGCTGACCTAGAAGGTTAATAGCACTAGTTTAATGCTGCACATAGGATAAAATCCACTTGTGAACCATGCACTGTACCTGAGGAGCCAAGGGTTATAACGTGACATTGTTACTATCTGGTTTAGTTGAAACAGAACCTCATTTTTCTCATGGCTTGGAAAATTGTGGACGTTGTCATCCTTTTCCTATATGTTAGCTAATCTTTTTATTGATATAGTGCACACCAAGCACCACAGTGATTTGCGATGTGGGAAAGTCTTTTGCTGCAATTTCAGCATGGCCCTGAAAGCAGCTTCAATGACAGAAATGGAAAAACCAGTTACACACGCCAGATCATTATTCTGAGAGTTCCTCCAAATGATATGAAGCACTATAAGCCCTACAGTACAAAGAGATTGTGGAAAATCTGTAGGCAGCATGTGAATCACCTTGTCATGTTTCTTCATGGCACACATGGCACCACACTCTATTTAAGCCAGCGCCCTGCAGATCAAATCCATTTGGAAGAAAGCTGATCGGTTCTGTGGAGCTGCTGGACGTGAAACAAATAGGTGTGTGAGACATGCCTGCAGTTGTCTGTGAAAATGTCAAGGCAAAACAGGGGCATTAGAAAGACTCCAGAATCTGGATGTGAGGTTGTAGCTTTTGTCCTAACTGGACTTGGAAAGGTATTTCTGTAGTTTCAAGTTAACCAGTTCAAAGCCTTATTGCTTTGGGCCACATTTGCACAATGGAATTAAAAACACATATTTGAGGAAAAATGAAATCAAGCAGTTAATTACTAAGTTTCAGGATTTTTTTTTTCCCAAAAGAGAAAAAAAAAAGATAGTATGAAATAAGATCTGTGTGGTAAAGCTATTCATTGAAACATTTTTGACATTCAGTCAAATGTCTTAAGTAATCTAACAAACTGGTGGGATTTGAAATTGCTTTTGTTCTTGTTAAGGCATTGTTCATCCCTGCCTGCATAGTCCTGCCTGCCCCACTTCTGTCTCCATACCAGCCCTGGTTTGTGAATAGTAGAGGAGTGCAGGAGAAGCCATGGAAAGGCCCATATGGCTTTCCTGCTGGAACATGCCTGCACTCCACCCAGACAGAAGTATGTCTAGCCAGCTTACTAGCCGAGTTAGAATAGGCAGGTGGCAATGTCCATCCTTAGGCGCATTTCACTGGTTTTGCAGCCTGAAAAGTGAAATAGTTGCTATAATGCTATTTACTGCCTCACATCAGCAGCCCAAAGAAACCAGCATCTCAGTATGGCCATACTGGGAAATGCATCTTGGAGCTGCCCTGAATTTATTGTCACTTTTGTTTCTTGCCCAGACTATTGGGATATTAGGCTGGGCTTTGTAATAACTCCATCTTTGGGCCATGGTCATGGGATTTGCCAGCAATCACGTTCTGTCCTTGGTGAGCAGTCACACCATGTGCATGGAGGTTTCAGTAGAGCCTCCCACCCAGCAAGGGATATTTCTTTGAAGGCTGCTTCCTATCATGACTCCTGCTGCACCAGACTGGGGATGGTCTCCCTTACTAGTGCCCTTCCTGCCATTAGTGAGGGGACCATGTGAAGGTCTCCAAAATCAGAATGCATCGTGTTAACCTTGGGAACTGCAGACTTTTCAAGTTAGAGTTTTGAATTCACTTTTTTTTCTGCCACTACGGCATCTAAAAATCTCAAAGTATTTTATCCAAAAGACACACATGACAGTTCTTTGTACATAATTTTTCTATAGCCCATATGCATTTTTCATTCTAAAATTACCTTATTTTTAAAAACAATTTGCAGGAAAAGCAATATCAGAATAAAATATTAAGTATGTATGCTATAGTAATGAATACTTTGTATAATCAATTATAGCCTAACATAATTCAGATAATTTATATGATTTTCATGTAGTTCAGATAATTTATATGATTTTCATATAGTGCTGTGGGTGCCACAGGTACTGTCTGACTGTCTGGCGAGAGACTCATTATAACATGGTGTGTAGCAATTGTGCAAGTCATATTGCAAAATGGAAGGAAAAAAAATGTTAAGTTCTGGCAAAGCATATTTCTTAATTTCCTAAACTTTATGCTTATGAGTATTTGTTATGTACTCCAAAATCATTATGAATTTGAGCTTCACAGCGTCATGGAAACATTTTGAAAACTTGTTGAATCAGGTCTTTGCTGTAATTCTTACAATATGATGGTGGCTAAATCCAAATTGTTATTTAACATCCTTTTCCCTTTTAAATATAAAGGAACTGTCTCTTATAACTGTGATCTGATTGGCTGGACACTGAGAGTAAAATCTTAGTTTATTTGACTACTTCATTCATATGTGCATGTGTTTACTTAAGTTTTTATGAAGGAGAGCATGACTTCTTCTCTATGTTGTTCTACATGCCAAAGTACAAACAGAATAGTTTCTCCTGCTCTGAGCATGGAGAGGTACTTTCCCCAGCCAGCTTTGGACTCTGACAGCACACAGGTTCACACCAACAGCTTCATGTGGACAGGCAATGAACCATTATTGCTGCAAGCTAGCAAACAGTGTAATAACAGGTATTACCTGAAATCACAATTGAAGTCTCATTTTTTAAAGAACTGTGTGGGAGAAAAGAAGTGATCCTGCTTTCCACATGTGGCACTTTGACCTGCCCAGTCCTCAGCTCTTTTTCTGTGTGCATCCCCTGATGGGCAGCTTTGCAGGTGTAGTAGTTGTGTGACCACATTTTCCCTGCTCTTTTTGCTTTCTTGTCTGTAGTCCTATGAGAAATCCTTTAAAAGCTTTAAACTAGGGGTTCAGTGGGAAAACCCTGCAATTCAGCCACACATGCATGCAAGTGCTGCTGCTTGTATTTTTTCACGAGCCCTGCTGTCTACTCTTCCACTTAAAACTGACCCAAACAGTTTTAATCTGTTTTAATCTGTGATCACAGAACGTACCTGATGCAATCACAGCATTGGTAAAGGGATGTGTGGAAGCTATTTAAAGTATTTAAGCATATGTTCATGACATTTAGCAGCTGGAAACAACAAAAATCTCATCTGATCTGTGTACACTTTGCAGAACTTGTGCCCAGTTGGCAAAATGCCATTTCACTACTTGCCTTGCCCCACTCCCCAGCTCTTATCCCTTCCCCTGTTCAGTGGACCAACAGGTAAGGATTTGCAGCTTTTGAGACTTTCTGCCTCTATGAAGGGTCTTTTTAAGAGCAGGCAGATTGCAAAAGGAAGATACAGAAATTAACATAATTTTCTCCACCTTTCTGAAGCTAATCATAGGGGGTTTTTTGGTGTCCTTTAATCACTGAGTTTCATCAACAGCAAATAATAAGGGATGTCTTGTTTCCGTTAGGGTTAATATCACAATTTTGCCTGATTATTCTTAGTACATAACTCAGTGGAAACAATGCATCTTTTGTAATAAAGCTTCTACCAGAAACCTTGGATGCTTTACAAGAAGGAAACATTGGCTAAGACTGCAACAAAAAAATGTGGTATATGATTCCCATATAGATGTACAGTATTAATACATGCTGCCATGCCAAAAACTTGCTGGTATACCACATCCAGAATGGGATGGATGAGGGAAATGTATTTTTCTGCTGCCTTTCCATGCCTTTTTTTTCCCAAATGAAGGAGGTATTACAATATTCTCATGTAATAATATGCTTAAAATCACTTATGTTCAAATGAAGCAAAGCACTCCAAAGCATTCACTGCCTCCAAAACTATGCCCTTATGGTTTCAATTAAAAGGAAATTATTTGCTTTGTGAAACTTTGCCTGAGTCTTTAATTCTTCTTCATTGTCTGAATACAGCTCTTAAAAGCTTCTGTATTTGAAGTTGCTAATCAGGTTTCAGTTGGCAACAGTCATATGTCATGTCATATTACATCACACAAATATTGGTTATTCACTCCAGTCTGCAGTGATGAAGGTTTCATATAATGTTCTTTCTGGCCTTTCTAATACACAGTTTAGGCACTCCACTGCCCAAGAGTATTTTCAGGTTTTCAGATGATTTTTTCTGATACTTCCTGATGAAGTGGCAGTTTAATTTTTCAAATCATGGCATTGATTACATTAGTTCTGTGCCATGCATGGGCTATTGATTCTTTCCTCGAGAAATGAATATAAAAGCAAGCAGCAATGGCCAACAAGTCATTAATTGCAAACTTTCCTATACTCCTTAACTGTCTGGAATAGTAAGTTCTTTCAAAACAGAGTATGAAAGGAAACTACATCCAACCCAAAATGCAGAGCACACATACATCACTCTGTGCCCACGTCCCTGGTGTGTGGTGGTGGTTTGTGCCGTTGTGTTCACACAGAGCAGACTCAATGTACTTTAGCTGGTGGGCCCAGAGGCTTCACCTTCTGTTTGCTCACTGGCTTTCTTCTCAAGACCTCAGTCCACCATTCCTTCATCTTTTATTATTTTTCTGTGCATTGGCAGCAGCTGTGATGATCCAGGGCACTGCATCAGCCACTTGTGGGAACTGGGTATTTCCTGTATCATCCCCAAAACCTGGAAGGCACCACCACTCTTGAGCTGCAGCTTCAGGCTGAAGTGAGCACTTGTCCCTTCCATGGCTCAGAGTGAGTTATTGCCTCTACTTTCAGGAGAGGTTCACATCACAGAGAGTACAGCAGCCTCCTCCTGCCTTACACCATGTTCCTGCTGAGTGTGAAAATGTCTTCTTGACTTTTTCACATGGCAGTACTTTCTGCAACGCCACATAAAGAAATGAATTGTTGCTTATTTAGGTATGGCAATGTGCAGTTGTGAGTATCAGCTAAGCAGCTGAGTAGAAAAAGGAGGGTTTTGTTTGAAGTGCTGGGCAGGGACAGACGTGTATCTTGTCAACTTCTCACTTTACCTTGTGATATTTCGTTGCTAATTGGTATTGTGACAATGAGGGAACTGCTTCCAAAGGAGTCTATTACTTAGTCCAAAATGGCTAATAAAAATGTCCTATGAATTGAAATGTAGTTCAGTTT
This sequence comes from Ifrita kowaldi, assembly GCA_013398055.1. Taxonomy (NCBI): domain Eukaryota; kingdom Metazoa; phylum Chordata; class Aves; order Passeriformes; family Cinclosomatidae; genus Ifrita; species Ifrita kowaldi. The sequence goes on from VZRS01012646.1 coordinate 137,091, forward strand.
GAAAGGAAATTATACCTCCCTGGAGACTAGTAAATGGTTTGGGAAAAAGTGTTCCACTGTTCTCTTCTTTGTTGCAACAATCTATGCTGGAAAATATCTTTTTATTACATCTGGTTGACTTTAAAAACATACTAGTTCAAATAAATTGATGGGAGAACAAACGAAGAACAAGTTTTTGTGAATGCTGCTAAATTAAAATCAATGAACTGTAGGCACTCAAGGCAAACAAGTCTTCATCTACTCAACATTTCCTTGGGCATTTTGCTGGCTGATTTTACAGCCATCGTCAAATGAACAACTTTCTTTTCCTACAGGCTAGTTGTTACTGCTTTGTGTTGTTGTCACCTATAATACTTTGCTAGCTTCTGTTTTATTTCTTTTTAATCCACTATCATATTTGTTCATATCACTCTAAGAAATCTTTCCAAGAGCCATCAGACCATCAAGAACATCTGGTTTATCTCTGTATTTTCCCTAGGTTTGGTGTCTTCAGCATGATAGTTCGAGTGTTTTTCCACCTTCATTAGTCAGACCACTTTATGAAGATGGGTAAACAATATTATCTCCACTTACCAGCTGGAAACAGTGATGCACAGAGAGATTAAGTGGCTTCCCGAGGCAACTCAGGAACAATGAGTTCAGTAATGAGTCACTGCTGAGGTACCCAAATGGTCTGGTCTCCTAATGCAGAGCCCATGTCTGATCTGACATGGCATGCCTCCTACATCCATGGGAGAAGGGAAGCCACAGACTCACACAGCACTGCTTTGTTCCTCTGGGTCTGCTAGACACTGGTGTTAGGGGTGAAGAAAATACTTGCTGTCAGACTAATAACAATAATAATAATAATGATGATGATGATAAGTGTTTGTTAAAGTGTTCTCTAAAAATATTTATTGAATATTATCAACAAAGCTTCTGATGTGAGAACTAAAGGCAGTTCAGCTGCAGTTCAGCAAAGAGTCTCCAGCTGGGTTTGGCTGAGATAGCCTCATCAAGCTGCCATCCAGCTGCATCACAGCTGACTTGCCAAGACTTGGGGCATTGGACCAGCTCGGCTATTTCTAAGTTATATTGATGTCATAACTGTAGATGAGCAAGCCTGACATCCAAACTCTCAGGATATGTGAAAACAAACAATATTTGCAATGGGTGAGTTGTGATGTGTTCTGAGAGATACAGAGTGTGTACAGATTTCATCGTTTTTTCTTAATTATAGGGGAATCCCCAAAAAGACGAGATATGGGTGTTGTGCTTTTGATGGGAAGCCCTTCCTTCTCAGACCAGGGCAAAAGAGAGCAGAGGAGGCTGCTGTTCTGCTAAGTCCTTTATTTCACAGTCTCATGGCTTCTTGAAGGCAGAGTTCAAGGGGATTACATGATAGAGCTGAACAGCAGCAGCAGCAGCTAAACAGCAGGCAGAGAACAGCTTCATCTTCCAATTTCTTCTAACTAACTAACCAACTAACTTTTTCCTTACAGAAGTGTGGATTATATTTGTTAATTAACCAATGAAATTAACACACGATTCTAGTTTTTCTTTTCTTAACCTATCCTGGTCTTATTCTAACAATCGTAAGCATTACATAGGTATTACACAAATTTACGTATACAGTTTTGTGTAGCTCTTATTGTTGATGTGAACACTATATCTAAAAAATGTGAACAATTTCATTCTACCTATATTTTGTCTAAAATAAAGATCTCTATGAAAGGATAACATTGCTACAGCAAAAAGAACCATGCTCAAGGTCTCTGCTGCAGCTTTTTAATGTTTAAGGCACTAAGCATGTATTTCTAGTAGAAGTTAAAAAAATCTGTATTTCTATTTCACTTTGGTATGACTTCATGTATCTCAGCTTGTCCAAAGGTTTTAATTCAACTCCTGTGCTTTGGCTTTCCTCTGGGCCTGAGTCCAGAGGAGCTCACTCCAACATACGGGTTGGTTTTATACTTCTCCAAAAGCTAATGAAATCTACATTTTCCTTCCCCTCAACCTGGATTAATGATTTCATAGCTTGTCAGTAGCCTTTAAATAAGGTTAATCTCTGGCCTATGAATTTTCTTGTTCTTCCTCTCCAGAAGAAGATCTGCTCTCTACTTGCCCTGTTGTAATCTTTCTTTAAGCATCTACAGCTTGCCATGGTCAGAGACTTGAAGTCTCTGGAGTAGGATGGACATTTCGCCTGTCCTGGCAATAAAATAAAATTGAACTTTTTTGTTAACTTTCATGCTCATGGACATAGAAAGACAGAAGAGAGAATAAGTCTTATGGTAGACTTTTGGTAGACTATGTCATGTATTATTGCCCCAAATTTGTTAAAATCAATAAGTCCCATTTGAAATACAGAGCAATGAATAGCCTGGATTTGTTTCATTTGTTTAGGCTATGATGAAGAAATGGAAGCCCAGCGTCCTTTGATGTGAATTTCATTCCTAGAATTAAAATTTCCTGTTTTTCTCTGTTTCTGGTGCTTTTGATCTCTTGAATTGTTAAAAGCTGTCTCATTTTAGGGTGATACAGTTTAACTGAAATACTTAACTGTCACTCTTGAAAATCTCAATATCAAAAATTATCTAAACCATTGTGGGTGCCCTGTCAAGCCTCCATCTGCACAGACCGCAGCCAGTAAAACGAGGACAGGGATTCTTCTTACAAAGGGTTTTAGGCAGAGAAATATCTGGTTTCTTATGAACACGGAAAGCATGTTCAGTATTTGTTGACAAAACACCAAAGAAGCAAGCTTGTTTTTGAAGGGTATTGCTGCGGCTTGTGTGAGAAAACGCCGCAGTTCTGTGTTTAGTGGAAATACGCCAGTGTGCTTGGACTGGCCTGAGCGCCCAGCGTGCCTGCTCCTGGCTTTCTAATGACAGTCCTCTTCCACAATGGCTGCAGCAGCACTGCTCTGCGTGTATGAATAAATAATAAAAGTTATGACTCCAGTATGGAGATTTTATATGACAGTGTACAACAGATTTAAAGTCCATTCTGCCTACTGTCACACAGAGTCAGCTTTCTGGCTCCCTCCTCTAGGCCCAAGGCTTTGGTTTGTAGGAGGCATCCACTTTATCGCCAGTGATTTATGAGCCTGTGTAAGCACCCATGACATACAGCAGAGCCCTCTGAGTGAAAAAGCTTTTTGTTTTCTTCTCCTCATCTTCACTGAGCATCTGTTTGGCTGCTGCTTGATAAGATGAAATCAAAATAATGAAATTTAATGCCTTGGATGCAGGAACAAAATATATAATTGTGAAGCAACTTATAAAAATTACATAATGTTATATGTAATTCCAGTTTAATACATGTGAAATTATTTCTGCAAGAGTCAAATGGTGTCTTTCAAGATTATATTTTAATGCAATACAAGGTCTGTGCCCTGAGTCAGTCTAACTGGTAAAATCCCCGATGGGCTCCGCTCTGTCTGTTGCTTATTCTCACAAGACTATCATGAGGGCCATTCAGAGAGATGTCTTTTCTCTTTCAAACTAATGCATCATGAATAAGCAGTGGAATCTTACTATCACATCCCTGAAATTCAGCTAGTATCATCTTTCTGTTTCCTTTTCATCAGTAATCTAACTGACTAGGTAGCAGTTTTAAAAGAAGACCTATGGAGGAAACAGATACACTGATTTTGCATTCTGTTGCTTGTTTATCCTGTGAGTAAAGAAGGTCTGGGTTTTTTGTTCGGTGCTTTTGGTGTTTTTTTAAAATACTTTGTCAAATCTGCCTGCATGGTTTTATTGGATAATTTGTTGATGTGACAGAGGAGAAGCTTTTACTGGCACCCTTCTGACGTTCTTTTTCAGGCCATTAGATAGATATCATCTACAGTGGGATTAGAGGGCCTGAAACAGCTAAAGTTCTTTTGGGGAACTTGAATTCGAAAACAAAAACATCCCAAAAGCCAAAGCATGAATCCAGTTTCCCTTTTCCATGAGCACCTGGAGTGGTGAATATAAAACCGCAAGCCCCCAGTATCATAAAACCTTCTGAAATAACCGGTGGAAAACAGATAGCTCCGGGTGTTTGAGCATGGCCTCCCCAGCCCACAGAGGGGGAAATGGCAAGAGAGGAGCATGGATGAGCAGAAGGGCTGCATCAGGACAGGGCACAGCCTGCAGTGCTTGGGGATCTCACATCGCAGTTGCACATCTCTGAGATCAAAGCTGTTTAAAAATCACTGCTCTGTGCTGCCTCCCTTCCTGCCTACACTGCTTTGTCTATTGCGCCATTACTCTGCTTGTAGGGCTTTTTCATTTCAACCAGACATGAAACCCATGCATTAGAGGCAAAAATAACCTCCACAACTCCACAACCTTTTTGGAAAAGTTTCTTAAATTTGCATTATGGCACGGTTTAACAAACCGTTGCACTGGTGTAAGTAAAAGGATGCTAAAATATAGCACATGGACAGAAATAACAGTCTGGGGGCAAGAGCTCCTTAACCTTAACCAAGCAAGCTTTGCTTTTAGGGAGAATGCTCTCTAACTGCAGCCGGGGTCTGTGCTCTGCCCACCAGGCAGCCGTGAGAAACGCTTTTGCAACTGAGGCCTCCTTTATTCTTTAAAATGTTGTTGTTCCCAGTCCCTTCTGTAATAACAACAAAAAATGGAGTGTGGGCATCGTTTGTAAAACCCATGCAAACTGTGGTTTAAAAGGTTCTGGAAAACAATTATTTCCATCAGTCCTCTAAGCAGCTCCTTTGCTTCCAGGGGCTTGGGAGGAGAGCTCCAAAATGGAGGAAGGATCTGCAGTGGGACTACACCACCTTACGCTGATGTGTTTTCAATTTCTATGGTAGCTTGAAGTGATCTCAGATGTGTAAGATTCCCTTCCCATTCAGCATGGTGCAAACTCATGGGGTAAGTAAGAGACCTTCCCATGCTGTGATCATAGCAGGGTCTCGGCCAAGGCTTTCCAAAGCTCTGCTGCAGCCCTGTGCTGACTCTTTCTCCCACAGGGAGCACGACCAGTGGTAGAGACACTGTCTTGCTCACCTTCCCTTATATCCATGGCATGGGAGGAAGAGAAGCAGGGAAGGAGGTCAGTCAGGCAATGTCCCTGCTAGCATCCCTCTTCTTTTGGCTAGTGGGTGCTTGGACAGACGATTAAGTGTCTGCACATTTTCACTGAAAGGGACACATTTCAGGTTTCCCATTTTAGACTTTGCTGACTCTAGGACATGAAAAAAGTCCCCATAACACTGGTGATTCCAACAGCTGCAAGAGTCTTTGCATTTGAGATACTGCTTTGCTAACTAAGTTTAAAAATCTGCTTTTTGAATCTTTCCTCAAGCTACAAGATCTTGGGCACATGGACCTTGTCTGCTTTTGCATTTGTAAATTTCTCAATATACGGGGAGCTGATGCTCTGCCACAAACGGAATGGACGCAGTAGTGAAGAAGAAACCCCAAGGCTTGTCATCCTGATAGGACTAAATTGTGGCACCGGGCACTGCCTCAGTACAGGCTGCAAAATGTTATTCAGCCACTTGAGTATGAAGTACTTCCTCTCCCGCCCATTAATATCTCTCAGCAGCTTCCTGAGAATAAAATTATAAACTGTATATAAGGAGCAACCCCATGCGTGTGTTGCTCCAGGATAACCCTAATGCTTCCTGAAGAACTTAAAGAGTATTTTTCCTCCTCATTTCTCTCCTGTTATGTGCCCATCCTGAGAAGGTCGCAGCCGTTCTTGTGTGACATGATTTAAAAAAACCAGATGTTTGAAAAATCTAGAGACTGCAAACAAAAAGCTAATCAGAAATGTTCAATCCTCACATAGTATTGCTCTAAGAAGGGTTATCTAGGGGCCTTATTGTGCTTTTGCGTATCTTTCTAATTTTAGTCTATTTTATTAAGTTTGATGTCAGGAATGAGGCAACTCTTGATTTTAATTAAAAAAAAATTATTAAGGAGAAAATTAATTAAAATTGCGATTAATTAAAAGAATTCAGGATCCATAAAATCAATAGATAAAAGAAAACAAGAAACCCTGGGTACACAGGGATTGGAGACTCCAATGGCCGGACCGGCTCTGAGTCCCTTCTGCAGAGAGCTGCAGCGCTAACCCAAAGTCAAAGCAATTACAGTGTCTCTTAGTGAGAGACAGAGGCCGATGACCCAGCGTCGGCCCTCACCTACAGCTACTCTGAGGTGAGAAAAATGGCTGCTTTCCTCGAATGTTCGGCTCCTTTATAATGTCCTGTCTCCGCCCTGGACCGCCCACAATCCCGCCTCCATGGTCCTGTGTGATCGGTGTTTCTTTGAGGTGAGGTAATTCCAGCCCACCAATGGCTTGTAATGGTCTAGGGGAGTGATGTTGAAAGGTGGGAAAGTAAGGCAGGAAAGTACCTCATTAAAATTCCAGGTTGCCATGGATGCACGTTGCAGGATAAAGGCTAAGCACTTAAAAATAGCCCCTTGTCAGTTAGAAGTCTAGATCTGACAAGGCTTTAAAACTTAACAAACATTCTTAAAAAAGTCATAAAAACACTGATAAAGCCTTACATTCAACTACAAACACTCTAGAAATCTTTAAAAACAAGGTAATAACATTTAAACATGAACAGTGGTTAAAGCAGGAACAGTTTTGATGGTAAAAGGGAAAAACTGACCGGTGATTGTCTAAACTTGGGAGGATTTTAGCTAAGAACTATGTGAAGCACTTCTTAATTAACTTACTTGGGTGATTAACTTTTAAAACTTATTAACTTTTAACAGAGTGATAGGTAATTTGAATAAACAACAATTAACAATTAGCACACTTGATGAGCAAAGTTAAAATCACTTAACATGCAAGGGCCAAATACACAAGTCCATATATGACATTTGATAACAAGTTCCTGGATTTGAATTGCCTGTCTGGGACTAACAAAAGTATTTCTGTAGCATTTTACCCTTAAGCTATGATACAAACTCAGAATTAAGACCAGGTTAATACAGCTTTTAAGGCTGGAGTGCCTTCCAGACTATCCACATTGGATGTAGGAGGGGCTCCAAACTGTGATATCCCATTTTTCCAATGGATATCACTTGTGGAGAGAGCTTACACAGTTAGTATCTGCTGGGCAGTTTGAGCAACTATTCTGCCATAGCCTATAAAGTTGATCACAGATATTTTGTAGCATATAATAAAAAAAAAAAAGAAAAGCAGTAGAGAGAAAACTGGTAGCTGTGATTCAGTTTTAGTCTTACTGCTGACATGGGAGAAATTAGGTTGTGATTCTGGCTGTCTGGGATGGTGAAAGCAGTCTACGAAGATAAATCAAAAGGAATTTGAGGGACTGTGAGGGCAATGGATCAAACCAAAGTAATTCTCTTCTGTCCTCATCTCCCTCTCTGCCCTCTTTGAGCCTGCTGTAAGTTGCCCCTGGCAATTATTTTTTAAAAAGGATAGTCATGCTTAGTAGGACGGTCTTCTTCTAAACTAATGCCAGTGCATTGGTAATAGCAGCAAGGAAACAGACCAAACACTAAAAAATCTGTTCTTTGTTTTCTGCGGGAAGAAATTAAGATCTGATGGTAGGAATTTTTCTTAAGCAGCAGCAAGTAAATTGTTTCAAAGCCATGTATGTTCCAGCTCTGTGTATAGTTATATTCCGTGATAGACTAAATCATCTGCATTGGAAGCAATGGGAATTGGATTACAGTCTTCAAGGATTTTGGTGGTGTATGGTTTGAAATTGATGAATAAGAGCCACTACTTCATTGCAATAAAGGACCAAATATTGTGGTGGTGACCAAATATTGTGTGGACCAAATAACTGTGGGGTGATGACTAGAGGTGACTCACTTCTGGAGGACTCTGAGTTCTTGGAGTCCTGCAAGTCACTTAAATTCATGCTGAACGTGCAGTGAGGGTTGTCCTTCACCCCAAGGCCTGCAGGCTCTGGTCACCTATAAGCACTGATGTAAGGAACCATGATTCCCAGCAGCCTAGGAGGAGGCAAAGGCCCGCTTGGCTGGCAGGAAGATGGATGAGCTCATGGTTGGGTGCATGCTGGGGCTCCCAGCAGAGGTAGCTGAATGGACTCTAAAGCTGCTACTGCTTTCCCAGCAGGACAGACTATTCCTGCTTTCAAGAGTTTAGAAGTAGGTTTTTATAGGAATTTGAGCTTTGCCCTTTTCTACCAGAGGAAGTAAGCACTTTTAGCATTCTCTAAGAAAAAGAGGGAATGAGCACAACTATTTGAGAAATCAGATTTCTTGGGATTTCCCCGCAGCTCCCTTCTGCAGTGAGGGGCTGAAGTGATATGGGAGGGAAGGGTTCCCACAGCCGATTCCCAGTGTTCAAGATGCACTGTTGTGATATACTCCTGCAGGGTTCATTCCTTAACAAGATATGCTGCAGTAGATGTATTATGTACCTGCTCTGACACGTTCCTGCAGAAAATATTCTAGTCACCAGCAACTGACCCCATGTGAATTAAAAGACTTATTTATTAGGAAATCAGATGAAAGGTAGCTTTATGCAAGCCAGCTAGAGTTGTGAAAGGAAGCCACATTCTAGATGAAAGGGAACACTTAGTCCGAAGTAAAATATGTACTGTGTTTGGTCACATCCCTGGCATGACAAAGGATGGCTTCCTACCCACAAATGATGATATTGTCTTCAGATAATTGCTCCCTTATCAGATAAATCACTGAATTTCTCATTAAAAAATGAGTATATTCTTCTTGAGGACTCCGTGGTGCCAGTCCATGATGTGTGGGTGGGGACAGAGCCCTGCCACGACGCCAGCAAACCCGGCCAGCTCTGCTGGGATGCCAGGCTTAGTGCTTCCAACAGTTTCCTTTTGTTTGCTTTCACAGCCATTTCAGGCAGCACTGAAAAAGTCCACTAACCCCAGTATCTCCTCCTTGTTCCTGCTGTGACACTGGGAGCGGCGTGTTCTGGTGCTGCCAGCTCTCCCCCTGCACCACGTGAGGAGAAACCATGGCCTAGTTGAAAACTGCTTAAGTTTGTTTGGGTAAACACTTGTGTCTCCATGTTGCACATTCTTATATTTTCACAAGTCAGAAAGGGGGGATCTGAAGCTCTTACAGAGTCCAGCAGCCATGTCTGAAAAGTACTTCTGGATATTTGGGAAAGCTCTGCTGTTGAACCTCATAGATGTGCATGTATGATGGACACCTATAACACACTGTGTCCCACATGGTGTCACTCAATCTGCAACACCAGAACTTCAGGGAGTACCTGTGCCGGTTTGGCCAAAATCTAGCAATATACCCTCTGAGGGAAAACCAGGTTACAACCACCCTTCCCCCCACCAGGTTCAGGAAAAAAGGAAATTTTCCNCCACAAGGATGAGAGCTGGGAGCTCAGGGCCGTTTGTACTATCTGCCAGCAAACTAAACTCTTCTAAACCCAGAGGCAAGGCTGCAAGTGTATTTCTGCTGTGTATGGCTAATTTCTAAAACAAAATTAAAGATGTGAATTCTGTACTTTGAAACTTCCCCTGAGTGGATGCTGGCATTGGTGACACTGAGTGGAGAGGAGGTGGCTTGTAAGGGAGGGTGTGCTGAGCACAGCCAGGTACTCCAGGCTAACGTTTCACCCGTGTGCCCAAAGTAGCATTTCAATGAAAAGGTGCAGAAGTATATACATAAGTATCAAAATTTCCCAGCACTTAATGGGAAAGTGATTTTACAAAGACCTGGTTGGTCAGGCTGGTGCTGCATTTGTGTCTCTAACATCTGCCCTCATTCAGAGGGTCTCTATGGCTCAGAATGGCTTTTATCACTTTAGAGCAGAGTAATACTTTCACAGAAGAACATTTTTGCAAGCAGTAGTGAGTAGTACTAATGAGTTTGTAACTTCCTGGATTTTGCTTAGGTTTTAGATAATTTGCAAACACACATGCAAAATTAATCCACTCACTGACTAAGGGTCAATTCACTCAGTCGCAGGACGTATGATCAGTAATTTATTTTTAACTAAATAACTAAATAAATGTAGATTGCTGGTTTTTGTTTTTTCAAGATTCCTCAAGAAAAAATCGGAGAGCTACTGCTGATAGTTGGCTGTTTCCCCAGAGAGATTTCAACACATCTTGTGTCCTCTTCTTCATGCCAAGTGCCAAGTGTGCAAGCATCTTATCAGATTAATTCCGGTGGGAGGCTTTATGATTATTGTTATGATCTTTTACTCTAAGCACTGATGGGGAATTTAGAAAAAAATATTATGTGATGAAGCTCACATGCAAGAATTTGATCACAGAGAAAATATAATGAAGAACTTATTTGTATTGGACTAATGTCACTGATTAAAATTGAATTTGTCCTGATTTACACCAGCCTGAACTGAATTAAGTCAATAATGCTCATCTCCATTCAAGGAAATACTGTGAAAACATGCTTAATCAGCACAACTAATGGAGAGAAGGTAATTTCTTTCTTATTGGTTCAAACTTTGTCTATCATGAATGATATGGTAATTCCTCTTTGTGCTGCAAATGAGCTGTCAGCCTTTCTAGCCCCTGCAGCAACTTTCAACACTGATTATATTCGAGATCAGCTGCTTATTTTGATTTCTAACACTTAGAACTTGTATGAGAACTGCCATAAACTACCAGGATCAAATGCCCTTAATGATCATAAAGGAACTGGTAATTCAAGTCTTATTTTTTAAATAAAATTTTTATCCTAGCAGTAGGTTGCAGAGATGACTGTAGCCAGAGCACATTATCTCAGTTTGAATTTCTCAATTAAACAGCAAAAGAAGTCTTTTCATTGACAAATACTGTGAATCTTTGGATATCTGCTTTGCGCCCTTAAGGGACAGCTTACTGCAATTGTCCAAGTCTGTAAGTAGAGGACAGGATGTTGTCCACATAAATTAAAAAAATCCTACTTTGCAACCTTTAAATCAAAAGAAGAAGTCTCCATATTCTTTGGAGCAGCAGCTAAAACATCTTCAGGCGTAATTTATGCTGTTGACAGCCGTTGCATATATAACACCAGGAAGTCTGGTTTTAATTCTTGTAATATTGCTGGGGAGGTGGGTGGCTTAGTTAATAAACTTGATCTTTCACCTTTGGAATCAGATTGAGTTCCCTTGTTGCAACATGCCTGTCTTTAATTTGGATGCTCGTTTACTTACAGAGGTTACCTGCTGACCTGCAAGAATCAGAAATTGATGTCTAACACACATCACCAAGCCCACAGGCAGATGTGCAGTGAGAGGTGCACAGAAATGGTCATCTGCCCTGGGCAGAACATCAGAGGGGCATCCTCTGGTGGCCAAGAGGCACGGGTAGAGGGGAGGAAACCATGGCTTCATCAGGTTACTGCAGTAAGGAGACGTTACTGCAGTAAGGACACATTCCTGAAGTGTTTAAGGCTGGAGATACATATCCTGTCCCACGTCCCCCGTGCTGCCGTGGTTGGTCTGCTCGGGTTGCTGCCAGCACCCACCTGCTCTAAAGGGAGCAGTGGGGCTGGGATGTCAGGGGGATGGCTGCTCCTCCAAAGACTGTTCGGGTCCATCAGGGGCACCACTGAAGACACTTCCAGGCAAAACAATTCAGCATCTACTGAGCGTGACCCTTGCAAGACAGAGGCCATCAAAAGCAGATATTTTTTAAAGTGATGGACTCCCATGTGCTAGCTCAAGCCCCAGCCTCAACCCTACTATAAACAGGAAACAAAGCTCTTCAGTAACAGAGGATATTCCACCTTGGTGCCCCCACACACCATATGGTCACTTCGCAGCTCTCATGTCCCTGAGGCATTCAGGTTCCTTCACGCCTTAAATTCCTTGGCTCTCTCTTGGATATCCATCACAAAACACCCAGAAAACAGTCCCTAAAATAAAGGACAGCATCAGATTTTGACTCCTATTAAGACACTTCAGTGTCCTTAACATTGTTGGTTCCTGTACATATAAAGAGGCTCCCAGAAGGGAGCCACTAAGCCCAGAGGAGAGACACTAAGCTGATCACAGGGCTGGAGCACCTCTCTGTCAGTGTTGAGGCTGTTCAGCCTGGAGAAGACAAAGCTCTGGGGAAGACCTTATAGCAGCCTTCCTGTGCATAAAGGTGGCCTTAAGAAAAGCTGGAGATGGACTTAACACAAGGGCCTGTAGTGACCGGACAAGGGGGAATGGCCTCAAGCTAAAGGAGGGTAGGTTTAGACCAGATATTGTCAAGAAATTCTTTACTGTGAGGGTGGTGAAGCACTGGAACAGGTTGCCCAGAGTGGTTGTGAGCTCCCCATTCCTTGAGTACTCCAGGCTGGATGGGACTGTGAGTGACCTGGGCAAGTGGAAGCTTCCCTGGCCATGGCAGGGGGTTTGGAGCTAGGTGGTCTTTAAGGTCCCTTCCAACCCAAACCATTCACTTTTTCAGAGGCTGAGAAAGGCATAGAGCTCTCCAAGCAGCAGAATTATTTTAATTTATAGGCCCTGGAAAATATTACAATAATTACGACTTGAAATGCAGTGTTTTCTGGATCACTGGGCTAGACAGGTCCATAGCCTACCAACAAGTGTCTGCTTACCGAACTTTCTGTGCTCTGCCTGATACAGCAAGAAAAGCCTGTCTGTCTGCTTTAGATTTTGAAACCCTAGACCTAACCCTAACTTCAACGTGAAATATACCTGGGTAGCAGTTCAAACAGGAAGAGATCCTCTGCTCAATGTGCTATATTCCTCTTACATCCCATCTCCCTGGCTGGCCACTGCAGGATGATGCAGTAATGATGTCCTAAAATTCCTTCAGCTCTGGGCTCCTAAACAGCTTCATCCTCAAATGTACTCAGGGGGCCAACCACTTCTGTAAGTCGTGCAAGTGCCCCACTGAAAGCAGCTCTGTGCCTGCCTTTCTGGGCTCTGCAGGTTGTGACAAGAATAACCTGTCTGGCTGCTTTTGCTTCTCTGACTTAACTGATTTCAGGAATGGGATGGCCCCATGGGCCATGTATCACTTTAGGGGTAAATTTCTCATGGCAGACATTTATGCACTTAAAGGCATTTTTACTGAGACATGCTGTGAAGCCTGGGCAATAAACCATGGGGGCTGAAGGCTGTTGTGTCCTGCTATGTAATTGCATTTCACAACACATGTCAGGTTAGAGGTAGAGAAAATGAAGCAGCCAAACAAGTTATGCTACCTGTATCCTGCACAGACCAGAAAGACAGGGGGAGGATTCATACTAAAGGGAATCGGGGCTTCTAATGTAGTTTGTGGTCCCCTGGGAAGTTACAATGTTAGGGATTAGACTACAGTTAGGGATATGGGGATTTAAAGCATCTAGGCAGTGTTTTTATGCAGGGCACAGAGAGTAAGAGAGGCATCTGTTTATGGGCTTCAGGCTGGAGCTATCTTGGAGTATATTTACTGAGGTCAGGGTGATGGGAGAGTGCCTAAAGCAGCTAGAGAGCCTCTCCTTGCTGCATCCTTTAGCTCCTAAAAAGGCAGGAAAGGACAGAAGTTAGAGGTACTCAGGTAAGGCAGGTCCTGTCTACATAACTGCCTTGGATGCTGGGTGCAGATCCCAATGCATTTAGAGATACTTTTCTTAAGTTGCTTTGCAGCAACAAGATTTTGGGAAAGAAGAGTTCTTCTTTGGAGGGTTGAAGTAGTTACATTATTGTGCATGACCCAGTGTCTCTTACATTCCAAGAAAGGGCTCCCTCAGGACTAAGTGGACAGGCTAAGTTAATGTCAGGTTTAAGGTTTGAGTTGGACAAGCAAAAGAAACTGTTCTTGGTGCTTTCTGCAGAGCTAGGAGGGTTTTATGGGGAGGAGTTAAATTTGATGGTCAAGATCCTTTTATTGTGACTTCGGGTAGGTATGGCCTGTTGGAAATCTCTGATCTTATGCATGGGGATTGGTTTTGAGACCCAAATGCCTTCCCTGTGGGATGGTGAGTGGCCAGGCAGAGGTTGAAAACCTGGTGGTGAACTGAAGGATGTCTGTCCCTCATGTCTCTCTGTATATGGAGATTCCTTGTACATCTATCTGGGACTTGTGGTTGGGAGTAGGGATGAAGAAACAGCCAAACATGATTTTCTTGCTGTGCAAGAACTCAGAAGGATGAGGTGAGAAAAAGAATTTGGCAGCCCTGAGCCCTTCTGTGATGATTTCAGGGAAGGTGCTTCTCCCCATCCACCTGCCTTTGGGGTCCAGGTCTTGATGTGCTGCCTTGCATGCTACAGGCAGCAAGGGTGGAGGCAGCTAATAGAACGGTTGAGAAGCTTATTTTCAGTCTGAAATAACTCCTGCTGAAATGCATTTCATGCTGGTTTTGGGTGGGGATTTAGGGTAAATCTGGAGAGAGCAGAGTGGTTTCACAGAACCAGATGCAGCCAGAAAGTTCAGTATTCTTCAATACTACATAACACAGAACATTTTGTTGAGAACAAGAGCTCTTGTCCTTGTATTGTTATTTACTGTATGGGATAGACAGCTTTTTAGTTGTCTAGATTCTCTCCCCATCTTTCTAGAATGAACAAGGCACAGCGAGACCAGGCATTCTTCGTGCTGTAGTTTCTTAAAATGCAACCCTGACACACACACACCATCCCCACCCCTCACCTCGGTTTAAGGCATTTTTTAATGAAAATCACAAGATACTGTGAGAGGTCTCCAGTAAGCCCAGTTGTACCTGAAGTCATAAATAATCTCCTGGACTCACATTTACCCCTCATCTCTATGACACTTCTCCACCTGCAGGATGCAACAAAAAATAACCCATCTGGCAATTTTGTCTCTGTAACACTAACCCCAGCCTGAAGGGCACCCACATAGGAATTCAGAAACTAGGAGTTAATCTTGGCCCTTCAACTCTACTATTAGTTGCTTCCCCCTGAGTGTCTGCAGGACACATACTAATACTTTCAGCTACCTAAACCCCCGGCCCACAAAGGGTTCCCTCATTCTGATGAGGGTAATTTTTGAGGCTATTAGTTTCTCTAACCCTCACTCTAACCTTAAAATAAAATTTTTCTCATGGGACAAAGTTCTACCTTAGAATCTAACTTTATGTGACTTTAACTTCTAATTTCTCAACTCCTTTTTTAAAAAGTCCCCAACTTCCTAGACACAGACCTATGTAGTGAAAACATTCTACTTGACTGCTTTGGGTTACAACTGTAACTCTAAATCATAATCTTAGCATGAAATGTAGAGGAATAGTAGTTCATACTCTAGGACACCATGGAAGGCAAACCCTCTTCCTTTCTTATCCCTGAAGAAAGTCGCAGTAAGGTAATATTAGCTCTAGCCCTGTCCATGGCCTTATTTACCCTGTTAATAATTCAGATGATCAGACGTAGTATAAGGCCTTCACCTCATAAATTTGCAGTAATGTGGGCCTTGAAGGACAACACAAAAATAGAGTCTTCAAGTACACTATGTTGTAGCACCTGGAGCCCACAACATGATACGCAGCCAGATCATTGCTTCCTCTAACTCCCGAGACAAACCCTGGAAACCCCCCTAACACGAGTCCTATCCCTAACTTTCCAGACTTTTCATGGTGCTGCAAAAATAAACTGTCTCTTTGCTGTAGGTTTTCTAATCATAAACCAACCCTCACTGTCCCTGGAGTTGCTGTAAAGATGCACTAACGCCTGCCCTGTTCTGTGTTGCTAAGCCCCAGAGGGTGCAGCAAGACTAACTTGGCAGCATGGACAACCCTCTAATAACCAATCTTTGTCATACTGGGCCCTGCGTGGTGCTGTCAGAGCAGCATGTGTAGATCCCCTGGCTTTACAAATGCTAAAACTAAGTTTATCATCAAGCTATTTGACAAGGCTTCTGGGTCAGAAACCCCGTGTTGTACAGCAGCGGGTAGCACCACACTTCTCCACATTGATCAGGGCTCTGAAAGATGCAGCAAATGTGGCTTGTCTAGATGTGTTGTCTTCTAGAATGAAACCTGATCCTATCTCTAAGTCATAAAGAAAGGAAGTGTCTCATGCAACAAAATGCAATGTAAGAGGCCTACAGACCCTCTGCTTCAGTTTTTCTCCCAACCTTTCCATCTTCCTCAAGGCTTAACAAATACAGATTTTTCTTCAAAATGCTTTTTATCATTCATCCCTAATGCAAACTTGAAGGGTTTCCAGGGACTTGCCATTACAGAAAAACAAAAGAAGCCTGAGAAGTACTTACAGTACTTAGTATATTAGTGCTTTCTAGACTCTGCAGAATGCAGCCATAATTAATGTGTAGAGTTTTACATTCCTAAACACTGATACTAATTGTAACTTTAAAATTATCCAGATGCTGATCTTTATTGTCAAAGGTAATGCAATGTCTGCTTAGTAACTTCAGCACCATCAGCAGCAGTCTTGACCTGTACTTCATTGCTCCAATACACTCAAATTAAGTGTCTGGAAGCATCCAGAGGCTCTCTCACACCATCAGCCCTACTAATCCTTTCTGGCTTCTGCACGAGGAAGCAGGAAGTGCCTATCCATGTCTTCAGGATCTGGATTACATGCCTCAGTACTAATCTCAAACATTAGGTGCACTTATGGGGCCAGACTTTAAATCCCAATACAAGGACTTGCAACGTTGAAGTGAGTTCTCACTGCACTTTTCTAAACTCTTCAGGGTGTCATAAGAATGACGTCTCTATTGTTAGATTCTAGAAGACTAATCTCAGTGTTACCATGCTTCCTTAATTCTGGAAAGAACCCCAACACCTGCTTTGACATTTCCTGGATCTCTATGACCTGCCATGGAGCTGTGCCACTTCACACAGCAGATGTTTTCTGGTATTTCATTCTACCGATGACTCATGCCAGAAAATTATGTTGGGAAGTTCTGTTGGGCAGGATGCATTTGGGAGCAAACTGAGAGAGAAGAGTTGCAGTGCTCGAATGTGTCCCCTTCTCTGTGCCCCGCATGGCCTCCTCCACTGTAATTCAGCACTGACAAAATGGTAAGGAGACAGCCATCACTGCTTTGTTATTCCTGGTACCTCCAGGAGTCAGAAACTAACTGTTTACTTTTTTGATTGCCAGGTCCTGTTATGCTGGCATTTTCTTATGCTGGCCTATTTCTTTGCCTCTCTGTTGGTTGGCTTTGGATTTCATCACAGTAGGGAAGCAAATGGGCCAAGTTCAAGCAAAGAGAATTCCTTATCTCCTGCAGACTGTCTCTGCTGGGGCATGCAGTTTTCAATGGTCTGTACTGTAGCAGGCAGGATTTCTCCTTATTGATGTCATCTGGGTTCAATTAGATCTACATTCTTCATCTGGAGAATTCAAGTGCAAACCTCCAGCTACTTTTGGCTTGTGTTACCATGGACATGGCTGGAGAGGTAATCTATAGACATCTGTGACTGTACTTCCACTGCTGTTGCTGAAGTAGGAATTTTCTGAACTTTATTCAGCATTTAAGGAGATGGGTAGATTGAGATTTAAGTTACATTAGTCGTAGATGCTGTTCAGTGTGGATATTTTGCACACAGTGTCTGTTATACTGAGGTCACTATTTTGTGACAAAGCCAAACCTTCCAGCACCAGTGACTTAAAATAACATGAAACCAAAGTGTAAACCAGCTAAAGATTAGAAGCAGCATGTGATGATGTAGGTCTACATAACAGGGCTCCAAGAGCTCTCCGGGAATGGATCCTGGCCTATCTGAAGACATCCTTTCAGAAGACCAGATCACTTCTCACATGTCCTGTATCCTATCCCACAATCTGGAATAAGGAGACATTTAAAGGGGTGGCTCCATCTCACAGCCTGGAGGATGCAATTGGCACCTGATGTTGACGTCCAGAAGTCATTACAGAGGGGTGTGAGCCTCAGTCTTCACATTTCGAATGGGTGCCCTTGCTTCTAGACTTTAAAACTGGGAATGAACTGCCCTTAATTAAATGGATGTTTAGAAAATTTGACCACTGTGCTTCAGCTGGAGTAGTCTCTTAGCTCTCAGACATTTGAGCTCCAATGGCTTCAGAAAGTCAAATGGCCAAACAGGGGTGCCCACAAAGCTAGAGAATGGCTTAGCAATGCCTCTAGTAGGTGGGGTCAAGTAGCAAGGCAGATAAAAGACCAAGCACTTCTGCAGCTGTGTGTCTTTGTGAGCTTTGAAAAAGTCACCTTCCTCTGTCTTCAGAAATGATCTCACAAATACTACTCTGACTTAATGAGAAATTCATAACAATCTGTGGTTTATAAAAATGGTTCTTCCACATTTCCCCTTGCCTCTACCTAGCCCAGAACTTTACTCTGGGGATTGACATCTTCTGGTTCTTATCAAATTGAGACCAAGCATGATGTGCATAATTCTTACAGGGGAATGGCAAGTACCACTTCTCTGTTGTTCCTATGAGAAAATGCTGAGAACTGGGATTGTTCAGCCCAGAGAAGAAAAGACTTCAAGGTGATCTAATTGTGGCCTTCCAGTACCTGAAGGGAGCCTACAAGAAAGATGGAGAGACACTTTTTAGAAGAGCTTGTAATGACAGGACGAGGGGGAATGGCTTCAAACTGAGAGATAGTAGGTTTAGATTAGATATGATGAAGAAATTCTTTACTGTGAGGCTGGTGAGACACTGGAACAGGTTGCCCAGAGAAGTTATGGCTGCCACATCCCTGAAAGTGTTCAAGGCCACAGTGGATGGGGCCCTGAGAAACCTGGTCTAGTGGAAAGTGTCTCTGCCCATGGCAGGGGGCTTGGAACCTGATGATCGTTAAGGTCTCTTCCAACCTAAACCACTCTACAATTCTATGATTTTATGGTAGAGGGATTGTTTCATTGATTTGTATTGCTTCTTCCCTTCACTTTTTTTCCCCCAAAGACTATTGCACCCATAAAAAAATCCAGTACTTTTGTTTTGAACTGGTCTAGTAGAAATTCATTAAACAGTGCATGAAAAATACATGAGGCAATTCATGGCAAAACTCTCTGTAACATCCAGTAGTTATTGGCACCATGAGGTTAAAAGTGTCATCTTTTACAAAGTAACAGTTCAAGTGGATGCAGTAGGCTGGTAAAAAATGCATGGTGTATTGATTTAATTTAGCCAGCACTGGAAAAAAAGAGTTTCTGCACTTGTGTATGGAAAAACTCTGGGAAACTAAATTGAGGGGTGAGATGGACCTTTGGGTGGAACTTTCTCTCCCATAAGAATCAGTGCTCCAAAAGCTTGTGTGCAGGACTAACCAAGCACTGAGCTGAGTCCCAAAGGGCTACAGAGACCTGCTCTCTGAGACATGAATTGGGATCGCTGAGGGCTGCAGGCTTGTCTAGACCCTGAGAGGGCTTGCTGGTGAAATATGTACAACCTCCTGGCAATGGGAAGTGTTATATCACATCCATTAGCTATCTGAGGTGCCTTGTCCATTGAGGCATTAAAAGCAGCTACCTAAGGATTTGAAACACTTATCACACAGAAATATAATTGGATCCAAAGTTCAGCTAAGACTGCATAAAATCTTAATTTATCCAGCTGAGCATGAGGTCAGTGTGATCTATGAAAGCAGGTCTGTGGTCAGAGGGAGGACTACATCTGTGACTGGTGCTGATCCTCTGCTTGTCTCCATCTGCTGCTCCTCTTCCCATTACCTGTGGACACAGCTGGGTTTGGGGACATGGCTGGGAACAGTGGTGCTATAGCTTAAATGCAAGTCTGTGTGCAATCATTAATCTGTCTCATGCTCTGATTTTTTGAACCCAAGTTCACGTTTGTTTTGGAGTCTTCAGAAGAGACCAGAGTTTGAGCTGGGCAGAGAAGTTGAACAGCTTGATTGATTCTTCCTGTTAGCCTGTGGAAAAGTACAGCCCTCTTTCAGTGCAGACAGGATACATCCTTTGTGGATCTGTTGTGTAGATCTGCAGCTATGGAATATTTTCCAGAGGTGAAGATGATTTTGGTTCACGACAGTAACTCTGGTGAATGCAGTGCACTGTCCTGGGATGGGTGCTGAAGTTTCTTGCCAGCCTCCAAAAATGGAGTGAGGCCATTTCCATTCCTAATTAGCTCTACAGAAATTGAATTATCTTGAGTTTCTGTGGAGAGCAAGGCAGGCTCTGGAAGCAACTCTGCTCGTGGCCCAGATGCTAACCAACATCTGTGCTGTTTGGGCCTTGCCTGGGCTGAAGCCTGATACCATGTCAGTAAATAGGTATTTATTGCTTTACACGCATATCCCTGCACAGAGCACAGCCCACATTTATCTTTGTACTTTACACATGTGAATTTCTTATTTTCCGAGGAGGACATTTTAACTGGAAATGATGTCTGGAAGCAGATGGGCTGAGAGCCTTTTATGAGCAAATGGTTATTGTTAGTTTCAGCAACAAGAGCAGTCATCAGTTAGGGAGAGTGCCACTACAATTGAATGATGATGGGTTTTAGTATTTCTGTGCATAGAAAAAGGCTGGGTTGACTGAGCTTTAAAAACCAGTATTCTGCAAATGTTTTATCTGCATAGTCAAGTTTCTTTTCTTGGTCTAGCTTGGAAAAAAGTCAGATGCATGCAAGACTTCAAGTGTCTCTGAAGCATTTGTTAGAGCTTGATTTGATTACCAACTATATAAAAAGTTTTTTAGAGCCAGTTTTGTTTCTTTAGGAGTCTTTTAGTTTATTCTCTTCAGATTTAGAGACTAACATTATGTTTTGAATGGGACACAGCCTTGTAACAGGTGGAAAACTAATTTTTTGGGGACACAATAGGCAGCACAATTCAATTTGTTATATAAGAAATCATTTAGCTGAGAAACAAAGTCAAAATCATTGGGTAAATCATTCGGTTTGTGGAAGTGGGATTCCACTGCAGAGGATGAAAAGACACCAGGACCACTTCATAAGGACCAGCTCCTCAGGGAAAGAGATACCAAATGGGCTTTGCATGTTGTGAAGTCCAGATTTTCTTTTCATGAAAGCATAATCTGCCTTTTCTTTTTTGTGGTTTTTTTTGTTTGTTTTTTTTTTTCTTAAACCTGACTTCAACATATGATTTCATTACTGCTCCATTCACTCAAAGTCCTATTTAGGGAAGTGGGTCCCTAATGTACCCTGTGACATTTTCAATATATTTCTAGAGATCCATCTGCAATTATGTGTCCTGGCTCTCCTCTATATTAATCCTAAAAAAATAGATAATTGCGTTAGTCTAGTGATTTGCTATTTACAGATCCACGCTGGCCCACTGGATTTCTGTGGTAAATTACAACAGGTATCCTCAGAGGATTCCTAAATACAATTTCTAATACATAATTTTAGTCCTACAATAAAAATGTATTTGAAAATAATTTCCTGATTTTGTTTGGTAGTGATTGTGAAATGGAAAGGAAAACTCATGCTTTAGAGATATTTTTATACTTTGTCCTTTTTGTAACTGTAAGAGGATTAGAAAAATTAACTGGACATGAGGTAAGGTCTTTTTGCAGTCTATATCTTCATAAAAGAAAGTGCAAGTTCATTTTGGTTATATTAACATTTTGGACACTTGTACTGTCCAAGTCCATGCATCCTTTGACACAGGACTGACATGATGTGAGGTGCTATGAGATGTTATTTCTGATGTCAAACTGTCCAAGAATGAAATGTTTTTCCGAGTCCCATGACCTTATCTCACCTCTTGCCATGTGTTCACAGTGGTCAGTTCTGCGCCTTTTGGGATGGCAAAGCAAGCAGGGATGAGCCAATGTTCCAGCTTTGTGAGGAATATTGCACTCACAGAACTGTCTCGTAATCTTTTTTGTTAGAAAAGTTCATTGAAAGTAGCATATCCCTCTGAACTCCTACAGCAGCTATGCACAGGAGATGGGGAGGAAAGAGTGAAAAAGTGTATATATATGGTGCTTGCCTCTGGATATTCACCTACTCTTCAAATTAGACTTATTTGCTGTGTCTTAGTCCCCATCCATTGGCTCTGGGGGGCCGTGGCCACGCAGCCCGGCGTGGCTCTTGCCACCAGACCATTCCTTGGGTGGCAGGATGGAGCTGGGTGTCAGATTTTGGTGACTGTCCTTGACACTCTGTCACAAATCCAGGCAGCCAGATGGATTTTCAGGCTTTACCTCCAGAATTTGTGCTACCTTGGAGGTACAAACCAACTGTAAATCATGCAGATAGGACCAGTGGGGATTTTTTTCCATGCTGAACAGAGAAGAGAGCTCATCCACAATTCAGCTGAGCTGCAGTGAGCTTTGTCTGTCAGACCTGCCCAGCAGGCTGGACTCATCTCTGTGGTAGGGCATTGGCTCCAAAAGGTTTAACCACCTTTGTTCCCACTCTCTGAACATATTTTGGCTGTTGCTGGGGATGTAGCTGCCTCAGATAAAAAGATCACAAGCTTGCATTGTTCTTAACTAGCAGCATTTCTCTGTAATTCTCTAATTCAAAGCAGCTTTGCTCACTTTTGTGCTCTCTGTACAAGCCACGATGATGATAGGATTTCCGAAATCAAAGCTGAGCACTGAACTGAATTAAGAGAAAAAAAGCCACACTGCCTGGTTCGGGAGAGCAGGGAATAATTGTGGAGGATCCTCCCAGCTGGTCTGGCAGTGGTGGTAAGGGAATGGTTTTCTTCTATCAAAATTGTTTTATTTTTATTGCAAAATAAACATTTTCTGGGCATTGCATGGCAATTACTCGCTCTGCTCCTCCAGGGATGAGGTTGCACCAACTGCACATCACAGAGGAAGGCAAAACTTTCCCATTTAGATTAAAACTCACATCAAACAAAGTGAACATCAGTGGAGCTTGATGTTTGTTCCTCTTAAGACTGGCTCACGCCATTTCTCTAAACACTCTGTCTGCATTAACACATTGGGCTTTGAACTCTGATTTGATGGATAAACTGCTCTTCAACTTTTTGCCCCAGTACGGCAATAAGGCTTATTCCATATTCCTTTACCTTCTTTTCAGGAAAACTTGTTTACTGGGGCAGGCCAGTCTATTAAATAACTTCAGGTATGGTATTACAAAAAGTTAATTAAATGGGTTAGTACATTTATTTAAAAATGACTGATTATTAGCTAAGGTCACTCAGCATGGCAGAACATAACAAAAAGAGTAGTTAAATAAGCTGTTTGAAAAATAATGTGAAATTGAGCCTAAAGGAACAGTTATCTTTCAGACTGATCTAAGTTTAAACTGCCCAGCCCTGCACACAGAGTGATTGTAAAATCAGAAATACATGATTTTGCAGCTCCTTAAGGTTATCCTTCCAAAATATCTTCAACTAATACTGAAAATAATCAAGTGATACCAAAAAATTTGGTAAAAAATTAAGTTTTCCATGAAGTTACAGCTGCCCAGTTAACAATTGTTTCTTGCTTCACAGGATGAAAGAAAAGTACTTTAAATGCCACCTCAGGGTGACTGGTTTGCTAATGCTGCTTAAGTAATGGCTACCATTTCACTTTTATTGTGCTCTTGTTAATTAAGTCCCACAATTAAAGAAAACAGAAATTCAATAAGAGGAAATAGAGTTCTTAAATGCTATACATCTGTGAAATCTGTCTGAGAAATAACGTTTCAGTACTTGATTTAGTGTTTAATAGTTTTTTATTAAGCTTTAGAAACTGAAAAAAACTTCTTCGACCTACATAGCAAGGATAAACCTATCTTAAATGTTGCTGAAGATAAATAAAGAAGGAGAAATACTGTCTGTATGTTCAACTTAAAATGACAGTAAGATTAGATTAGCTCAGCTGGTTAGGGTACAGTGCCAGTAACACCAAGCTCATGGTTTTGATCCCTGTATGGGCCATTTGCTAAAGAGTTGGACTCCGTGATCCTTGTGGGTCCCTTCCAGCTCAGAATATTTTGTGATGTGTGCAAATCTTGGCCATGGACCGTACCTGACTCACAGCTACCTGTTGCATCAGCCATTGGTGGTGTCTTTGGTCATCCATGAAGAGCCACTGCTGGGGCTTCATTACAGCTTCTTTCCAGGTTTCCTGCTCCACTGCAGGTGGAAATCTATGAAATCTAAAATGAGAAAGCAGGAATCTATTAAATACTTAAACAGAAAATCATAGGGGATCTGAACTGTCTAATTAAGCAACAATTTTTCTTTTACTTTGTTGGTCAGACAAGTGTGTTGGCCTATTTATTATCCAGCTAATTATTTATTATCTCAGCTCTTATCTCAGCTCTGCTGAGCTAAATCTGTAGCTCAGCAGATTCCCAGGAGTGGGGTGTGACAGCAGTGGGATGCTATTTGAGTGCATGGCAGTGACCCCTCACACTCGTACTTTGGCTGTTTTGTCCTAGCACTGTTTTATTTTATTTTCCTGAAGGTTACGTAGAATAGACATTTTGTCTCAGAAACATTTGAACAATGGCCCAGTGGAATGGCTTCTTTTGCCAGTATGAATGAACTATGGTAAAAATTCTGCTTGGATAGCACATACTGAAAAGCCATGAAATGATCTTCCAGAAAGTTTTCCCAGCTTTCTCCATGGCTAAAGGCACCATTTTACTCCCACATTCTTCAAATTCCAAAATTTACTTCCTTTGTATATTAGTGAACTTTTTAGCTAAAAATGTTTCTGTTTTGGACAGTAAGGACATGTACTAGTTGCATTCTGTATTGTCTGGCTACATCTCTCTCACAAAAGCTGAAATCTGCATCAGCTTACCGTTCTTGCATTCCATTTCTTTTTGACTATTAGAGATGACTGCCAAGCAGAAGACTACTGAGCTTATGTTTTGCTCCCCTGTGATATATAAAAATGTTCTCTTTTCATTAGAAGTTCAGACTTAATCTGTCCTTGAAAATTCTACAGGTTGCTGTAGGAATGAAAAATTAAACTCAGCAGTAGTGGGAAACAGGAAATTATTCTTATCCCACTGGGTTTGCAAATACAAAGCTTGGTGTGTAGAACAACTGTTCCTTAAAATGCAGAACCATGGAAGTTACACCACATATTGTTTTCTGTTTCATGTGTTGTAATTTGATTCAGCTATGTTCAAAGTCTTTTTTTAAAATAATTTCTTAACAGTAACAGTTAGTGAACTGTGAAAATGTGTATATGATATTTCCATGGCTAGTCCAAATCTAGTTGTAAGGTTTTAGCACCTATTTTACTGGCATTATAACTATTTGATATAAACAGATAGAAACTAATGCAAAAATGCACTATTGGGTACGTCAGGCTAAGCTGTGCTAATAAATATTTAAACATGAAAGTGATGAAGCTTTTACTATTCCTGTAGAAGTACAAACATATCTTGCGAATTTAAGTGTTAACCTATCTTTCTTAGGTCTGTGGTAGTTCACAAGATTAGAATATTACATTCACAACATTAAAATAAGTAAAAGTGTCAATTAAAAAAGAAGTGAATTTTTCAGCCTGTATGGAATACGTATGTTATGTTGACTTTGAGTAACAATTTTCCAAGCTCACATGAAATCACATCTAGTTCCAACTCCCCTGCCATGGGCAGGGATGCCTCCCACTAGACCAGGTTCCTCAAAGCCCCATCCAGCCTGACCCAGCCTGGCCTCTTCCTTACTGGCAGTTACTGCTTTCTAAGTAGGGACAAAAGCAATGAAGTCCTCAGCGTACCTACGCTGTCTGTGAGCAGCAGTAAATGCTCTCCCCACTGCCAGGTTTCTTTGCCCTGCAAAGCTGCTTCACTCCTTATGTGTCCACTCTGACCCCCTGTGAGTCTCCTTTGTCACTGCCTTGTCACCACCTGCATCCCTTTGGTGTTTGTCCTGCTGCCCACACCATCGCATTGCATGGCATTACTAAAAATACTGGCATGGCAGAGATCATAAGAGAGCCAGATTTTTAATCTTGGTTGTGTCCATTTATTTCTGTATAAATATTTGAGTTAAAATTTAGTGTAGTACCAAACCAAACACTTTGGAGAAATTCAAATAAACTGCATCAGTCAACACGGTTGCCTTTATCATCAAGAAATGTCATCTTCTCCAAAACAGAAATGGTTTGTTTGACAAGATCTGTGCTCCTTGAAACCCTACACGCCTGTGCTGGTTCTGTCTTACTCTCATAATGTTTTTTTTTTTTTTTTTTAGAGACAATGTGTTCCATTATTTTGCTTGGGTAGAAAAGCAATGTAGCAGTTCCTCGGTAGATCCTCTCCATCTTTTTCAGTCTTGGAAAAATAAGAATGTATCAAAGCCAGGGGAAATGCCAATGTGTTTACTCCTAAAGTATTAATTTCAGCAATTCCCCAGCCTTTAGGACCCTCTGGGGTAAGTGCTTTGGTCCTTTTGATTTAAGAAGATTTAATTTTAGTAGATTCTGGCTTGAATCCTCCCTCATGAAAGACGATTAGCTTTTCAGTGCCTGTATGTCCTATGAGTTGACTCAGTTCTCCCACTCTGTTCTGAAGGCAAAAGCATCTATTAAATATCCGCAGTCCTTTTGTTTGAGTTCCTTTTCTTCCTAACACATTTTAGATACCCCATTATTAATGCCACGGATGACTGAATTTTCATTAATTTCTTTACCTTTCGTCTGTTTTATCAGTTGGCTCCAATTTCAATTCGTATCTCACAACTTGCTGTTAGCTTTCCTTTTTTATTCAAACACCATTGTTTCACTTCTGTTGTTCTGGTCAGATCTCCTAGCCAGGATGTTTTTGTGGCTAGAATAACTGTTCTTCCCCCTTCCCTCTCTGGATGGTCAGGCTGGGTGCATCCAGTAGTATGTCCTTGAGCAATTTCCAGCTTTTGCTAGTATTTCCCACTTCAAATGATGTACATTGCAATGGCAATGAATCAGGAACTGACAGACAGAATTAAAACCAGTGTTCAGCCCTCCTCAAATTTGTAGGAGAAGTAATGGAATAAACAATGTCAGAATAATTTAATACTGAGAGAAGAAATTGAATTAAAGCACTTTTGTGTACATAATGTCAAAATGCATAAAAGAAAGTAAGAAACCCATATGTGGAAAGGAAATACAGATTTTCAACAAAATCATTTTCAGAACATGCAATTTTCCTACAAAATTCCCTGTTTTGTAAATGCAGACAATTACTCACTTTCTTGCATAAGACACAGCTGGCGGCTTAATGCTCACCCTTGGATTGAGCTAAAACTCAATGCTTAGTCTGTACTGCTGCATCTGGGCTTTAGTGCCCAAAGATCTTGGAAGAACCCTCTTTTAGGATGCCATTAGTTACCCCTGGAACTGTCTTCCCAACGAACTTCATTCTATTTTATGTTGTTTTATCCTACTTTCCATAGCTCATCCAGTTTATGTGCCTTCAGTTGGCTGGGAGGAGTGCCATCTGCAGGGAATGCTGCAATGGAAGGTGGCACAGGGCCACTGGGGCTGGGGACTGCCAAGCCACACGGTGCCTGAGCACAGCAACAAGCTCATGGCCAGACTGGGGGGAAACCTGGGGCTAAAGCTCAGGGGACTTGTTCTGAGTCCTCCAGATTCTCAAGGAAATGCCTTGGGATGCATGAAAGTGAGGCTGAAGCATGGCAGGAGGCTTTGGCACAGCTGAACTAAGGCTTAGGGATGTCACTGATGCCATTGATGTTGGACCAGGGACTCAGAGAGATGTAGGGCCCATGCTGTTGCCACTTTGGTCTTTGGGGCAACCCTTTAGCATTGGGCTGTGTTATGGCTGGTACCACAAAAAATACAGGAAGCTGAACAATTTCATGGTTATTTGTACACCGTAGCTGCTCTCATCTCAGTAGTCAGGATCCAAACTCCAGCCTGAGAAGGGGCCTGAGTGATATAGTCCAATTCCTCAAGGATGTCCCTCCACACCTCCCAACATATCTGTCACCTGAGATGCATGTTTCAACCATGCATAGAAGGTTTATCTGGGAATGTCACCTTGTCATCGTGGTCATCCCCAACACAGCAGAGCCTTTGTAGGTTGGGGTATAGGAAGATGCCCCAAAAGCATGCCCACAACCTTCCCACCAATTTACACACTCTTTTTATACTTTCCTGTGAAAGTCCAGACATTTTTCTTCATCTGTGCTCCATTTGGTTCGAAGTGAGGAAATATCTTTGTAAAGGCAAAAGTCACATATTGCTGAAAAGAGACCAAATAGGAGGCATGGAGATAAGAATGACCAGAAATGAGAGTTTACCTAGAATGTCAGAGAGCAGGGGATACCTATGGTTTAATGGGTCTGCATGCTGTGAAGCAGCTTGGGTGGAAGAGACGCTACTGTGGGGTAAATACAGAGCAGAAATTATGGATTAGATCTGGTAACACTGTGCTCAAAATGGGACAGAAACATCCCAGGTTCTTGGAAGCAAACCAGAATCTATCTTTGCAAAACCCTTGAAAATGCCAATGTTTGTGAGGAGTGTTCACGGTTAACATCGTATTAAGAATAAAACACTTTTTTTCCTCTTGGAATCTATAATTTAGGGGATATCTCAGACTTTTTTTCCTACTGCTGCATTCTATTACTACTTCTGAGATTAAACTGGCTTAATTTCTTTTAACATAGACTATTATCTGTATCTTGTTACGTCAATCTTTCTATAAATACTGATATTTGATAGTTTTCCAGAGTAATGCTTTCCTTTCTATAATATTATCCATCTGATGAGGTAAAGATTTTAATTCTTAAAGAAGAATGTATTTAATGTTCTTATCATTTTTCCTTAATATTTTATTTTTATGGTGAATTTAGCCTCATAATTTAAATATTTTACTACACATAAAAGAAATGTTGCAATCATTATTTCAATGCTCATGATCCATATCTTATTTTCTGGTAAAGTGTGAGACAAAAAGTCATAACAAAGTGGGTTATTTAATCAATGTTCAAAGTGTATGGATGGGAAAGGTGAGCACATGCTTTCAGGACCCTGAGAATTTTCTCTGTATCTTGTGAAGAAGTTCCAGGCAATCCCTCCTCTCTGTTTTTAGGGAAGTTTTGAGGCATACCAAACCTGAAATGCATACTGTAGATTGTCAAAGGCAGCACCAATTTCACTAATGGCAGACACTTTGTTTTCAGGTTTTCCTAATACTTTAAGAACCAGGGACTACATTAAATACTATGCACAAGTTGTGGCTGCAAGCCAAAAGGAAGCCCACATGACATTTAGTGCCCTTGTCTGCAAGCTGATAAAAGAGTCTGGATTCTCTAAACTCTTTAAGTGCTCAGTGTCAAGCTGGAATTCAGTAACTACAGCCTGAACAACTTATGTTATTTAAAAATGCACGCTTAACTCTAAGAGGTTTCCAAGCACTCTAATGCTGGGGTATTTGAACAGAGTAATAGGGTGCTTTTAAAAAAGCTTTTTATTTTGCAACTTTATGTTCTTCATCTTGTTCAAATATTATTTACTTTAGAATTCATCTGATAGACTCAAACTTAAACATGCTACTCAATATAATGGGGCAGGGCTCTGACAAGCCTCAGGAAACTAAAAATATTTGAAGTGTTTAGGCTTTGCTATATCACAAAGTAAATTTTGCACAGTTTGAGTATGTGCTCTGAGACCACATAAAAATGCTAGACAGAATTATTCCTACCCAGTCATTTGAACTACCCAGACCTGCTGGTTTGTAATGTGCAAATGAACCTGTGTGTTTGCTCCTGCCAGGAGCTCCAGAGTTGTATAAAATTGTGTTGAAATCCCTGTGCAGAATAATTCCAAATGTCACTGTAGCAGGCTCTTAGCTTTTTACCTGTACCAGGAACAAGAGAAATGGAAGCAATGATACAGCACCACTATTTGAAAGAGAGATAGTAATGTTATAAAATAAAATATTCAATAAACCCCACTATTTTCCATTTATGAAAGAGCAAGGTAATGGGCTACTACCACATGAAGATGATAAATAACTGCAATCTGTTAAAGACTAAGTGGGCTGTTGGACAACAGCTATTAGAAATAAATATTTTGAATAGGTGCAGATTAAATATCTCATTTGCTGATGTTTATTTACTATAAATCTTGAAATGCCATGTTAATTTCAAAAGTGCCAAAGGAAGTTAAATTGATGATATATTAAAAGATGGTTCAGTGGGTTGGACAGCTGTTAATCTGAATTCCGTATCATGGAAAACCTGATGCTGAAGTCAATTACAAAAAATTATCCAGAGTCTGTTTTAATAGGATAAAATTTGAATTTTCCATGTAGAAGAAAAGATATGGAACAAAAGGAAAAGCTATGTCCTAAAAACAGCATCTACAAAAATTATTTAGGGTTTTTGTGGCTGAAAACAGCTCAGTATTAAAGGGCTGTAGAGGAAGAAAACCTAGCACGACCTGAGTATAAGAGAAGCAGATTCTGGCTGGTTATTCAGAAGAAAGACAGGGATGGCATTGTCATTTCGTTGAGTTACATTCACGGGATATTCAAGGGCTCTTCCTAAGCAAAGAAAGGCATTGAAAGAGGAGAGAGAGAGAGAGACAAACTTTTATTTGTGAAGTTGGTCATGTTTTAGACAAGGCAGACAGGGTGCTCCTTTGCCTTGATATCCCCTGAACATGAGATTGACACAGAGGCAGTGACTGTTAGTGCTGAGAGCAAAGTGGGGACAACCTGTTCCTGTTTCACTGGACAGGGTGGTTGCATGACCCAGCTGTGTGTGAGCACCACTGGTTCTGTGGAACGAAGGGTGGGATACTGGAGTTGGATGGGTGATGATGTGGTTATCTCGAGGGAAAGAGACAGTAAAAGGCAGAGAGAGGTTAGAAGGGGTAATCAGATTGGAAAAAATAACCAGCTAAATCCAAGATTTGTTACATCCTGCAGGGTTCCACCAGTTTAAAATAGTTTATAGCCTTTTGTTGAGACCCAGGATCGAAAGGCTACCAGAGCTGTTGCCTGAGAAGAGCTCTCCTCCTGATAAGAGGTCTGTGCACTGTCCGTGTGAGTTCACCCCAGTGCACCGTGGTTGTTCCCTTTCCCCTGTGAGGTTTCTGCCAGGTCAAACATGGGGTGAAGCATATTGCCTTCAGGGGGGAATGGCTGTAGGATGCAGGGTGCTGATGGTGTGGCCTTGGAGGGCCTTTATGTGTGGTTAGGATTCATGTTGTTGCTCAGACAGAGTCAAGCCACTTCACACATCTGACAGGAGCTTTGAAACTTTGAAGTCTGCAGTCTCCATTTCAGACCTGGTCAACAGTTTGAATGCCCCCAGCCTTTTCCAACTTGATCAACTGCTCAAGTAAAACATACGATTTCTCCCCACAAACATTGCCTTACTTGTTTCTGGCTCTTTAAACATTATGTTGTGTGAGGATGTGTATCACACACAGAAATTATATACAGAAATTTGATTGAAGACACCAGGATTTTTCTCCTTTTGTAAATTCCATTTTTTTGTGATTTGTTTGAGGTTTGGGTTTTTGTTTTTAATTTTTTTATTATTTTTTTATTGCAAACAATAAAGTAACTCAATTTTTGGAGAATTTTGTCCAGGTCTCCTGAAAAAATTTGCAGACCTGAAACAAATGTCTGGATTGAGTTGAGACCTTGGAATGAAACCACAAACTACAATAATTTCTTGCGGTTTCTAGTAGCATTGGTATTACTATCACCTAGAAAGTGTATACCCTACCTCTGAGTTGCTAAGGCTGGCCTGCAGCAATACTTCAGACTGCAGTCAGACCACCAGCTGCTCAGTAAACTCTTCTCAAAGCACAGTTTGAAGTGGGGTGTCCCAGAAGTTGCCACCAATGACTCAGCTTTAGAGAGAGGGGTAAATGCTTCTTTAACACCACTGAACACTGTGTAGTAGGTAGACACTTTCAAAAGTAAGAGAAAACAATCTAGAGAATGGAAATCCCGGCATCCTTAGCTATCTGCTCTAAAAGTTTCCTGTCAGTGTAATTTTGGGGCTTTTGCTGCTGTAACTTCAGAAATGCTGCTTCCCACGTCATTTACTTTCTTGGTCCCAGGCTTACAATGAAGGCCTCATATTGGAAAACATTTCTTTTATTTCTGTTTGGACTAGAATGGCACTAGCTAAATCTACAAGTCTGATCCAATGACTCTTACATTTATTACATCATTACATAAAAAAGAAGGGAAAAAGATTTTGATTAAACAACAACAAAAAATTACATTGCTATTAAAAATCCAGGAGAAAATTATGCATAAATAAATTAAAACAATGAAAGAAAGTAGTTGCATAATGTTTTGTGTTTATGTGCTATGGCAAGTTGTCTCTAGAGGGATGATTCAAATACCAAGTTTGTGACATGCACTTAGGGAGCTCAAAAGCCAAACTGCCCTGTGAACAATGGGATCCCTAAAATTGCATCTTCTGCAAATGAGGTAGAAGCCTGCTGTGAGTATTCAAGGACATGCATCCACGTCACATTTGCCAAAATGGTGTTGTTGTTTTGTGGTTTTTTATTTTTAATTCTAAGATTCAATTTCAGAACTGGTTCTAGTTGTAAAGGTGAGAAGCACACTGAGAAAACATCTTGCAGAGTAGTAAAAATGTATAAATTGCACCCTGGTGTGTGCTGGATGGACTGGGCCGGTCCTGCAGTGCTATGGACACTGCAGCTTTCCTGACCCTGATACCATGGAACGGCCTATGCTCTGCTCTGGGAAGACCAGAAAAGCCAATCAATGGTAATACAGCTCTGGCTCTCCTTTTTCCTCACTTAACAGTGGCCTTTTGGTCTGAAAGACTAACAAAGCATGGTTTTACAGAAGGGAGTCAGGCTCCATATCTGACATTGTTCTGCTCTGATCCGGACAGATAAGAGCAGATGGCAGGTTTTTGCTTCACTGTTCTCACCTGCAAAATAGAGGCAGCACCCCAGAAGCACAAGAGTTGGGAAATGTTAACGTTATAATGCTGCAATTGTGCTGTTATTATTTAAGAAGTACATCTTCTTCCACAGGGAATGAAATTCAAGACTCTTCAGATGTGCTTTTCTAATGCTGCAAATGGAGGAGAGACTCTTACTCCTGATGGAAACTTGGGAAAATGCTTCAGCTGGTGCCTCCTGGGAGGGTGTTAACATCTGTCTGTGAAGCATGGGCAGTGTGTGACCTCTCACAAGACGGCCATCTAGTCAGGAACCCTGCTTGTTGGCTGCTGAGACTGATTCTCAGGTGTCTTACATCAGGTACAGCTTTTTACTCACCGTGTGACTCCATGTCCTATGAGCATAGCAGTATGGGGTAACAGGCAAGGCAAATAAGACAGCAGAGAATGAGAATGAGAAATGAGAGATTTTGGCTTGGCTTTATGGCTGTACCCCTGCAGTGGAGTTGCATTTTTACAGCCACTATATAGTCAGAAGCACTCAGGAGTGTTTCCAAGTATGTAGTGGCTGGAAACAAGGAGTAAAACCTTTCCAGAAGCCAGAAGCCATTGGTTTCTGTCAAAGGATTTCTTCCTAAAACATACAGCCTGCTAGAGAAGATTTCCAGTAGTCATTAAAGGTGCCCTAGAGGTTACCAGAAGTGAAATGTGAATTAAGACTAAGATGAAGTGCTGCATCAGGTGAGATAAAACACAGATTCCCTCTGGTTGAAGCCATGATAAGCCTGTGTCCTAGGAAAGTAATTCTGCCTATATCTTGCAGGTGCTTGCTTCAACCAAATAAAAGCTTGGAGAGAGATTTCTTTAGTGTTCTGAAGACACTTAAAAGCAATAACATTTAGCTGATGTGAAATGTTTGATGAAAGTCTCCAGCCATGCTCAAGAAAAGTCTTTGAAGTAAGAATAGCAGGATTTTATTATTCTGGAGGTGTATAATTTAGTGTAAATAGACATCTCATAGAAGCACAGGGACAGGAGGAGGATATGTATTTGGAAAGTACATTTAATATAATATAATAATATATTACACTACACAAACAAATCCTCTCTTTAACATGTGCTATAAAAATTGTTCTTTGATGCTTTCTGAAGCAAGGGATCTATTTTAACTCTCTGTCTTTCTTGTTCTGCTAAACAGAGGGACATCTAACTGCCTCACAGGGAAATCATTGCTTCTGTCATTAATGAAACAGGATTTGTGATCCTTTCAAGTCCAGGAGGAGGTTGGTAGTTTTGATGACCTTTTTCCTTTACTTACATAATAAATAATTTGGTTTAAAAACAGTTAAACATCTCTTGTTGCTGTTTTACTTTGGATTTTGTCTTTTAGAGGAAGACAATTAGCTACTGTGAGCGCAGAACACATCCAGCTGATGCATCACTGAAGCTGGGGAGCTTTTAAAATTTTATTTATTTATACACCCTTAATACCACCCTGTGCTCCTGCACAGATGAAGAAGGGAAACACTGCATCTGTGGGGGGAGCCTCACCTCAGAAATCAGATTGCAGGTGCTCAGCATGTCGAAGTGCTGATCTTGTGAGGAGTAGGAAACAAGGGGAGAATTTCCCCTCCAGCTTCCTCATGCTGTGTCTGTGCTCCTCATGCCCCATCTGCTCTCTGGGTATGGCCTCATGCACTCCACACAGCATGGTTTGTCCAAAGGAAGCTGAGACAGGGCAAGACACAAAAAGTGAGGATTTATCTCCTCTTTCCATTGAGACTGCCTGAAAGAGGATGCTGTTTCACCAGTGGTCCTGCAGGAAATTTTCTCTGTAGCAGCTGCTGGTTTTAACAGTGCAAGTCAGTACATTGCTTTGATGAAATCTGCTTCTCTTTTAGTCCCTGTGAAAAAACTTAGTCCTGAGTAGGAGACATCCTCTGGATATAGGCAAGCATGAATTAAGGTCTCTGCCTAATCACAGACTAGGAACCTCAGCAATTCTTTGGGTTTTTTTCAATTTATAATTGATAGTGCAGTTGTGGTGTGCTGCTTCTGAGACAGTCCAACTTGGAAAAACACATTTCTCTATATTCCTTGCCTTTCCACCAGCTGTGCCTTTAGAAAGGCTCTCTGTGAGGCTTCCAGGGCTCTGGGGCCCTGTCAGGTCTGAGGATGAATGCAGTGGCTGAGTCCACCAGGATTTCTAATCTGGGATCTGTAGCCCTCCTTGGGAATGGAGATGCTCTGAAATTTGTGAGGTTGTGTTTGTGCCCATGTATCCAAAGGGAATCAGCAGGGCCAGGGATGCATGCAGCACTCTTTTCATGGAGGACTAACATTGTAAGAGTTGTGAAAAAATGAAAACCACAGTTCTATGATTTACCAGAAGCTTTCACATAAGATGAGTCTCATGTGCAGACAGAGGAGTGAGGTAACATGCAGCTGGGTATGAGACATAGCAGATGTGTCCATAACATGTCACTGAAATCAAACACAGTCCTCACCTGTGCATCTTTCACTTCTGCCTCCATGTCCATGCTTTACTTCATGGAATGAAACTAATGTTTTCGTTTCCTTGTGCCTGGTACTTTATTTTCTTTCTTATTTTTTTAGGCTGGTTCGGCGTTCTCTATGGACTTTCTTTGTGTTCTCTTATTTTTTTCTGAGCCCTTCAGTCCTTAACACTCTTTCATTCTCTTTCCATCTTTTTTCTCTCTCTCTCTCTCTCTCTCTCTCTCTATCTCCCTCTGCTTCCTCTTCACTTTTTCTCATCAGGATATTTTATAAAGTAAATATAAAATTAACTGCTTCAAAATCTTTTCCCTCAAAGATCTCTCTGCCCCCATCTTTGTGTTGGACTCACCCTGTGAGACAGGTCACCTGTAAGTGTCCTTGTTCCCTGCAGTGAAGAGCTGGATTTTGTCCCTTGTAACCCTGCTCAGATGAGAATGCATTCTCAACACTTAATCCAGTCAATTCACTTCCCAACCAGTCGGCCTCTGCCTGCTTCCTAGCTAAACCAGTTGAACCTTTTTGCTGGTTCTCGGTGCAGACCTTCAGTTTCACTGGGAACACGTATGCCCTTCTGTCTCTCTTAATTACTGGATTCATCTAGTCTTTGTTCCCTGTCCTCACACAGGACTTTGTGAGCAGTAATTATCTCATACCATTGTTTTAAAATCCCTAGTCAGTTTGTGAGGTACAGCTCCAGACATGCCATGTCTTAAACACCAGCTCTGCCACAAGTATGTAGTGTAAGAGCCCAGCTGCTCCGTATGAGCTCTGCAGGCTGATTTCTCCATGCAGTCACTATCACCTCCTTTCCACCTTGTCCCAGTCTCCCCTTGGCCTTCTCAGAGCCCTGTAGGCTTTCAGGTGTTAACCCCATTTGTGGCTTCAGTTCTCCCCATAAGCCCCCAAGGACCCCCTAAGACCCCAGGGTTCAAAGGCAGCCTGGTCTCAGGGTGGGAGACGAGCAAGGCAGAGGCATTGGGTTTTTTGTGAACCCAAATTTTTCAAGTGACTTGTAACGGATTTCCTTCCAAGTACTTGTCTAGTCTCTTCTTGAATTGGTTAAAACTACTTCTGTCCTTTGCAGAACTCCTTCAAGGAGTTCCACAGCCCTGCAGCAGTGCAGTACTTTATAGAGTCATCTGTCCTAATCCCAAAGCCTGCTCCTCAACAGAAAATTATCAACTCCACTATCAAAATCTGGTGTGTGAAATCAGGACTGGTTTCCACGGTGTTTTCTTTCTTTATCCTTAGCTACACTGAACTTCACCTGACATTTCATACAGTCTCATGAGATGTGTTTGCAATTTGTCACAACCTGCCCTTATTACTTTAAACAATTTTGTATCGTGTGTGACCTTTGTCTCTCACTGCTCATGCCCTTTCCCATGTTATTTATGGGTATTTTGAACACAACAGACCACAGTGCAGATCCCTGAAATTTCCACTGCTAACTTCCTTCTATTGAGTTAAATGACCATTTTGCCTGTGCTCTGTTTCCTGCCTTTCAGCCATTTCTCTATGCCAGGACTTCCCCCTTCCCCTAGTTTCTTAGTTTCCCTAGAAGTCTGTGGGGATAGACTTTCCTCGATAACCTTCATCAATACATTTGCTACTTCTTTCAAGAACTTTGAGAGATTGGAAAGGCAGGATTTCCAGAAGCCATGTTAGCTCTTACCAAGTGGCTCATATCTATCCAGATCATACCATTTAAAGGTGTCCATTAGTTTGATCTTTCATTAAAACCTGTATTACTTTGGCTGGTACAGCCCTCAGGCTTACATGCCTCTAGGACTCCAGATCCTCCTAATTCCTCTTTTAACCTTGGTGTCAGTTTTGCTTCCTGACATCCCAAGGTGGGCACTATCTCAGTAATTGTGTCCAGACATCCTTAGGTGGTCTTGAATCCCTTGCTGTTTGCTCCTGTAGTCTGGCAGGCCCCATCCCATCTATTTTTGCCACATGCAATCCCACTGAATTTGAGGCACACTCTGGCCAAGTCCTCTCCCAAGAAGGTTCCAGTGTGGAAATCTCCCAGTTTCTGCTACAAGAACCGTGGTCACCAAGAATTCACCTTGCTTCTCTACAGCAGTCTTGCCCTTCCTGAGAGTTGCTTTCAGACCCCAGACTCAGCTGGTCTCAGAGTCAGACCTCTGCCAAACTTGATCCTCATGTGTTGAAGCATTGCTTAGAATCAGCTTTGATTCCTTTTATGCCATTACTCCTTAAACTATTTTATGACCTAACTATATTTTTACATTCAGCCCATTGAATTTACCATCGCCACTTAGTCCCTGAATGACACTTTTGGAAATCAACCAACCTCTTTCACCTGGTGATTCAGTCAAGCAAACACCTACCCTTTCTCAAGCCTCTCCTGCTGGATGCTGTGCATGTTACTCCACTTCAAGTGTGATGTCTGCCATCCAGCACTCTCCATAGTGCAAGGAAGATTTGGCTGCCTTACCTTCTGCTTTCAGTTTCCCCATTTATACAGTTTTCCCTCTTTGCATTTTATCATGTCTGTGAAAGAGTTCTGGGTCTCTTTTGCTCAGGAAGGGATGATGGATCTAAGTGTGTGGTGGTGAAAAGAGAAAGGGGAATTTCCTTACTGAGATCTTGAACCAACCCAGTACATCTCTCTATCCTGAGGACGGGGTGGGGTGCTGGTGGCAGCATCCCAAAACCTGACCTGTGTTTCACATCCCCGTGTGGCAAATAGCAGGGCACGCAACAGTGACTGAATTCACCTGGTGCAATCACTTTTCTGTTCATGCTACCCCTATGACTTCTCTCAGCATTCTGCTGTCAGTGCTGCTGTCCCTGCATGACAGGCAGAAATACAGACTCCATGTAAAATTATTTCATTCTATGCCTGGAAAATACAGGTTTAACTGTGCTTAAATATATGAGTGGTTTTCAAAAATGTTTCTAAGAACAATGCAGCCAGTACTGGCATCCCAGATATTAACCTCTCTCTATTTCAATTAAATTTATAGTCTAGTTTCTGGTCTATTTCTGTAACTCTTCTTGCTGAAAGAGCAATCAAGACACATATTTGCCACCATTTTTCTCTTAGATCAGTAGTGTTCGTCAACATAAAAATATTTCAGTTCTGTTTCCTGGTCAGACATGCCTTGAAAATTATATACTTTCAACATAGAGCATAATTGTGCACATGAAACTACTGTTCATTTTGTTTTATAACATGCTTCTCGTAGCCTGTGGTCTCCTGTCATCATTACCCTCTCCCCTACTTCCTTACAACAGTGTTGAGAAAGAAATAACCTTAGAAGTTTGGAAGTGTAACGTTTAACTGCCTGTGCCATTTCTAATGCAGTATCTGCCTGTATTTCAGCCAAGATGATGTAGCATCCATCACTTCAGCACAAATGGATGCATTTTCACAGACTTCTTGGGCAGAAGAGCATCTCAGCCAGCCTATCTGCCCCAGAGAACACAGAGTTCATCTGACATGACTGAATCCTGCTGAGCTGAGGGTGTGGGGGACAGGACTGCACCACCCTTTGGAAATCAAAAACAAAAGGATTAATGGACAGAAACTGAAGGAATGAGCATCAAACAATCACCTCCTCTTCCATCATCTCCTCCTGTTGTCACTGTAATCCCGAATACAAGCTGCCTCAAAATGCAGAGAGCCTTTCAGAAGATTATCTGTATCAATGCAGGCTTTGAAGTACAGGCTGCCGGCATCTCATTACAGACAGAGATCAAACCTTGGAGATTACCATGGTTCTGGGCCTGCTGGACTTCATTCACACATCACAGAAGTGCTGAGCTATCAAAGTGCAGGGCTCTGTCTGTGTGTTACTTTTTCAGCCATAAATCCAGCAGCACGAACCCATTGCCAATTTATTTTTTTTTTAACAAATGAGTCCTTTCAGCCCATAAGGTGTCTTTTTCTTCATGGGGCTGAATCCAGTTTGGGAAATTGAAATAGTCCAAGCTGGAAGATAAATTGAAGTAATATCCTTGGGGTATTTTCCTTTGGTAAAGCAAACAGGAAGCCATTCGAACTGCAGACTTGCCCACTGAGGGCAAATCCCAGGGTACAAAGGGCAATCCTGGTGCCAGCCATTTTCTGCGCTCTTCTGGCACTCACGGCTGTGCAGAACCATGTCAGCTGGAGGAGCCAGAGCCTGCACATGCTGATTTGAACTAGCTTAGAGACAGCATGTCCCCACCAGCCCATTCCACTCCAGGTCACCAGCCCCTTGGGCAGCAAATGTTAAAGTACAGGAGGTGGGTTTGCTTCCACCTCGAAATGTTCTGAAGATGGGATATGACTACTTTCTAAGTCCTGTACCACAGCTGCATTTAGGACAAGGTTGTGCTAATAAATTGTACCAGAGCCTAAAGGCTCAGGTATGCCAGCTCTCCCCACCACTGCAGCAGCAGCTGGGAGCTCACAGATGCCATTGACATTGTTTCTGGGCTGGAATTTGCAGATTATGCTTAGCCTTCTGCTGTCATTACCATGTAGCTAACTCAAAATGGTTGTGAAATGCAACACCAGGCTTCAGAGCAACTTTATTCATGAAATCTACTGGCATGCTCCCAAGCACTGTGAGAGATGGCTGCCTGTCTGGGTGGAGTTTTTCTAGCTGGATCCACTTGTGCGCCTTGCTGAAGGACCAGTGACAGGGCTCTGAGAGGATCATGCTGGGAAGGTTGTTTGACTTTAAAGTTATGGTCACCCACATGCCTAGCAGGCACATCAATATCATGTGCAAGATGTCCCCACCCAAGTGGGAGCACAGGTGACCAGGTTTTTTGAAGCTAGCCAGAAAAAAAAGGAGAATCATCTACACCTGCCATGCCAACATAGTCCTGGATACACAGTCCTGAAGGTAACCAGGACCTGGTGGAGATGTGTCAGTATCTCAGCACGATGAGCTAACTCTGCCTTGCACCTCAGCAGTGTCTGGGTGGTCACTAGCCTCCAGTTTGCAGCTGGGTTGTACCTGGCTTACCTGTGTGTGTGATCAAGGTCTGCAAAACACCCTGCAGACAGGCCTGGTTGGGTGCACTTTTCCCCAGGAACCCTTTCCTTACATCATCTGAAATTGATGATTTCTTTTTTATTGTTCTTTTAAAACACTCATAAGTGTAACTTAACAGAATTTTGTTCAAAGAACTCCAGATAGACCAAAACAATATTCTTGAGGTGCTCCTGTTTCCATCTCTCCTCAATACATGAAAAAAACAATAGTCGCCAGTCATCTGCCTGCTTCCCAGCATTTTAGTTCCAGTTACACAGTAATTGCTGGCATCACGACATTAGCTTCTGCTGTTGGAAACAGCCTTTGAAAGGAGAAATGGGAAGCAGAAATACTGGAGATACCTTACTGTGGCAAAGGACCTAAAAATGAAGGAATGAGGAGGGAAGGAGGGAAGAAAAGCCTGGGGACAAACTTTGCTTGTAGACATTTAAGTATTACTTAACAGAAAATTCTTTTAGCAATATGGAAGGTTCCTAAAAATATATTTTTATCCCTTCTACTGTTTGGATTTGTTAACAGCACAGAGTGACCTCTCTTTTGGCCAGAGGAAC
Organism: Ifrita kowaldi; assembly: GCA_013398055.1. Classification (NCBI taxonomy): domain Eukaryota; kingdom Metazoa; phylum Chordata; class Aves; order Passeriformes; family Cinclosomatidae; genus Ifrita; species Ifrita kowaldi. The sequence continues at coordinate 177,812 of VZRS01012646.1, forward strand.
CTTATCAACAGCCTTGGATGGTGCTCTGTCCACTGAAGAACACTTCTGTGCAAAACCTGAATGTGCTCCACGCTATGTAGAAACGCCTGTGCTAGTTTTTGATTCAAGGACTCATTTCATGCACCATAACAACAGCCTTGGCTTGGGATACACTCTCCAAAGGTGGGACACTAGTTTTTTTGTTCACTCCCATCTCTGCTCCGTTGCAGAGAAGATCTGCTCAGATCTGAGCCCGACATGAGCCAGGTTCAGAACAGATATGTTTATTTGGATGGGAACCACAAGTTTTAAAGTGGAGCTGACATTTTAAAGTGAAACAAGAGCAGGAAAACTTTCAAGACATCAATACCTGGTGCTATTCAATTCCGGGACAGAATAAAATACATGAGGCCAGACCCTTTAAGTTTGCAGCTCTCCCAGCTCCAATGCTGCTCCCAGCAATGACAAATATATTCTTAAAGGCCCTAGCAAGGGAAAGCCAAGCCAAGCAGAGTGTACTTTCAGTATGCAATTAGCATAAATACACTTTGTGCTAAACTGCCCAGAATTAGAAACAAAGAGCTTGAGAAGGTTCTAATTGTTTCAAAGGGAATGCTTGTCATGGAGAGGAAGACAAAGGGGAGCTATGTCCAAGAAGACATGAGACAGAGGCCAAACCAGCAATTGCCTGAATCCAAAACAGTCCCAGAGGCTGTCTCTGAAGACCTGCCAGTGGACTCAGCCCTGGAATTTGCCAGGGACTTAGCCTAAACCCAGCCACCAACCTTGCCACTCACGGCGAATGACACATCTCTGTTGGCACAGTGAACCTGCCACACTTACTGTGAGAATGGCCACAACTACTGAGTTTATTGCTGGAGTCCAGCAGAAGAAAGAAGGGACATCAAGCACATCACTAGAAGCACCACATTTAAGATGAATCTTTGTAATTGCAAGATTTCTTAAGAACAAAAATGTTTGCTTGAAGCTTTTTTCTCCTAGCTCGTGGTCAGCATGGAGATTGGCAGTATGTGCAATAAAGCAAAGGCACAGGGAGACCTTCAAACTGAATTGATGGAGGATGACAGCTAACTCTAGCCCTGCTTGTTTCTGAGCCTGCCCTTGCATAGGATTGATAGCATTTACTCAGATCATCTCTCAGTGGCCAGCAGATGAGACTCAAAATACAAGCTCCTCCATCTGCAAACCCCATCTGACCCTGCACTGAGAATGTCCGTGCTTTCTGGCTGCTGTCAGGCAGCACCATGATAGCCATGACCAGAGACACCACTGCAGCCAGCACAAGGCCTGTGCAGGCAGTGATGTGCAGGCAGGGCAGCAGGTGGGGAAAGCTCACACTGCCTTTGATCCCTTCTGCATGTGTCTGCTCCGATTCGATGCTGCACATGCTGCAGGTTTGCCCTCTGGCTCCACGGTGCTGGGCCAGGTCTATTGTCTTTAGGCTTTCAACAAGCCCTGAGTATTTGCAGCCAGGATCCTGACAGCTTTCTGTGCCAGTGCCTTTTATGTGATGCTGCAGATGAGTCCTTTGTCCCCAGCTCAGACTTTCTGACTCCTCTCAATCTAAAGTTTCAAAATTGTCTCTCGGACCAGCTCACCACCCTTAGTTCATGCCACCCCCTGCCCCCCCCAACAAGATTTATTTGACTTGGAAAAGAGACAATAGTTTTTTCCTTAATTATGAAAGATGTGCCATACAGAATACGTCTCCTAAGACTGTGCAAAATTGCATTTAGCAACAATGAAGCTACAGTGCTATGATCTGAGCTCAGAAGCCATTTGTCTAACCTTCAATCTGGTTGGCAGTTTTCATCACTTCCCTTTGTCACTGAGACTTCCTTTATTTGCCAGTACCTCTTTCTTTTATATGAGATGCAATCTTTTCTATGTAGACATGAACATAAATATTTAGACACAACTGGAGAAGCTTTCAGATGTTTGCTCAGAAATAAATCTTTCTGTGAGTCCTTGGTTCAAGATGGAAGCAGGAAGTAATTGCCCATGAAATTCCCTTTGAGTTGGCAAGAAGAATAGTTACTTCATATCTGTCGAAGGATGGCTTTGGGTAAATGGGCTGCTGGAAGTAAAACTGATGCTCAAGAGCAGCCCTTTGGTGAAATGTTTTGTGAGATTTTGTTTTCTTTCCTAACAGCTTGAGAGACTCTAAAAATGAGAAATATCAAAAAGGTTGTGTTAATCTGTTAAGACTTTCTTCCAGTGACACATTAAATGCCAAGGGGAATGTATCTCCATGTCAGAAGTACTGTGTAGATGTAACAGATTAGTAGCTGTAGTGGCTCTTGTTTCCCTTCCCTCTGGCTTGGGCCAAAATCCACTGAAGTGAAAGGAGAGCTACCACAATCTCTTTGCAGGCTTTGTACAAGATGACTAAACAGGCACTGTGTCTCCAGCTCAGTCCTGGCTACACCTGCCCCAGTTACATGTCAGCTGAGGCAGAGACTGTCCACAGATATGCACAGGTTTGGCTGGGGAGACTGTGCAGGAATCAAACCTCTCACGAGGGCTATGTGCAGTGGCATTACTCGGCATTTTGAGAGTACAGAAAGCTCAGCTCATGGTCAGCAATTGAAGTGTCAGGAATCTGACCTTGTTGCTGTGCTTTTAAACTTTCAGGCTCATCCCATTCTCAAGAGGGACTCAGTCTCCTGTTTCAATGGCATAATTTACTTGCTCAGCTTTCCTACTTTTCAATGGGTATCCATTAGAGATATTTTTCCCTTTCAGGTTTTCTGTCTAGTAAGGAGTGAGCAACCTGAGATGTTGGGGAACATCTGCTTTGATGCTCTTTATCAGTCTAATTTCCAGGCATCAGATGCTCATGCTTCCAGAGTCACCTGGAAATCCTGAAAATTTTCTTATGAAATGACACTGGAAAATGTTGAATTAAAAATTTTATGTAAAGGATAATTTGCACATACTTATCTTCTCGTTGACATTTCCCATTTTCAAACACTAACAGCTCTATCTAGGAAACAGAACAGCATTTCGTAAAGTATTACAATTTCAGTTACAGTTTGCAGTGGTATATTTTCCTCCTGCAAAATAGGAGTAGCTTCCATTGATGGCTGCAAGTCATTTAGCAACTGAAACTACAATGCTTCACCCAAGTCTCTTTGTGTATTGGTTCTCTGGGAGGGTTCCTCCTACCCTACCCCATGACTGAGACTCATCTCTCTGCTTTGCAATGGCCAAGGGGCTCAGGAGCCTTCTGAGACCAGCAGGGTGATCTCTGAAGTGCCCCTATCTGGAGATCAGAACTGCTCATGGCTTCAGCTTAGGAGGGTTGGGAGAGGGGTGGGGTTTGTTTGGGTCTTTTAAACTGTTTTGTGTTATTTGGCGCAGAGGCACCATGAGGTCACCTCCTCTTGGATTCCTTGTCTGCATGCCAGCACCTGGTAGCTGAGGACACCAAAGGTACAGCAACTCAGCTTCAGGAAAAACAAAATTAGAAACAGGAGAAGCAGATGCTAAACAGTAGCTGCATCTGGATTTCGGGTGATCGACTCCACATGTATTTTCCCATTACTACATAAAATCCTAAGAAAACATTTTAGTCTTCCTTTGCATCCCAGGATCTCTTCATGTCTCAAACCTGTCTTGAGCATGTTGAGTGAAAAATCTGCTAGATCAGAACTGGTAAGAAGATACTAGTAGTGCAGTGGTTATATTACTTATTGGAACCTCCTCCCATGGGATAGCTGTATGAAAACATTCCACAAAACACATGCTCCACAAGCCACGGAATATAAGGCAAAATGTGTAACTAGAGGCACAGTGTGCCCAGATCCCAAGGATCTGGATCTTGCTAGATTTAGCTTATTGAAATCGGGAGGTCTTGGTCATTCCTAGCGTTGGCGGCTACCAGACGACAAATTGGATGTGAGGCTGTTCTCAACTTTTCATTCCTTTCTTTTTTAAATGCTGTTTTTTCCTTTGAGCAGATGTTTTTAATACAGCATCCCGAAATGCTTACAGCTGTCAGTGTCTAATGAGCCTCTAACATGCCATTTCATACTATCGGTTTATGTCATTAAACCATACCACTGACAGAAAAAAATGTTATATTTGTATGGTTTGTGGGATTTCTGGAATAACCTAGTTCCTGTCTGTCAGCATTTATTGTCAACCTTTTCCTATATAAAGGTTTGCATGTTGGGAGAGAGACGTACACAGACACATACATATTTTTTTTGTTAGAGCTCAGTAGGAGATGAGCCAACCAGAAGCTCTTCTGGCAGTTACTGCTGTGAAAGTATATCTATGACTTGATAAACTAATTATACAAGTTCTTGCACAGGAGTTCTTGGTCCTTGGGTCAAAAAAGTGAGGAAAAGGCAATTTGATTCCTCAGAAGAATAAATCTGCTCATAAAGACTGGATAAGATATGTGTGCGTGCGCATTTACCATAATTTAAAAAAAAATTACATGAAAATGTTTTAGTAAACAAAATGTGCCAATAAAAATAAAGGAAAAGACAGATTTTCCAAAGAGCAGCGTCTCTGATCTCAGTGCAGCACCAATGCAGTTCACTGTGCAAAGCACTCGACCCTCAGCAAAAGCCACTGCTCTGTAGTTTGAAAGCACAGCCATCACAATGAGACTCCTCAACTGGGTGGACTAAAAGCCTGGGACCAGAGCAGGCTTTGAACAAGTTGGAGAAATACGCCCCTAAATGCCAAGTGGCCCCTCTTCTGCTATTAAGTGATTGTCTTTACTGTGGGGTCTTGGCTGGGGAAGAGCTGTGCATGTTCCCAAATGCTCCATTATAATCCTGCTGCTGGTCTGCCCTGCAGCCCATTGGGGATGTGATGTGGCACCGTGGGGCTCGACAGACATGGCTACTTCAAGCCTTTGAAATGCCCTTCTGTTCTCTCCTCAGTGACAAGGTGGCATTGTACCCTGCAGAGCACAGTCTGTGAGTGCTCAGCCCTTCTTGGAGGAAAACTCATCGCTGACACCCCTTCCTAACCTTTTTTTTTTACCTCTTTGAGGACACTGCTGTGGCCTCCTTTGTCTCCCCAAGCGTGTCCCATCCTCCCTGCCTCTTCTAAACCCCAGACAACTCAAAGACAAGGGGCCAGTGGTCTAAGAATGTAATGTGGCCAGTGTAGGACAGCTTTCAACCAGCCCAAATTATCTGGAACTCAACATTACTGCTGGCCTGGCCTGGTTTTGAACTATTGCCTAAGGTACTGAAAAACAGCAGATGGGGTTCTGCACATCACTATGAATCAGAGGAAATACTAAGCAGCATTCCAGCAGCGTGGGAGGATCTCTGACACTGGTGCCTGGGCAGAAGCAAACCTCCAGGAGCTGTAGGCAGTTACCTGCAGCATCGCCTGGCTGGGAAACAGCACCCATGTGTCTAGAGCAAAAGCACCCAGAGAAGTTCTTATCACTGTGCTGCTCTAGAGGAGCGAGCCCAAGTCCTGGTCCTGGTGAAGGGGACAAAACAGCTTGCTGTGTCCCTACCATCACAAGTCCTACCCCCAGGCAGCCATAGGCCTCTTGACCACCAAAAACTGAGTTTTTTATTAGTTCTTGCAGCATCCTTGACATCACTGTGACCTGTCTGACCCAAGCACAGAGGCTGACTGGCATGAAGAGGGGCTACTTCTATGTTTCAGAGTGTCTAGTGGGGTGCTGTGTTGGTCTGTGACAAGAGCAATAGGTGTCCCTGGCAAAGTACATTGCAAGCAAGAGTAGACACCACAGCATGGGAGAAGAGCCAGGCAGATATTCAAGTCTCAGCTAAAATAATGTGTGATACGGCAGTGTACCACACCCCCATGGGAATTCCATGGTGATCTCTTCTCTGGAGTAGCTATAAGTTGGGTTTGAGTAGGAATGATAGAGGCTTTATGGAAAGGCATTCCTGCTGTGATGACAGCAGAGAAACATTGAATGCAGGAGGGTACCAGGCACACAATGCCTGAGCCTCGGGTCGGGAATACCAGCTCACTGGGTTCAAATATATTGGTAGAAGAGGGCATAGAGCACTGCAGAAGTACAGGCACACAGCCACATGGGCACACCCTCTCACTCTCACAGAGGCCTCATTGTGATGGAAAAACAGGGTAAACCCCCGGCACAACGGGTGCCTCTGAGCAGAGCCATCTCCTTGGGATGTACACAGGAGCTCAAGCAGCAGGGAGGCTGCAGATTACTCCCCTCTTCTCCTGGGCTGGACAGGGAAAGAGCTGAAGGCATGGGACACTTTGGATGCTCTGAGTTTTCCGGTGATGCTGCAGCAAGTCTGCTCAAGGCCATTTCAGGGAACCATGTCTACTTGTGGAAGGGGTAATTTATTTTACGAGACTGACAGACTGAGCTGAGCAATGCAGTTGACCACACAACCTCTCCTTTGATGGTGAGGAGTTGATCTCAGCCTGTACTGAGCAAAAAGTTTCAGTTTCTGCATCAGGCTTGGAAAAGGGCATGTGTGACCAAAGGTCTTGTCCATTTTTTCCAGCTCTGTTCCCTCTCTCCACGAACCTTGCCTTGCCACAACAGCTCCCACAGTACTCATGCCATGCATGGGTGGTCACTAGGGATGTACGAGTGACAAGATGTTCTCCAATGGCTCTTGGACTAGGTCAGAGCTGGGATTTGCTCTGTCAAAGAACAGCCCCTATTTGAGAGTCTGGATTCCTATGGCTGAGAGAGTACTGGTAGTTCGTGGAGGCAGCTAAATTGTGGGCGTGTTTATTGGAATTCAAATAGCTTTATACAGACGGGCTAGCCTGGTCACTGGGAATTTGTATGGGTAATTATGGGCTCATTATTATCTTCCCTGCAGGGAAGACACGTGACCCAGTAGTCTGAGGAAAAAGTTGGGCGCCAGGAACTCCTGGACTCTAATCCCAGCTTCGACACTCCCTTCTCTGGCCCCAGGCAAGTGACTTAACTTTGTGCCTTGGTTTCTCTGTCTGTGAAATAGGGATAATATCTCTGAGGAGTGTTGTGAGGATTAATTAGATAATGTTCACTTAATGCTTTGAAGATATGAAATGTGAAATCTTATTATGCATCTTGGAATGCTTTCCAGGCTCTTTTGATTTCTGACCGCACGCTTTCATTAGATCACCTCCTTCCCCGCGGAGGTGGATTCGCTTGGGAGCCACCCCAGCTAATTTGGGAGTTGTTTTTTTCCAATAGCTTGGAGCAGTTCCCAAACACTCTGACTCACACCAGCTTGCCGGAGAAGCTGCCTCTGACACCTGACCCTGGCTGGGGAACGCCTCACCTCGGTGTGTGCTGGCTTTCCAAAGACAAGTCAGGGAGTGGCTGGAGACAGGATGAATCAGGTTTAACTGTCTCTAATGAAGCCACGGATGGATTTTGCCCTCTGGCCTTCTCCAAAAGCATCTGCACTGCTGGGATTCCTGGCTGACCAGGGATGTGAGGAGCAGCTCTCTTAACACTGTCCTGCCAAAGCTGCAGATGCTTTCTAAGCATTTGATTAGACCCTACTTTTGTCTTGATACTTTGAGGCATGGATCTGTGACATAAGGGATTTTTTTAAAAGGAATGAAATTATCTCCTTAGTCATTCTCTTAATATACAGTCAGCTTCCTGAGAGAGTGATTCCTTGGGAAAATGCAGTCTTCTGCCGTGCTAAGTCACTGTGCAGCGCACAATAAAGTCAATTTTTCCTGATTAAGAAATAGCCAAAGTAGGCCTTGTTCCTCAAGTCTACTTTTTGAATAGTTCAGTGATCCTCTGAGCCGTGTCAGTCAGCTCCTCGTGGGAACCTGCCCCTTCCCGCATGGGCCGTGCTGCACATCCATATTCAGCAGTGCTTCAGCTGGAGCAGCTGCGGTGGCAAGGACGGGAGGGAGAGTGATGGGTGCCATGGCCAGTCCAGCTGCTGGGACGGCGGGCCAGAGCTCTGGACACCTCGGGCCGAAACCCAACAGGCTTGGAAACGCCTTGCCTCACCCAGGAGCATCTCAGGCTCCGGCACAAGCATCTCCTCAGCCTTCCAGAGGAAAGGAGTCCCCGCGTGTAGCCTCCCCCGGCACAGAGGGTTTGTCACCCGCAGGATTTTGCCTGAAGGTGCTGAAGGTTTGATTTGGGCTACACAGAAGCAGGAGCTCCCTCGAGTGGAGCGAACCCCCCACTGCAGCCCGGGGGAGCGGCCGGGGCCCCCCGCCCGTGACCGCGGCTCCGCAGCGCTCGGGCGGCAGCGGCTCCGGCGGCTCGGACAGACAGAACGGGATTGGGAGGAACAAACAGCACGGAATTAATTGATGAGAAACAGTCACTTTCAGAGCCAGCTCTTGCTTCCTTTGAAATCGGGACCTTCCTCAGGGCAGACAAACTGCTCAGGAAACTATTCCCCGTCTCTGAAAAGTGTAAGACAATCAGAGAAACACAGAACTTCTGCTAGATTCTAAAGTAGCCCCAGTTTACTTGCTCTCTCCTACCTTGAGAGTGAAATTCATGTCCAGAGGGAGGGCTTTTCTGTTCCCTCTTGTCCCCCCCAACATACTGAGAAATTTTGTGGGGATGTAGGTCTCCAAGTAGTACTCAGACTGTAAAATTTGTTTGCATGTGCCCTATCTTTAATGCCTGGGGAAAGATCAGTTCTTTGCCATACATCTCAACTCTTTATACTACACCAAATGAGTGAAAGAAACCCAAATACAAGGGTGGAAAGCACCTGGGCAGTAGCTTTCACTCTTCACTCTGTAGCTCATGAGTATGACAGTGTGGTCCTGGGGTGTTGGTAGTAGGAAGAAGGAAACCGTTTCTCCACTTAAGGGATGCAGATCATTTAACACTTTATCAGTCACAAGCAACACAGGCTATACCTAGGAGTTATCAAACAGCTAGAACAGATTGTGCCATGGTGCCATGGTGTGGCACTCAGCTTGAGTGCTTTGTCATGCTCTGCATCAAACAGATATAAGTTGTGCTCCTGAAAAACACATGGGAAAAGGGGAGGGAGAATGAACCAAATACCATCTGGAATCATAGAATCATAGACTACCAGGTTGCAAGGGACCTCAAGATCATCTGGAACAAACTGTCCGGCCAGCTGCTGACGAACAAATTTGTGCTGCATTGATGATCAATGATCGCTGCAGGATGATCAATGAACAGCAAAAGAGGAATCCAGGAGTACTTCCAGACTGCAAAAGCACACATTAAGGTGAACATGGACCCCCACCACAGAGGCTGTTATTTGACCCTGGGACTATGGCCAAAGCTCATGAGCTTTCCGCTACCTGTTGTTTGACACTGTTCCATATGCTGATACCCTATTAGGCACATCCATGCAGACCCATGCACAGGGTGCTGTAGTCAGCACCCAGGCAGAGGAACAGTATGTCTGTAGAAAGCAAACCTGTTTCTTCAGCTAAGCTTTGATTATATATGCTATCTGCTAAGTCATTGAAATGTCTTGGAATGAATATATGGAAGAATTATTGTAATTGAATCTAAGTAGTGCTCAAATTAATGTAAATATGACGCATCAGCCTAATAATTAAAGTTGTCAGGTATGGGTTTTATTCAGAGCTTGAATTAGGTTCCTGCTTGAACTTGTTGATTTGCCTTGGAGCTTTCAAGGCTGAGCTCAAAAGGCAAAGTGTTGTGGGAATGCTGAAAACAACACAGTGAGGCAAAGGGCTCTTCTGCTCTGCTCTGGGGACCTTTTCTCATACTATCTGCAGCACTCCTCACTGGGGACTTTGCTTTATATGCAGCAGCCCCTTTGTTTCTTTTAGAGAGGCATTTCACAACGTGTATGTGGCAGCTACAGCCCCCAAAGGTCGTCTTTCTCCCAGCCCTCTTCACCGTAGGACCCTGGCAGAACTCCATGTCTCAGCCCATCCGACTCTGGGGCCAGGAGCACGGCTGGAGCAGGCTGGCTCTGCCCAGGGCCACTTGGGCACCTCCCCAGTGCTCTTAGCTCCAGCAAACAGTGTTGGTAGAGTTAATTCCCTTGGGAACCACTGTCTCACCAGTTAGGAGCCACTAGGCTGGGCTCATGCAACCACAAATTTCAGCTGGAATGACCCCTGGAAGCAGCCTGGTCGAACTTGCTGTGCTCTGCCTGGCCTCAGAACAGGGTGCCTGAAAAAGCACCCTTTAGGAAACAGAATGGTGCATTCCTATGGATATACCAGTTCAGCATTTGGCTCCAAGTGCTTTAATTTTCAAGGCATGATTAGGAAAAAGAGGCTTAGGTTCAGGTTTCAAAGTTGAGAAAATACACTAAGAATAGTAAAATGGTTCCTTTGGACAAAAAAAAAAACGCTAAAACAACTGGACCACACCTTCAACATATAAAAGCCCAATTAAAAAAAAAAAAAATAAAAGCCCTCCACCCCCCTTCCCCAGCAAAATTATTCTCATTTTTTCTGGGACATTTGTACTTGCTTTGTGTGCTAAAGTCAGGCATTTGGCTATGAACATAGATGGTGCGTGTATTTGTGCACAGATACGCCTCAAACATGCACAAATGCACACATGAATGAGGTCCAGCCAAGCCCTTACTCCTAATATCCCATGCAAAAGTTAATCAGGGACATGAATAATTGGGAGGGAAGTTATAGCCCCTTCTGTGTAACATGAAGTCCTAAGCGTGTTCATGACTTGTCCGTGTCTAGATGGCACGTGATTCTCACAGTTCGTGGTGACATTCACCAAAAGATGGAAACTACCAATGACCAAGTTGCCAAAATTATCGTTTTTTCTGTGGGAAATTTGCAATTAGCAGCAGAGCAAGCACAGAGAATCAGACGCGTCACCTAATTCCCTGGAACTTGTGTGGGTAAGTCTTTCTACAGTGTCTCACCAGTACACTTCAGGATTCCTATTTTAAACATAACTTCTATCTGGGTGAGCTCTGAGGAGGTTGGACACTGCTACGGAGGCAGCAGCATATTTAGGACAAAATCCTGCTGTCAGACCAGCCTGGCACAGACAGATGCAGACAGAGACAGAATGGAAAGTTTGGCCTCTTGGCATGATGAAGAGTTGTGTTGTGTGCATGCTGTCACTGCAAGGAAAGCCAGCCTGGACAAAGTGTCTGCACTGTCTTGCTCTTTGGGGGTTGTGTGACTGTAACCCAGCTTCCTCGCAGCTGAGGATGAATCCTGAGCAAATGATTAAACAAGACCTGATGATATGGGTCCTTCCTCACATGAAAATGTTGCCCATGCTGCTACTCACATTGCTACAGGAGGTGGGATGAGGCCACCATCCGGCCTAGGAGGGCTGGGACATGGGGAACAGGGACAAATTGTCCCAGGGCAGAAAGAGCAGGGTCGGCAGGGACAGACCATGAGGGCAGTGAGACTGTCCTGGTGGCTTCAGGCTCCTCTGTTTCCTGAGATGACATTATAAGGCTGGTATTTGGCAAGATGCTTGGTAGTATGTCCCCTGTAGCTCATGAAAAGGCTTTGTACGAGGGGACAGCGTGGGCTGCCTTGCAGAGAGGCTGTCTTCCCACAACACCAATTAAGTATAATCTCAGCGACTCAACTGTCTTTTTCTGGGTCTGGAGCTGTTTAGCCCACTCAGAAGCATTTTATGCCCTTGTTGTGGAGCCTGGTGGAGCTGAACATAGTCCTTGTTTTTTCTATCTCACACAGAGCTGAGATCACCAAGCTTACATTTAGCCACTCTTATATTTAGCATTCCTTCCTGCAACATCACCACCCCCTGCGCCTCCAGGATAGTGGTTCCTGCCATCTAAACATATTTACAAATGGAAGGGGGAGCACATCTGAGCAAGAAAATAAACTAAGCAACCTTCCCTTTTTCTCAATGCAGCTAAACAGGATCAGCATTACTGTGCACTCCTTTCTCCTTCTGAGCAAAAGGATGTAAAATATAAAGGTCCATCCTTACAAAAGTCAGCGCCAGCTTTCCTTGGGGGAGTGTCCTTGGAGGTCTGTGCACCCAGGCAGAGCACTGAAGAGGCTGGAAGTAGAGATGTACTCAGGGTCCCTCCCTTATGTTCTTTTCTTTTTTATTTGCATGTTTTTGCTGTTGTTTGTTTATTTGTTTTGTTGTTTGATTGGTTTTTGGTTTTTTTTTCCTGGTAAACCTTTCTTTATAGTGCTAGCTGTGTGGGGGCAGAGTTGGAAATTGGCCCAGAAGTTCGTTGTTATGATGACTTGATATGTATTTGCTGTTCACAGCACCCATGGTACACTACAGGTTTTGTACTCTCCAAGAAGGGGCAGACCCAGCCCAGAGGAATAACTCCAAGCTCAAGGAGAAGTGGACCAAAGAGAGAAATAAATGAAGAGTAGCAGTTAAAAAAACCCAGACCAACCCTATGTGCTGTTCTCAGCAGGTGGCACACTGAGGCATGGGTGACCTGACCTGTGGGCTGTTCCCCCCCACACCAGCTGGTCAGCTGCGGGGTTGTGTGCATCCCTGGGTGAAACAGCAGCTACCCATCCTCTGACCTCGAAGTCTGCATCCTCCCTGGCTGCAGCCCTTTGCCTGTCCGAGAGTGGCACATGCAGCATGGCTGCAGAGCAGCAGACACAGCCCTGGGTCATGCAAGGCTGTGGCTTATCTGAGCTTGAGTGACAAGAGGCAGCATTAACTAGAGGTAAGTATTAATGGAGGCATGGGCTGGAGGCATGGGCTGGAGGCATGACAACACAGCCTATTGTGTCAGAGCATAAAATAATCCCACTGGTGAGGAGCAGGGGGCTAAATCCTTGCAGTGGGTATTGTCAGAAACTTTCTAGGTTGGAGCCAGCCCCTTCTGGTTAGGGCTTGGGTTTGCTGTTGAGCTGGTGGTCTTTTGTCGTGGAGAGACCTATCTCTTCTGAAGACAAAGTGCAAAAATACAATCACACTTCTATTATGCCCATAACTCGCCTGTGTGATTTTATGCGTTCTTTATGCTGGTTGATAGATTGCTCTAATGGTTGTGTTGACATGTATTTAATGGTATTCACTTGCAATTTCATTTAATAAAAGTCTTTTCTCACTTTGAACTGCAACATTTTCTCAAATGTGGCCTATGGTGGTTTGCATTTGCTTTATTATTAATTAAAAGTAAACACCTTTCTTGAGAACGTTTCATTGCCATGCAGATGAAGCCAGCACCTTCAAATGGATTTTTTCCACATTTTATTTCTTTAAATGTGTTACCTCCTAAAGCCTGATGAAGTAAGAATTTGAATAACTATTTTTGAAAGGTAGAATTCACTGATAAAGTTCAGATTCTTATCATCTCAATTTAACTACTTTGGCTTATTTAAATAGGGGGAAAAAAGCAACTTGCAATTCAACAAGAACAGCTTCTCCAGAGGTTTTCACATATGTTAGCTTTGGACTGGGTTCAAACGCTGTGAGGATGCCTTTATCCTGTCAGCACTTCCACACTCTGAGTTCTCATATTGACTTTTCAGCCCATACGAGCTTGCTGAAACAGTCCTTGTTGCCACAGTTGTGTCCAAATACACAGAGCCAGTTCTACAGAGTAAGTTCACCTGGGGATGCTCAGGATTACCTACAAGCCTCAGCTGTCTACCCTGTGCTTGGATTTTGATGCCAGATACTTAAGGAAAAATTCTGATGCCATGCTGTTTCAGAAAAAAATCACCTCATTTGAATGCTTAGTCTTAAAAGGTCTCTGAAATTCTCTTTTCCAGATGAAAATTCCGTGCCTTTATGTCTGCATGTGGGATTCAACTACTTCTCTTTCTTGCTCTTATCTTCCAGATGGAGGCTGCTGTTCTTGTTGCCACATTCCCATCCCTTCCCTTCCCTTCCCTTCCCTTCCCTTCCCTTCCCTCCTTCCCTTCCCTTCCCTTCCCTCTCTATATTGCCTCTTTTAATGGACTGCTACTCTCATCCTGATCTACCAAATTGACAACCTATTCACATTCATGGGTCCCTGTAAAACCTAATTTCCCTACAGTCTCCACAAAAGGAGATGCTAAAAATTCACACATCTGAATTAAAGCTTTAGGTGCTTCCTTCATTTGGATTTTCCATATACCTGTGTGCTCCACTTTCATCTTTGGACTATTTAGTCTCTTGAGCTATGTCCTACTTTTTATGCTTTGGGAGAAGTTGAAAGGAATAATTTTTTATGCCTTGGGAAAAGTGGAAAGGAATAAGTGATTAATAATGAACTTCTAAAAGCCATAACTGAGCTGTACAGGTCCAATGATAAAAACCCTCTCTCATTTAACTCAGAAGTTCCTGACCAGGAAAGGTGAGGGATACGAGCGAAGGGATGTCTGGAGCTGAGCTATAACTGTGACTCACCAGAACCTCCACTACCAATAGCCAGCAGCTCCCTCAGTGGGAGAGGGGAATGCTCTGAAATGGGGCCTTGCTGCTGGTGTTGCCCAGTGGTTCTGTGTCTGAGGAGACACTCACAAACCCCCAGGATCCCTCTGTCCTTTCTGTACGTTCTCCACTTAGGAGCAATGGAGCCTGAAGGCTGATGGAGGCTGGGCATGGCTCCCCAGTTTGACACCAGTTTGCTCCAGGGCAAATGGGAGCAAGGAGCAGAACTGCACTCCCCTGGGCTCATGTATGCATCACTGTGTAATCAATGACAAGTTCCTCCTGTTTTATGGGCAAGCCACAGGAGCAAAATGCAGGGGAAAAAAAAGGAAAGAAAATTTAAAAAGAAAAACAGAGAACTTCCAGCTTGTCTCAAGGAGGTGCCTTATCCTGACAAAAGCAGGTAGAGCCAGGCTGCTCTCCCAGGCTGGCATGAAGTACCTGTGCACAGCAGAGCCCAGCTGCAAAGGCCAGCAAGAGAGGGTTTGCAGGGAAGCCATGGAGACAGCAGCGCTGCCCAGCCTGTAGTGTGAAACTGCACACACTGTGCCCAAAGCTAGCACCAGTGATGCCACGATGATTTTTTGCCTTTTCTTTTAGACCCCTTTTATACCTTATAACTTCTGTATTCTTAGTGTTTTTTTAGCCTACATTCTTAGACTTATTTGTCAAGCAAGGAGACTAAAAATTTTAGAAGCTTCGTAGTTAGGGATCAGAATGCCCCAGACACCAAGGTCCTCTCCAGAACACATTTTGTAAACTAAGATAGAACCATCCAGGAGAAGGTTCCTTGGGGAGGGGGGCTCACTCGAGCCTCTCACTGGGGAATCTTTGATGGATATTCTAATTAGTAAGACCTATAATGTTATACCAGATCTTTTGTGTGTGGGGATTGCTGGGTGTGCATTTCAGGACATTCCATCTGGATGTGGTGCACCTAAGGATCCTTAAAATAAATACCAAGGTAAAATCCCTTTTTCCCTTCTAACCATGTTTGAGTCTTGATTTTAAGACCTGAAAAAGGCATCATCAGCAGTGTTCCTGTCTGACCCAGTTATAATAACTTTAGTAAAAGAAAGTTCAAAGGTGAAATCTCAACACCTAAAATTCATCTATCTATAGCCATGTTTAAAGATGTCTTGATTGATTAGCTGATACCTGGCTCTCTGAGCAACCACAAACCCCAAAGATGAAGTAACATGGAAACACAGCACTCAGTAACATGGAAAATCCCTGGTCTTAATTGAAAAATGGGGCTGAAATCCTGGGAACAGTTAGCGTGGTTCCTTGTAGCTTATCTTTCCTTTCTGAACACAAGGGCTCCTTGTGAACAGGCATGCAGTGGTCACAGGCAGGGGAAACAGACAGTGTCTGCTCATCTGCCCACCAAGGACTGCTTTTTCAGGCATTTTTAGCTGCTGTCCACACAGCTTTTGTTGTCTCATTCCCAGGCAGCTTGGAGAGGGTGAGGTGAAGCAGCAAGATGGTTCTGCGTGGGAGAGGGACAACCTCTCTGTGGCCCGGGTGTTTACAAACAGAAAGGCTGGTTTAGAAATCCAAAATAGCTATGGAAACTTTTATTTCAGCTTACACTTAAAACCCCCCAGCCCTCTGAAGCTCAGGCTTTATTCTCAGTGAAGTTTCTTGCACAATCATTAAAAATGTGGGCTGTTTGTACTCTTGAGCAACAAACCTGCTGTAATTACTTGTGCAAACTGAGTATATGTGCAGCTTGCTTCACTTGGGGGGGATCTGTAGCTCCACTCCAGCAGGGAGGAGATGAGCTGCCAGCCCTGCATGGTGCAGCAGGAGTGTGGAAGAAACACCACTGAATGCTGGAGAAGAGTCGGCAACATTGAATTTTTTTTTTGGAGAGCTCGATATATTTCAACCAGCTTCAGGAGCATTGCAGAAAAACTTTGTGGAACAGATCCCACCCTGCTGTTGTGTTTCTGCAGCCTACATCAGCATCTGATCCATCACTCAGGTTTTATGCCCAGAAAAATGGGGAACTAACTTGCTGCATAACATCAACCACTAATTTTAATGACAGCTAACATAACATGGCATTAACAAAACTAATTATCTCATTTTCCAAAATCTAGTGAGTTGGAATACGTTTTGTGGGAAATCTTCTATGGATATCTTACAGAGACTCACACTCTCAGCATTCTGGGAAACTTCTGCCCAGTTTCTAAGGATAATGCCATATGCACTGTTTCTCCCATTTCTCCCTGGATCCACAACAAACATGAATAAGATGCTTTCTTTGGACACTATCTGCAAAACATCATCCTACCAGTCTGACCTGTGCTCTCTTTCTCTGGCCACAACCCACTAACTCACCCCCATTGCCCTGTTTTGTCTTTCCTTTTGGCAATGATCTCTCTACTCCATTTACATACTCTCTTCCTTAGGCATTTTTATTCCTCACTTCTAGCACAGGTCTCCATCCCTTCAGAGTTCATTCTTTAGCATTCACAGACCACAGGCTGGAAGCAGAGATGGCTGTCTGATGCTCACCTTGTGGGTGGCTTCCCCCAGATGTCCAGGACACCAGGGTGTTTTAACAAGATTTTCCAGAAATAGACCCAGGACTTGAAGTTTCAGGATTACATCCCCTTCTCTGTATTTTTCATTATCACAATTTTTTTCCTTGTCTATTATTCTGTAATTATCCCTACCCTACTCAATTCCAAACATTCAAGCTTGAGAAAATACCTGCTAGGATTCAGTATGAAAGGATCATGGTAGCTTTATAACCACCCTGAATATTTAAAGCATCTGGAATCTTGAGTGCCCCAGTGCTCAGGGCTTTGGCTTTTATTCTATCAATTAGTGGAGATTAAGCTGAGTGAGGTGACTTGGATTTCCTTGTGTAACAAGGACTGTTGGATCCCAACAGGTCTTCTTTCTATGAGTAGACATGACTGGTCATCACACACAGAGGCTATCATTTTATAGGTCTATATGGATTTTTTTTGTTGCTGCTTTTTAACTTCACCTTGCAAGAAGTTTGGGAGATGATACTCTCTTTGCTGCAGCCAGCCATGTCTTCTAGAGGTGTATCTGCATTTCCACAAAGGTGGCAAATCATTTTTTCTGTGGAGGTGACCGTCTTCTCTTCACACATTATCTTACTTAAATATATTCCTTAGCACCTGTGTAGACAGCTCACCTTGGCAGAGCTCAGAGTAAGGTCCCAGAGCTAAGACTTTCTCATGCTGGCAAATCTGCAACCTCCTCCTTGGGTACAGGGACACATTCTCTGAGCTGTGGTTGCTGCAGAGGGTTACACTGTCCCTCTGTTCTATTGTCACTAGAACTCAAAATGGGTAAAACGAAAACCAAGGGATTTTAGCTGTATTTCCAAACCTTGAAAAACCTGGAGTTACAGAGCAACTTTTGTTGTGGCATTACTGTAAGGGGCACCTGTAAGATCATGTTTCTTAGCAAGAATTGTTTTCATTTCCTTTCAGACCCTGGCACCTGACCTAGACAATGCATTTTAAGATGCATTGAGAAGGACAGACATTCCCATCTCAATTCCCACCAAGATTCCTGGGACTGGACAGGGCTTTGCTGGCAGGTGACAGAGCCATCTTGACACCTAGAGAATGTTTCTGTGCCTTCACCTTTCATTGCTGCTGCCAGGCACAACCTCTAACTTTGAAAGAAAAATTCAGCCTGGTACACCTTCTTCCTGATTTCTGCTCCCTGGGTTTCATTGTAGGAGGTCTGGAGGTGTCACAGCTTCAGAGGTGGCTGCATAGCATTGGAAACCTATTGCAAAGACCAAGAAATGTCCAGATGTACAGCCATGTTAAACAAGGCATCCTAAAATCTGTTTCAGAAAACAACTGCAGACTGTATAGTGCAATGCACACTGTTTTCTTTTAATGTTAGGTTAATAAAGAGCGAGAAAAGAAAAACAAAAAGCAAGCAAGCAAACAAACAAACAAAAGGCCAAAAAGCTTGGCTACACAGCAGCTTTTATGAAGTGGTTAGCTCAGTCCAGCCCTAAGTCATTGCTATTTCTTTTCTGTAGGATCTTAAAACTGGAATTCTTCACAAGCCTTCCATAATATGCTGCTAATGACTCCTGTAAAGTTCTTTGTCAAATGAGTTAAAAAAGGATGCTAGTGCCTTATTGTTCCCATTTTCATGGTTTTACAGGCACAGCCTCCCTCAGCAGTGAGGTCTTCTCTGGCTTTTATCATCCAAGATTACCCTGGTGCTGATGACTTAACAAGATCTGACAAGATCACAGCACAGGGCAGTATACCTGCAGGTAAAACAAAGGTCGCTTTGGAGTAATTTTCTCACAGTCTGGAGCACGTAAATGTTCAACTCTTAGATGTCTTTCACTGGCAAGGGGAGCCTTGTAGCCCAATAAATACAGTTGTGCCTGTTGGAGGTGCACCTGGATGTCCTCCATGGGCAGCAGCAAACATCACCAGCACAAATGATGTGTGCAAATGAGTTAGCGGCTGAGATAATTTAGCAACCAGCTGTCAAATGCATGAGAAGCAAGCACAAAACTGAGTCTTTCTGGTAACCCAAAAGGCAGTGAGAAGTTATCCCAACCTGTTTTAAACTGCAGGGTCCGCTGTGACCCACTGTGAGGGGAAAGTTTCCCATACTGCTGGGAAGAGTGTTGCCCTCCCTGCCTGACTTGTCCCCACCAGAGCTATCCAGGGCTAATGCACTGTGGTTGGATATTCAGAGGAGGACTTGGTCTCCATTATGGACTTCTGTATATGTACAGTCTGATTCTACACTGCTCGTTCCCATTTATATTCCCTCAAAGAATCCACAGCTCCATGTGCTCATCCTTGCAAATGTCCTCTATAGATAATGTCCAGTTTATTTCAGTCCCTTGGTAAGGCTCTGACATAGGTCAGATCTTCTTATGGTCATCTTTAAGTCAGATGTCTCTGCTTATATTGCAGGGGGATTGAACCAAATGACCTTCAAAGCTCCCTTCCAACCCAAACCATCCTATAATTATGACATGATGAAGTCTCATATAATTTTCTCTCCCAGCTATTGTATCTGCATTTGCACAACGAAAAATGCATTTAAATAACCATGGAAAAAGGCAAAAAAATCACCCAGTTACACTCAGTCTAGTTAATGTAGGCCCCTTTTCCTTCCCTTGCTGGGAGCACTAGGAAGGCAGAGGTGTAGCACTCGTGTTACCAAGTTCTTTACAGATCACCTGATTACCACTCTTTCTACCTCCAGCATGCCTTGCCTCTCTTTTAGAGAACAAACTCTTTTGGGTCTGTTTTGAGCTGGTTTGGGCCAGTGTGCCATGGCCAAGGAAACAGCACAAATGCTAGCAAGCATAACATGTTTTCTTTCAGGAGTTTTTTCTATGACTCCCCATAAATCTTGGCTATTATTTTCTGAGCTCTTCCTTTCCACTGGAGACTTTGTTTGTCATGCACAGAGGCAGACTGTGTATTTGCAAGACCTATTTTCTTGAGACAAAATCTGAATGCTGGTAAGCCATGTTCTCTACTGCCCAGTCACAGGATGAACAACAGCACCATGACAACTGGGACCCATCTGAGACCCCGGGTGCATGTTTGGGCAGGGCTTCAGAGAGAAACGTGTGCATCATAGATAGGGGACAGCCCTCAGGAGAAACTCTGGACCCAGTGGTGCTGGAGGGGGAAGCACAGCCTTCCTGAAATGTGAGTCAGCCGCCAGGAGCATGACAACCAGTCTAACAGTGACCATAAGTGTAGCAAGGATTGCTTTACCCCTTTACTGGGCTCTGCAGAGCCATCAAGCTTGTTGGAGTGAGGCTGTGGGTGTGCTCTTGTGCAGCAGAGCTGCCTGCAGTCTGGCAAAAATTCTGTGGTGGAGTCCTGGAAAAGAGACCAAAAAAAGCCAAACTGCATGTTAAGATGGTTGCTGCAGAATGCTTTACCTACCTCATCCTTCCTACCACTTTCTGTAATGCAGAGAAGGGAGACTTCCTCCTGTGACTGATTATACTATTTTTTATTAGAACGTCTCAGGCACTGGCAGTGTGGAGCACCCATCCCAGGGCTTTAGGAGGTGTGCAAGCACAGTGAAGGCAGTCCCTGCCCCAAGCAGCCCATGCTGTAAAACAGAATAATGGGTAGATGAAACAAGGAGATTGGGAGGCAGCAAGAGAAACCAGTGGGACAGGTTTGGGAGGCATGTCAGCCAGTAAAGGCAGCTCACCAGTGTAATTTTAGGGAAGTTCTGCTGGTAGAGGTGTGATTTGAGAGAGGTTAACTTTGGGCTGTTTCTGATGGGGGTTCCTCACTACCCAGGAGACAACAAGAACTTGCTGGCAGAAAATGAGCTTGGGCTTTGCTGTGTGTTGGGGGAGTTGGCAGCAGTGACATCTGAGAGACGAGACGCTCTGAAGACCTTGGAAGCCAAGACATGTAGATACCAGCAAATTCCCATGCGGTGCCCTGCCTGATAGGTCTTTTTTCACTCTGCGGATCCAGAGTGTCTGACTCTGGCAATCTACAGGGCCATAATATTGACCACAGTTTCCCCCTCCCCCTCTCCTTTAATTTTCCTTCCTTCCTTTGTGCAAATAAAGAAAATGCACTGGGAATTCTTTTGAAGACAGCATGGTTGGGGTTTGCACTGGAATTTCATAAGGAAGCTTACGAGACATTATAAGATGTCTTTAGAAAAAGACTCTTTGAACCTTTTATCTTAATGTATTTACCTCTAGAATACACAGACTTTGCATTCAAGAAAAGCACTTTACAGGGAGAAAATTAAATACATAATGACTTGCAGGAGACCAGCAGACTATATCCTGAGAAATTTTACTGTGTGTTAGCAGTAGGGAAATTAAACCACTGACATACTCTTGACCTTGATTTTGGCATTTCTGTTCCATGACATAAAACAATTGAGTTAGTAGGAATATTTTATTATTGTCCCCTATAAATAAACTAGGAGCAGGATGCTGTAGATCAGTATCACTCATAATGGTGCAGTTGGTAGAAAATTCTGTTTCAATATTTCACTTCAATTATAAGAGCTCATATTGCCTTAGGTGAGTGTGATAAAAAAAAAATCACATAATAACAGGTTATTGTGCAATGGACTGTAAAACCATCAGACAAGGGTGTAAGCTTTTTTTTTTAAGTGGAAACCAACTGAATAAAGTGCCTGAAGTAATTTCTGTTACTTTTCTGGCATTCCTCTGGTTACTTTCTAGTACATGCTGAAGACATGCTGTAACTTCTGTTAGCAAAGTACCGTTGACTTACATGAAATGAAGAAAATTATTATGTACAATTGGATGAATCACCTTAGTTAGGAAGGCAGGAAACTTCAAATACAATGTATCCTTCTAACAACATAGTTGAAAGGAAATATTGAGCACCAAGCTGTGTGTTTCATGGAGAGGTTGGCTGCTGAGATGTCTGGTGGTGTTTTCCTCAGGCAATGTGACAGCACTAGCACAGTCTTGGTTAAACATTTATTGAACTAATGAAGCTGTGTCTAGAAAAGGGGTGAATGCATTAGGTTGGTCTAAAGCACCTTCATCCAAGGTGGATCCAAGGCCACAGAAGTACAGCACACTTGGCTAAACGTATTTCACCAAAGCCCAATCAAACTGCAGAGCAGATGTTGGCATTAGGCATTTTTGAGGTCTTCTCTGCAGCTCTCAGATGAGGATGTTTAGTACTTTTTACAACAGTGTTTAGGAGAGCAAATGGACACGTGCATACTCTGGCAGCCAGATAATTGTATACAAAAGATTGTCTGAAATCTGTGGCTTCAGGGGCCTTCTTGATAGATGCAGGGTTACACATAAAATTAAATTACTTAAAAAGCATACTGCTGTGGAATTGCATAGCCCACCTTTCTATCACCTATGGATATTTCACCTGTACTCACCAGCAGTGGCAGTAGTGCTATAGGATTTTTTTGTCTTTTTATTATCATGCTATCCCTTTAGCCTAGAGCAAGATATGATAACTGAAGTTATGGGAAATAGTTGCCAAGGCAGATCATGGACCAGGTCATCTCTCTTACTTCGTCTTTGTAAGGAAAAATGTGTCCAGAACTGCTAGGAAATAAAGGGAGCTCAACAAGGTTATCAATCCAGGATACCTACCCTAAAAAAAACCAACTTGTAGTCATGCAACATTGCCTGAAGTAAATGTAGAAATACAATGGAAAAGAAATCTACTGGTTTGCAGTTGCACAGAATAGTACAATAAGAATATGAATTTGCCATGGAATTAATTATGGGTTGAAGTTCTGTGCTAATTTGTGCGTCGTAAAATAATGAAAAGAGCACTGAGGCAACAGATCTGTCTCTTCTGAGTCACTACTTCAGCTATTACATGTCTGAATATTGTGAATCAGAAATTACATTGGGATTTAAGTCTTTAGCAAAACTGGTGTTCCAGTGTCTCTAGCTGTTATCCTGCCAGACTCATTCTTTTCTGTTGGAACATGTTTTGTGAGGTCTTGCTTTAATATCTGTGCAACCAGTTCCTATGCAAAATCTTGACTTATAAATAAAACATGTAATATAGACATGTATGCGTGCGTGTGTAGACCCACATGCATCCATGCAGATTTTGCTGCTTGGTGAATTCCTAAATGCTTTTAGAGACAGACTGCTTTGCTTTGGTGGCAAATGCTGCAGGCAGACAACTCTATGATGAAAGAGAGGAGTGATTCCTACAGCTCTGTGTCGCAATCTGTGCAGGCACAATTCCTGCCTGCTGAAGGGGTTCATTACACAGAGGCTCCCCAAGTGGAAATAAGGAGTCAGATGGCATATCAACCGTGTCCTATCAACTGATCCCTGCCATAATTTCATCTTTTTCCTCCCTGCTGTTTATGACGTGTTTTGTTTTGCTGTTAATGTTTCTCACCTGATGTTCAGATTCACTCCTGCAGTAGCATCACAGCACCCAACCTCTGATCCTTGCCACATGCCTGTCAGCAGCCAAAACAGCTGTGCCAGATGGCTTAGAGCTAATGGAGAGCCTGGTTCCTTTATGACCAGCCGCATGGTGGATGAACGGAGTCAATAGCTCTCAGTGTCAGCTAAGATGCAAAATCCTGCATTTAGTCTATCTCCTGCCGGGTGCTTAGTTCTCTGCTCTGAATTGATTTTCCCTGATACAATCATTCTTATCTGAACTTTTATAAATCGTTTTCCAGTGCCAGATTTGCTTTGCTTTCTGTGGATATGTTTGCCCTTTCCAGTGGCAAAATCCTCTTTGGACAGACAGTGACTGTGAAAATCCCCAGTCTCTCCATCGAAAGAGACCGTGAGAGCAAATTTGTCTGTACAGCAAAGTGCTCCCATAAATAGCAGGCTTATTTGGTAAAGGGTGGTTTTGTTAGGCAGGGAAGGGAGAGACATTTCATGGCAATTTTGTATCACTAGATATTTAGGTTCAGAAATATCTTTATCCGCTTTGGGAATCCAAAACTTCCTGTTTTGACTTGCACTCTAAATATATATAATTTTTAAATTACAGGTTTACGTCAAGAGAACAATTTAGTCAAGTATTACTTTCTTTGGAGAATACATCCTTGTTGTTACTCATAAATTAGGGCATGCATTCAGGCATAAAGTATGTACGGATACATTAATCATAACCCATGATCCACATTATGGGTTTTCTGCTGGTTTTCTTTTGGACATGGGGCAATTGATACAAAGCTGGAAAAACGAATGACAGTGGGGGTCTGATTGGAGGTGAGGGGAGTTACTGGTCAGGAAGGACAAGAGGACATGCTAGGGATTTTGGAGGATCCAGTTCTTGCCTTGATGTAGCCTTTCTGCACTGCTGAGCTGAGGTGGCCTGTGATCAGGGTGTGCTTTGCCTTCCATCTTCCTCTGCTCAGACAAACTGGTAACTTCACAGGGTGCAGCAAAGTCAACCAAGGTTCAGCCTTGTTTAGCCACCCCAGTACCTGAAAACTAGAAATTTATCCTTCAGCACTGGGCTATCTCTGTGCTGAGTCTTGCTCTAAGCCCTGGATTGCAAAGAACTGAGTAGAAAGATGCCCCACATTATGGATGTCCTTGTTAAGGAAACTTCTCTGTTGGGAGGCACCCAGCTCGAGCTGTTATTTTGTTATTTAGTTATTGCACCAAGATTATGTTATTATTTTAGGGATCAAGACATCTTGAGACTCTGCTATGGCAAATGTGGGGTCAAGCCAGTAGGGAAACCTGGTCTCACAGTGTGAATGTTGTGTATGTCGCTGTGAAGGTGCCTCAATCACACCTTAGGTAGTGTGAGTGTGACTGCCAGAGTGGCTCCTGGATGGTTGGAGAGGGAGGTTTCCTTGGCATTCCAACTAGATGTGTTGCAAATAGTACTGTAAGAGGTTTACTCACCAGGCACAGTGCCTTGGGCATGTCTCCAGCCCGCATTTCTTTCAAAGGGTATAAGTTTCCTACCTGATCTCTAGACAAGGAGAGGGCAGTTCAGGGATGAAAGGCTGCTGGGATTTTGTTCAAGGAGCAGCCTGCTGCAGTAAGAGTAGGAAATGTACAAGTGGACTAAGCTGTACTCCAGTTCACACCTGTAAGTGTTGCAGGAAGGATGCAGGTGGCCCAGACAGTTCTGGTGGTGATTTTTTTCAAAAGCTCAGCAGTCAGGGAGAGACCCAAAACTTTGTTCCAAGGTTCTTCTAAGTCAAAAGTTTGGACATATTTGTTTCATGGGGAGTTTACCCCAACAGCTCTAATGTATAATCATGAGAAGACTGTTCTTCTAAAAACAATTTTTCACATGTGTTTTCTGGTGCCTGCTGCAATTCCTGAAGTTTATAGTGATCCGTGAGCAAATTTGTCATAAAATGCAAGCACAGTGTTTGATTGTATTAAAAGAATCATGATATGTAAAATAGCATAATTACATACTCTTCTGAATACTGAATAGGGCTTATCTGTATGCAATTCAAAATATCATGCTTGAAAAAAATGTGTGTTTTTGTCCCATGTGAATTGCCATAATAAAAGCTGAACCTGTCCCAAGGAATATTTGTGGGCATCAGTACCATACCCAGCAGCAAAAGGCCAATGCTAAGACCTTGAATACAACCTCTGCCTTCCTCTGGAGCTGGGAATCAGAGCCAGGTTATGCCCCTTTGGAAGGCTCATTCTGCTAAGCTTTGAACTGCTTGGTGCACCTCCTCCCGTGGAAGACAGCCTGTAACTTGTACAAATGACCTGCTTGTGTCGTTCTGCTGTAGCAGAAGGAAGATGGTTAATTTGTATATGCTGCTTCCACTTAGGGCATTTTATGAGATAAAAATATGAGAAGCAGCCATTGCCATTGCCCCGCCCCTCCAGAGCTGCATTTGGTGGAGCACAGGCAGTGATGTGTTTTGGTGTCACACTGGCTGATGTCACACATGTAAGTTCTCGATGGAATCTGTGTGTTCCATGTGACAAGCTCAAACGCTCACATCCACTGTGTACATGCCTAACTCTCAGCCTTCCCCTAATTTTAGAGTAATCTGCATTACTCTGTGTAGTACATCCTACACAAACCTGCCCCAAGGAATATTTGGTTCCCAGTACAGAGGATAACAACATCTGTTTATGACCACTGTGGTAAAGAGAAATTGCCATAAGAGTTTGGCAATGAGTTTTGAGTTTTCCCCATTAAGCTGATTCAGCAAAGCTAAAATGAAATGGCCTGTCAGAGCATGCCAAAGGGAGCCATTTACTGCTCAGAGAGCTCGCAAAGTGTCTCTTTGTTTGTTTTCCCCAATATCTCAACCCCAAAACTTTCAGGAAAATTATAAACAACGCCTCATTATGTTTATGTAAAAGAAATTGAAATTACTGCGCACAGCTATCAGTCAGACATGATCAGCCAGCTTCAGCCCAGAATGATTTTGGCTAAAGAAACCTTTGCAATGAATGTACCCACCCTCTAGCTCCACAGTGCTGTGAAATCTCTGAACCAGGGTCACTGTATCACTGGTAACACAGGATGTGCCGAGGCCCTGCTGAGCCCACCCATGTTGCAGCAGTCTTGTGTCCAGAAGATCCCCCAGCTTCCTCCACTTACTTAATCTTTCTCATATCATTATATATCCCCTTTGGAGCCAAGTTCCAAAAACAGTGCCCATCCTTTTCCTTTTCATATTGGTAATGTTCTTTTGTCCAGCACATACACACTTGCACGTATCCACACACACAAACTGGTTCCAGCTGTTGTAAATTATGGCACAGAAAATGCTTTTCTCTTTAAAAAAAAGAAGTGAATGGAGGATCAGCACACAATCCAGATAGTGAGGGAGCAAATATTTATCATTAGCAACTACATCTTTCTCATGCTTACCTGCATACTTGTGTTCCTTAGCTGGTTCCTTTCTCTTAATTGACTTGGGTTGGACTAGAACGCTTGCTGTTCATTTTTTAAGAGCATTTACCTTCTGTAAGGACAACTTAGTTGCTCTTTTTTTTGTTTGAATATTGCACTTTATGGATTCTCATCTTGTCTGGAAAGAATATTTTTGTCTACATCTTTGGCCTGAACTTTGGGTTAGCTCAGTAACATTCATAGGAGCAGCAATGCCTTTATTAGAGGCCATCACTGAAGCCTCTCACCAAGTCTCAAAAGGAAGGCAGAAGTGTTGCTAAAAGGTTGTCTGAGACTTTTGCTGTCCTAATTAGTTTTCCTTGGGACATATTCAGGTTAGTATTAAGATTTTTCATAGGTAGGACCAATAGTATTTCTTTTCTTATGGTATGTTTTCTTCAAGTTACTCTAGAGGTCAAAGAAATGTCCTTTCTAGAGTATCCCAGAAGATCACAATGGACAGAGAAAACAAATTCGTTCTTATCTCATTGGACTGTTCTGCACCAGCATGATGGCAAGTTTTCTGATACCACTGATGTGTTTGAAATGTGTTATGGATTTGTGCAACTGATAATAAGCAGCCTAAGTGTTGAACAGCAGATGGGCTAGAAGCAGACCTGGTACAGACCTACCGGAGAAGAAAATATGTCATTAACAAAATCTGAAATCCATGCCTAATGACAGTCGTTTGCATTTCTCTCATTATTGGTCCCCAGCCTTCAAACCTGTATTTTGGTCATTGAAGCATCTCATCTGACAGGCTGATTTGTGCTGCTGCTCAGGCAGTATAATGAACAGTAAAATAAAGCCAAGTGCTAGGAATATATTAGAACTGTTGCCAAAATGTGCTGAGAAAAGTCTGCTAAAATTAACAAGTGCGTTGTTTTCCTTGAAAACATTATCTGTCCTGAAAATGAAGTTCAAGACAGTCATGTTTAAACCCATAGGCTCGGGCCAATTTATAATCCTGTTTACACGGATGTAATTGACATCAGAAGTTGGCTTGCAGTGTGCTTACACTACACCTCAGTGCCATTAGCAGTAACTGCAAGAGAACTAGGGGCAATTTTTGAATATGTTCTACTTTACGTCATATATCCATGACAATGTCACTTAGCAAATGAGACATTTCTTTTATCTGTCTGCAGAAAATGTATACATCAAATTAACCCCCAGCCAGAGAGACACTAACAGACCTCACAGCTGAATTTTGAAGTATTCCATTGGCTGAAGTTTTCCTTTGCAAGAAACATTGCTCTGTCTGTAAGTAATTTTTGCTTCAACCACAAAGAATACGTTGGTGCACAGAAAATTTCTCTCAGGAATGTCTTGTTAACCTAGCAATTTAAAACTGCTCTGAGTGTGGGAACAGCAAATAGCCTTGGTTTCTGCTTTTCTAAGTCTGTTACAGAAAAGCTTCATGATCTGTTAACTCCTTGGTCTGTGCATAACTCTTTTTGTGGAGACAAGACTGAGGAGGGCTTCTAATGTCTTCTGCCAGTGCCATATTCCAAGCCTGGTATCAAAGACCAGACAAAGAATGCACTCAGGCAACACTTGCCAAAGACTCCCAGTCTGATTGTGCACAAACTATCAGGAGTTTTCTGATGATATTCCAAATAAATATTCTGTGACTTAACAAAAACACATAATCGCTGATGCTAAAGACCATATATCCTGGGAAACCAGACTTTTTCAAATATCACCCAATTTTCTGTACATTTGTTGTCCCTGCCAGCTCAGTGTTAGGCATCCAGCAGCATCTCCAGCAGTACTTCAAGGCAGTAAGTACAAGGTTCTATTGAGGCGAAAAATAATTTAGGTCTTTTCTAGCCTTAACAATTCTATGATTCTATGATTCTCTGCTCTCCACATTTGCATATATTTAAGTGCTCATGCACATTTATGTGTGTCAGGAAGGTTGAGATTGGATATTAGGAATAATTTCTTCACTGAAAGCACTATCAAGCACTGTCACAGGCTGCCCAGGGAAACGGTGGAGTCACCATCCCTGGGGGCATTTAAAAGATGTGCCTTCATGGCACTTAGGGACATGGTTTAGTGGTGGACTGGGCAGGGCTGGGTTAATGGTTGGACTCAACAATCCCAAGCAAGTTTTCCAAACTACACTATTCCATGATCCTATGTGTGCTCACTCACTGATGGGCCCAGCACAGAGCACCACTGCTGATTCACCGGCAGAGCTTCCCCCCGTTCTTGCTCACCGGTTTTCACGGTTTGTCTGAGCCAAATGCCAAACATATTTGGCTCTGTTTTGCTGTGAGCTCTGATGAGCTCACAGAAAGGAAAATCCCCTCAAGACATTGCAATAGAAATTAACCAAAATACTTCCTCTTGGGGAAATGCCCTAGCAGGCATGAATCAAATGTCAACAACATGTAGATTACAAAAGTCCTTCCAGTCTGGTGCCATATAAGGATCATAACCAGCAGGATGATCCCAATCTGGATCCAAATCAGCACAGGCAAGGAAAAGGGCTTTCTGGAGCTGAGTGTGAATATACATGTTGGCAGATAAGAGTCTTCACTCTTCACTTTGCGTCCACACACTGTGTGCTGGTTGTGGGTTCATTTAATTTCATTTGGAGGTTTTTAGTTCATTTCACACACAAAGTTTTCATGCAGAAATATCCATGTCTCTGTTCAGCCATGAGATGGTCATCCTGTTGTCTGCCAGGAATCATCAACCTGACAAATCTTAACCTAGTGGTGATTGAACCTGTCAAGTCTTGTGTTTGCACTGTGGCAGCACAGCATATCTGGGCATGAAGTCTTCAGCTGCTTGGAAATTTTGGCTAGCAGCAAGTAGCATGAGCTACTGTAAACTCAAGCACAAACATTATTTTCTCTCTGTGGTGTTTATCAAGTCATGTGTACGGTCCTGGGTGCAGGGACCCCAAGCTCCAAGTGAGGACTCTGGTAAATGCCATTCCATTTGCACAGTTAATTTCTGTGTGTGTCTGTGTGAAGCAGAACTTCCTCAGGAGCAAGCTTTAGGAGAACAAACTCACAAAGCCTTTCACAGCCCATCACTGGCCTCCTCAGTCCTTTCTTTGAAGGTGCACTTCTATGACCTAACATGCATGTTGAGCCATAGGTAGTCAAAAGGAGCATGAACACACACACTCACAACTGCTTTTTCTCCTGAGGGGAAGGATGAAAGATGCTGAGTAGCATTGATGCCTATTGATTTTTGCCTTTCTTTCTTTTATGTATTCTCTGTATTTTTTATACATATATTTGGAGCTCTGTAGCCTGTTACTGCATTCACAGCTAGTCTTCCCAGTGCTTTTCCCTGCTCTGATAGGCAGAAAGACAAAACATATTCCAAAGCCCCTATCCTATCTTGGTTGTCCTTAGAAAGCAAGGCTGAAAAACAGCTCTTTGAGGCACATTTTTATCAACAAGTTCAGTTTCTGTCTGAAGGGAGAGGACTTAAAAGGGCCTTGGACTGTGAGGGAGTTGCATCACCACTTGTGCTCCTAATTGGTGTTTTTTGTCAATTATGCTAATTTACTAAACTTATAAAACCTGTATTCACCCCGTGAGGATGGGCTTTTGTGGACATTTTCCATATCTGCCCCTGGAGGCCTCCAAATAAAGACCAGCTTTTATATTATCTCCTATATTAAAATTATCTTGAAAGTGTGTGTTGTTTCATTTCCAGGTTGAAAAAGGCACCAGCACGTGGCAAAGTTTGGTGGCATGGCACAGCACAGGCAAGCCCAGCAGCTAGGCACTGGTGTGGGGAGGGAGTACAGCAGCCACGAAGAACAGAAACCTGTAAAACAGAGCAGCCCTTCTCACACTCCATGGGTTTTGATAGTGACTTGAGGAATGTCCTGTTTGTGACACGGAGTGAAAGCAGCCTGTTGGTCTGTACGTACAGCCAAGTGCCTCGTGCAAGGCATGTGTGTTACCAACAGGGACCTCGCTGTGTCCCATGAGAATGGCCCAAGCCACAGCCTCATGTGGGCTAAATGGGAGGATCTGGGATGCAGCACCAGGCTCAGCAGCTGAGCAGCATGGGAAAGCTGCTGGGAAAGGGCAGCACTAAAGGTAGGGGGAAACGTGGCACAGAAAAGGGCTGGTGGCAACAGTGGGGCATCAGGAGAATGGGTTTTGTGGGACAATTTTTATGGGGAAATCCAGCAAGTTTGAGAGACAGTATGGTGAATAGAGAAAACAGAACTCAGACAAAACTTGTGAGAGCAAAATGTAACCTTCTCGTGTGCTTGTGGTCTGAGGGAAAGAGAAGGAACATCTGTTTGCAGTGGCTGCAGGTGAGGTATATAGGCATTATGCAAGCACCAACAGCACCATAAATAAGCCACAGCTTTAAAAAATGTATCTCCTGACTGCAGGAGGTAATGTGGGTGCTGTGTTTAAAAGCCCTACCTGCTGATGTCCACAAACATCCATAAGGATGGAAGAGAATCCAGGGAAGATGGAAGTCAGCTCTCCATGCCCTGAGCAGAAATCTCTTGGATTAAAAGTCTGGAGTTCAGCAGGGTAAACATCCTCCTTTCTCCACCAGGGACAAATAGCACTCACTCTCCCTGCAGGAGGGGGGACCTCCAGTGCTGAGCAGTCCTGTGCGAGGCCCCAGTTCAGCACACTGCTGTGCACGTGCCTGCCACTGGCTCCAGCCATAAGCACTGCCCAGCACTGCTCCCCCACTGTTAATTAATGTCAGATGTGCATCCAATCACACAAACGGAGAGCATGTATCTACATATATCCTGGTCTGTTGTTAAATACTTAGCAGCAATATCCAGCTCCCACAGCCATCACCTGGCCCAAAAAGCCTCCAAATTCTCAATGAAGTAAAAATGTTTGGCTATTCCCCCCTCTGGTCAAACGTCTCTCAGCAACATCTGCAAAAAGGTTGTAACTTTGCAATGCAAAACATGGTCATGAGTGTCAAAGCGACAGAAGTTTGAAGGTAAGGTGTTACTTCTACCTGTGTCCCACAGTGTCGAGCCTGAATTTAAAGCAGCAATGTGCATTATGCAGTTAGCATTAGAAAATCACAGGATCTTTCCAGTATTTTGGACATTTGTTCATTTTGTTGGAGATATATCCTAAAGTCCCCTACTTTGTTGTTTGTTTTCTTTTTCTTTGGAGATCCAGATCTCAGATTTAAAATCAAATGCTGTTTTTAATTAATTAATGAATGATGGGATTTGCATTCTCACTGAATGAACTCTTAGTCCATGCAATTAAATAAAGGATGGTCCTCTGCAGAAGTAGCAATCTTGCTGCTGCAAGTCGCAAACACCTCACCTTTAATACTGCCATATTTTCCTGGATATAATATGGTCTAAATCTAGGGGATTAACACTTTCTTTATGGCATCAGTGTCTTCCATTTCTGTTAAAAATTGCAGTATCTTGTTCTACCACTTTTGGTAAAATAATTAAGCTTCTACAGAGATTTCTGGTGTGGAGGCACTGGCAAACCACAACACTGAATAAGTTATGATCTGGTTGGTAGGGATTTCATATTTAGTGTGTCTTTAATTGTATTGTCTGAGATACTGTGAAAAATACCTGACATTAAATTATCCACCATTTCCTACAAAATTCCTTCCTCTCTCCTTCTCCCCAATAGCATGGTGCAAGGCCTGTCGCTACAGTAATGGGACACTGAAGTAAAAAAGACATCTGTCATGGATTTGGCCAGATGGCATATTTCTGTTTTTAAATCCAATTGTGAATTGGGATAAAATTAAATGAATAATTTTGAACAGAAATGGAGATTAGAGAGAGAAGATCAGAAAAGCCAAATCTTTTTGTTCTGATGCTATTAAAATGAAACATCATTTTTCTTTCAAAAACTCATTTTGAAAGCCAGCAAAGTTGTTGTTAAAAGGTCTTATCTCATGAAAAGTAAATGAAATGTTTCATATTGGGTCAAATAAAATGCTTGTTTGAAAAAAGCTGGGGGCTTTTTTTGAGCATGGAGTTTTTGCAGCTATATCAACTATGCAATTATTTAAATTGAAGTAATCCTGCTCTGATCTATAAAACTATAGACCAAGACTAATTTCTTTAATACTCACCCACTTACTTTGGAATACTATCAAAGTATCCAGACTAGTACCCAAAAATTTGATCAACATCAGAGCGTAAAATGCAGTTTTATGCACTCTAGCTGAGGCAATGAAAAGGTAGGTATAATTAAATCCTTCCTTTGAGCAACATTTTCTTTTTATTGAATACTTTTTAAAAACAGGAAGATAGACAGGAAACAGGAACTGGAAATTGTTACATCTCATGCACGACTGATTGTTAAACAAAGGCATAATTCTGTTCATCGTTGTTCAGAGAACTGATGAAAACCTTCCTTCACTGTTTCAATCTCTACTCCATGGCCAAAATTCAAGTGATGTACCTTGTTACTGTCAACACATTAGTAAGAGGTGTGCTAGGATCCCCTGGAGTCCCCTGGCTAGCAGGTTGGTAGAATATACAGACTGGTACTGGGCAGAAATGCCATGCAATTGGCAGCAGAATGACCCAAAGGATGACCACAGATGGAGATCAAGATGACTCGGAGGACAGGCTGAGGGATGTGCCAAGGTGCTGTCCCATTTCCTGCCACTGGTTGCAGGTGCCATCTCTTGGGCACCTGCTCCAGCTCCAGCAGGACAGCTTTGTGCTTCATTTCAGTGTGACACACCTGGCCAAGCTGCCCCTGCTGCCTCTGAGGCACATGCAGGCTCTCAGTTCTTGCTCCCAGGACAGGTTTCCATGTGGTTCTGGCCCCTGCAGCAGCTCCCAAAAGATCCTGGTTGGCTGGAATGCTGTGTTCCCCAGATCCTGTGTGTCATCTGATTGCATGGTGCCCACTCTGTCTTTCTCATCCCACTCTTGGGAGGAGGAAAGGACAATTTTCAGAGCTGCAAGAGTCTATGGATGAACAAACAAATAGCATGGTTGTCTATGAAGAGTCTTGTAACCGATTTAGGAAGAACAAAGCAGTAATGATTGCAGAGAAAACCTACCAGTCATCCCTCAGCAGGAGGCACCCCAGGTGCCCTTTGGCTTCTGCACCTACTGGTACCTTTTTGTTCAGCCTTTGCCCAATACGAGCACAGCACGGTCCTGTTTCCTAAGTCCTGGTACTGTTTTTGAACCCATGCTCTCTGGTCTGATAGCTCAGAAATAGGCTGTCATGGTGCTGGACACGTGGCTGTCACAGCAAGCATTGCCAATATGGCCAAACAGCCAGTCAAATGTCCCTAGGGGCTCCAAACCTTGTGTCAGCCCGTTTTGGTGTTGAAATCAGGGAACAAAATGTATTACTGTGTACAAGTAATATGAGTTCAAAACACATCTTCAAATCCCAAACACTGTGTTTGTGGTTTTATACCCGTTTGCAGTGATACCTTTTTGCACACTGCTACGGTTGCTGCAGCAAGGACCACATACCTTATGAATATTCAGGTATTCTCTTGTGAAAGGAATTCAGCACATTTTCCCTTGACAGAGGGTCTCTCTCAAAAGCACTTCATGCCAAGCTAGTGCTGAAGGAACACGTTTGGATTGTGTCTCTGATGTCATAGGCTGCATGACAACAGTGATTATATATCGTGAAATAGTGAAATACCAAGAAACATTACACATATTGCATTAATCAAATCTGCCTGGTCAAAGTAGACCACCTAATAGATATATTTAGTACATAAAACAACACTTAAAAACTGTTTTCATTTTAGCTTTTGATTCTCCCTCAAACAGTCAGAAATACTCTGCATGTGCAACTGAAACCTGTGTTAAATTAGCCTTAGAGGGCTCATATTTTTTCACTTTGGATCACTAAATCAAGTCAAATTCTAGCCTGTGATGAAAAAATGTCTCCTTATTAAATGATAGTAAAACACTGAACAATTTGATCTTTCCATATCATTATGTCAAGCAACTTCATTTGCACTAAAGAAGAGACCAGCAGTAAATGCAACCTTTGAGACCACAACAAAAAGCCCCTCTAATTTCAGGAGATGTTGCTAGCACACATCAAACTACACATATTTTATTACCAGCTCCTAGAATGATGAGCACCATTTCTCCTCTGTGAAAAGTGACTTCCAGTCTAAGAATTTTATCCAGAAATAGAATGAGTTTGAATTACTAATCACATTTAGGCCTCAGCAATGTAAGTAGCCAGCTTATGCTATTACTTCTTTCTTTTATATATATATATATAGCTTTAGAAAAGTGTTAGAGACCAGCATGGTACACTGCCATGACAACCAGACAGAAGCTCCCTGCAGAAGTGCTGCAAACCCACCCTGTCCCCTTTCCCTGAGGGAGCTCTTTAGAGGAGGAGAGCCTGGTTCAGGCTTTTTACGTTTAGCACAATTTGGCAGGATGTGATAATCTGCTGGGCAGGCTGGCTCAAGTCCCTGCCTAAGGCACTCATCACTGTTGTCTGTTTTCAGCCTTTCCCAGAAGAGGATGTCCTTTTCTCTTGACACAGTCCTTCAGCCCCAGAGGCTTGGATTCGATAGAAGCAGTGACTCAAGGGAATCTGAATCAGCCATGAGCAAGCTGATGTTCAGCTTCATCTCCTAACTCCCAGCTACTCCAATGACCTTTAAACAATTCCTCTCCTTTCCTAGAGTCCCTTGCCAGCTGTTGTCATGCGAGGTTTAAAATGGGTTATTGATTTTGGCTCTTAATCCTTCTCTGTAATCTGGCCTCTTTAGCACCTCTTTGATAGTACAAAAATTCCTAAATATTGTTATTTTTTAAATTTTTCTTTGTTCTTTTTCTTATCAACACTTCTGAGAGTTCAGGCCATTTCTCTTGTGTCTTTCCTGTCAGTTACTGACATTCTTCCTGTCTGATCTTTCTTGAATTTTTTACTTTCCCTTCTGTGCCTCTCTTTTCTCCATGCTCCCCTCAGCCATTTACTGCGAGTGGCTCTTGGGAGGAACCTGGATTTACCCTCCAGCTCACCAGGACATGTCAGGGAGCACCTTCACATTCACTTTCCATGGGCTGGGTTTTATGCAGAAGAGTGCAGAGTACCCAGGTCGAGTGGGAATCTGGCAATCCCCAGCGGGTCCCTCTGGCAGCAGGATTGCCAGCCAGAACTCTGGGATGCTCTGCAGTATAAACCTGCTGCAGAGTTTATACACAGGCTAGCACTTGACCCATCAGACGTGATGGTTGAAACTACAGGACTGGGTGGGGAAGATCCTGCCTTAAGTGTTTGTCTTTATTGCACCTGTCAGTAGATCAGTACTAAAAGCCTTTTCTCCTGCCCCTCCCACCCAGCAAAATGCACTGGGTCAAGTTTGCCTAGT
The DNA here is from genome assembly GCA_013398055.1 of Ifrita kowaldi. Classification (NCBI taxonomy): domain Eukaryota; kingdom Metazoa; phylum Chordata; class Aves; order Passeriformes; family Cinclosomatidae; genus Ifrita; species Ifrita kowaldi. Next base: position 213,821 of record VZRS01012646.1, read on the forward strand.
CTCTGTGTCCCAGAGAGCTGATGGATCCCAGAGTTGAGCACCCACAAGGCAATAGTGGAAGGAGCCCATATTCCCCATCCCCAAACCATTTTGTCCAAAGCTGCATTGCTGGGCAGGGAAAGGAACTCTGGGGAGAGAAACTTCATCATGTCAGCTCCATCACATGCCCTGTGTGCCAAGGCATCACTGTCAAGGGTCTAGATTTGCAGCCCCTGCTCTGCTGGATTTGCAGTTCGAGACCAGTTTGCTGCCTTAATTTTTTGCAGTGCCTAATTCTTCTTATACACTGCAGAAATTACCACAGCTACTCTCCTAAGAGCTGTATGGATCCCACGTCTCAGGTCTTCTGCTCACCTGCAGTTTTGGTCCACAGCTGGTTGGATCACCAGTGGGTTCAGCAAAAGGGACAGAAACAATTTGCTCCTGAGGCATAAGAAGCACCCCAACCTCTACCTCTAATATTTGATTTTCCTCATTGTCTGGTCTAGGTGCCACAGGACCTTGTTTTCTGAGTTAGTCTCCTTCAAAATCTCATGAGAAAACAGGGATGTGCAGGAGATCAAGGAAGAAGAGGCTCTGAACTGGGAATCCAGACCAAAAGTGTGGGTGAGTAATACCTGGCTGGGTTTTGGAGGACCCAGGACTGAGTTACATGAGAGGACAGTCATGGGATGGCTGTGGGTGGTGCTGGTGCAGTGAGTGCAAGAGAGAGGGGCAAGGTGGGCAGCAGCGTTTTTGCAGACTCACGAGAGAGGAATGAGTCCCAAGAGACACAAGAGCAGGAACTTGTAGCAATCAGGCTGGGAGAGACTGTAACTTAAATCTAATGGCTGTAGGGTTGGAGGGAAAGGAACATTAATGTAATTTTTCTAAATCCCAGACTAAGAACCAGAATCCTTGAGAAAGCCTTCGGATTAACTGATAGCACCACACAAAATATGCAGACATAGCTTACATTTTTCTCAGGCTTTAACTACCTTAATATCTCAGATAATAGAAGGATGTCAGAAAAATTTAAACACCCAGAAGCCTTTGGAATTTGAAAAGCTCTCTCAAAACTTAATTAGACCTAGTTATTTAATCTGAACAATTATTTCACTGTGGGCTCTCATTTTTTTATTTTTTCTTTCACCTGCAGTGCTCCATACTGGAGTTCACGCTGTCCTGTGAGAGGCGCAGGATCCCCTCCACTGAGCATGACCACCAAGTCCAGCATCTTATCTTTTGCCAAGAGTTTCAGGGAAGGTATGCTCTTCTCCAGGACTGTAGCATACTGGACCAGCAAGGCTAGGCTTAGCTACAGGCCATGGCTGTCACACTCCAGGCCTGGCCTCTGTGACCCAAAGCTTTTCTACCCAGTCAATCAGAATGACAAACATTTCAGAACTCAGCAGTTTAACAAGTCCCATAAAGACAGTTAACATCCCATGAGATTTTACTCCCAAGTTCATCACTAGCTCTTTCTGGGGAGAAATAGATCAGCAAACAACCAAAGCAACAGCCACCATTTTGTGACACATAATGCTTTTTCAAGAACCATTTTTCTTGAGTTTCCATTTCTCTTTCTTAAGGGGAAGAATAACACGGAGAATATCTCACGAGTTTTAATAGTCAGTCGTGAATTGAACATCACATAACTCCATACAAAATCATCTTTTCTACATTTTTATGTATAGGATATTCCAAAAGGGGTAGAGGGGTGTTCCTATTAGGAGCAAATAGGACCAAAAGATTATTAAATGAAAATATTTCACAAAGTGAATTTCTGCCTTCTGAACACCTGTAGTCAGATTTCTTTCCAAAACCAATGAGATTCAAGAAAGCTCAGTGTATCTGTAGGATCATTCATGGAGGACCCCATAGGGGGTGGGCGAGCTGTGGCCCCAGACTGAACTACTGGCATATAAAGGGGGCAGCTCCCTCTTTCTTCTGTCGTTCAAGTCCTTATCCTGCCTGTGTGCCCTGGAGGAGGCCAGGGAGAGGATGCAAGAGGAGCAGATCTGCTGCTTCTGACAAGTCACAGTTTTGGCTGCAAGGAAAAGTTAACAGGAAGGTCAGCAGAGTGATGGCTTTCAGGTATCCTGTGCCCTGCACAGCAGAGGGTACCCGAGGTTTCTTATCAGTGATTTCAAACACTAACTACACCTCCAGACTCCATCACTCCCATTGCCTATCTTGAGACAGAAGGGAAAGGACAGCTGTCCCTCAAGGTGACTGCCTGCTGCCCTCTAGGTTTTCCTGATCCTTGAAGAAGGGGTTGCATTTTTAAAATTATTGATACCCCTCATCATTTCTCCCCCTTGGGATTTCAGAGTCCCCTGGCCTGTGAGTTCGGCTGCCTCCACTCTTTTGCATATTTAGACCATGCATGTCTTTGTTGTCCTCTCCTGCAAATGTACCATCCCTCTTTCCTAGGAAATGTGAGAGGCCCATGGAGATGCTTTCTGCAGTCAGCTGAACAGCGTGAGCACCCCATAACCTCACTGCACTCTGGCATCAGGCTCCTTTCCTCTCTTGCTGTCATTTCTGAGGCTACTGCTGTCCCTGCCTTTAGAGGCAATAATCAAATACTTCAGGTCTTATGCTCTGCAGCCCCACACAGATCCACCAGCCGCCGAGGCAGAGTCAGACTCTTCCCTCCCAGACCTCACCGTGGGGCTGGGTCCTGTATCCAGTCTGGCTCAGGTTGCCTCTCTAGAGCAGGACAGGTCAAGTTACATGATCCAAGTGCAGAGCATCAGAGACAAGAGCTCTTCAGCTGAGCTTGTCACATTTAGCTCCATTTAGGAACAATGGGGAGGGAGAGATGCCCATATGGTATAATTCAACTAATCTCATTTATGCATCTGCTTTAGGATGGAATGAAGTGTGCCCTAGATTCACTGACTCCAGATACTCAGATTGTGGTGACCACTTCAGATAAAGATGTCTACAAGACTGCCAGAGGAACCACACCCTGATAGACAAGTTGCTCTGAAAGTGTGTGGTTAACTCAGCAATCTCCTGAGACAGGTCTTTTTCTGGTTTACTGTATATGAGCTCAAGGCAGTTTGATAATAAATTGAAATACATTCTTAAATTAAATAAGAATATTCATGCAACACATGGCACCAGGTTGAACTGAACTAGTGCATATTCTTATGTAGATAAGGTATGTGATGATATGCCTGATCTGTTATTATGAACAACTGATTAGACTGAAGTAACCTTTTTGCAATTAGCAAAATAAAGTGCTTGAGTAATCAAAGAGTTCTCTTTTCTAAGACTATCACAGTATCTGTGCTCAGATCCAGTGCTCATCATTAACCAAGAATTTCCTCATGTTGCTTTTTATCCCTTTGCTTTTTAAACTTTCTTGCTTGATCTGGAGCAGCTCAGCCCCCACATATTATTCACAGTTCAAAACTGGAGCTACATCTGTTATCTCAGAAATGTTCCAGTCGTCTCTGGGCTGACACTTCCCTAGCAAGAAGGGCAACAAGGAGCAGTCAGTCTGGCTATGGATGTCTATGTATATAGGGAGTATCTTACAGAAAAGTCAAGGACTGGAGGATTTTAGAAAATATCAAATGCTTTCTTTACAGGCCACACTGCTGTCACAAGAATGCAGTTACTGTGGGCAAATCAAGTTAGCTCAAGGCTTACGGAAGAGTGTAGATTTGTTTTCTGAAACAAATGTATTATCCTCAAAGCTTGCAGAATCTCCCTTTCTGTGACAGCTCGGGTCAAATTCAAGTGACTTTGCTATAAAATGAGAATGATGCACCAGAGGAAAAGTATAAAAAAAAGTTGATCTGTGTGAACTCCCTGCTCAGAGTATTGAGTTCACAGAGCAGTGCTCAGTAGTGAAGGGATCTGAAAGGACCGTGTTCACGGAGTTACACAGATGCTTTTTCAAAGAGCAGGCTGACAACTTGCTAGAACATGAGAACTGTGCTGAAAGATTGAATTCTGAAAGGCATCTCCACCACCTGAGCCAGGCAGGCTGAATCTGCTCTCCTCATATCTGCCCCAGGAGCTGTTCTCACCATCCTCTGCAAACACTGAACACAATCCCCTATCTGAAGCTAGGCATTTTGATGCTTTCTGCTCCTCTGAAAACTCAAAAGCAACAGGGCTATTTCAGGCCTTCAGGCCTGGAGGACAGCAGCAGCAAGGCACAGGACTGGCAGCAGTGGGATGGAGGTCTGGACTGCACATTAGAGTTTTTATAAAAACAAGCCTCTGGGGAATGATCTTATAGGTTACTATAGCCTCATTATCTCACTATATAAGTTTACTCCCTGAGTATTACCTCATTAGTTTCTTGTGTGCTGTGAACCTCTTTTTTTCTCTCATGGTCTTTTGCCTTACACTCCAATTAGAAGCAGTTTTGGGCAGGCACTATCTTGTGAAGGCAATTGTCTGGAGGAACCTGCTCTGCAGGGTGGTCTTGGAAGTGCTGCTGTACTACAGCCAGGGGACAGCCATCCTGCCCTTCCTGAGAAGTCCGGGGCTCTAGAGGTGCCTGGTCCAGCTGTGAAGTGCTCCTTGCTGAGGCAGTTCACACACAGGGGTGGAGTGGGTTTCCACGAAAAATAGGCTCAATCACAGAGATACAGGTGATAATAAAAATGAAGCTAAAAGGACATGGAAAAAAGATGTGTGAGAAAAAGCTTGAACCTGAGAAAGAGGAGGCAGACAGCAAAGAGACTGCCCAGGTCTCAGTGCTATGGGTGTGTGATCTCTGAGTGACAGAGCTGCAAGACAACTCCAACATCACTTTCCATGACTGTAAGGAGAGGGACAAGTAGGAACATAGAGCCTTTTTTCTGAGGAGGATCTGGCCTACTTTTTAATCTGCAATGTAAAAAAGTGCATGTCTAATGGGTTAAAGAAGAGGGGAAGAAGGAACAGAATGGAAGGAGTGAAAGAGATAATGAGGAACTTAGTGTAGGACTGGCTCAGGGTTAAGAGAAGGACAGATTTCCACCCTATTAAAAATACGCCGTCATCACCATCCCACTAACAGATTTTTTTTCTTTGAAGACTATGATCTATAAAAGTGAGCATAGCACAAGGACAGGTTTTCTTCCTCTACTTTTATCACTAAAGATCTTAAATAAACTAAGGCAAAGGGCATAGTCCATTACTCAGTCTAGGTAGTGGTCTCTGTGCCTGGAAAGATCACACACTTATACCCCAAACCAGACCTATAAAGACAGACAGTCCTTGAGAGAAAGCATTTCAGGAGACAGACTTCCTGGAAAAGACAATTTTATGGTACCAAGACTGATCATAAACACGCTTACTCAATGTAAGGCTAAATGCATCCTAATTTTCCCCAGGTTCTAGATAACAAGATTGGTCTTAATTAAAGGGAGAAGTAGGCTGGGGCAAAGAGCATGGAGATTTGATCTGCACGCAGCCTTCTAGGCAGAGTAAGACTTCCAGTTCTCCTGGGGACACAGCAAGGACCTGGCAGTGATGACAACCCAGAATCCACGCAGGAGAATGGGCATTCCCTTAATAAACACACTCCTCATGCAACACACTAGGCTTACCCAATGACTTTTCGGGCAATATATGCCCAATCTGGCACAGGCTAGAGCAGATACACACAGGCAGAGGGATTCAACTGGGCTTCAAAGGTGTGGGAAACTTTCCAAAGCAGCCTCATACTAGAGTTCATGGTGGGAGGAAGAGACATGCTAAAAAAATAATGGTGATCCTTTCCCTTATGGCTCCTTACTGAGGGGCATGTAGGCTGCAGTAGGTTGACAACTAGCCTGTCAAGAGGGAATGGACATCATCAGTCCTTGAAATGGACATTTCTTATGATCACTGGCCAAGCAAGAAGCTACAAAAGACCCTCCAGTGTCACTGCTAGGCGGTAGCGAAGAACAGGTTTCTGTTTGAAATCGTGTTCAAGTATAAAGCTATTGAAGAGGCCTTATGGCAGCAAAATCTAAATCTTTCATTAATGAAAGAACAGCAGATGAATAATCACAATAAAAGTGTCTGTTACCATGGGACAGGGAAATAGGAACACAATGGGCATTTGATGAGCAGCGATTAGTCTGGCTCCACAGACTATTTGGGAAATGGAGAAAAAGAATGGATTGTATTAAATGCCAAATTCAAAAGACACAATTGGGAAACTTAGGTCAAAGAAATTAAGGATGGCTACACCAAAATGAGATACTGTCTCTGTGGATCTATGGTTGAAGTGAAACTTTTGAGTACAAGTTATGTCTATGAGCCTATAATTACAGGGTGTCAGGCATCTCAGGGATGTGGAGGGGCTGAGCTCAGGCTATGCATACCTCCCACATGGTGCTTTCTGACTTTGTGCAAGTCTCCGACCTTATTGTTTTCTTAATGCATTCCCCAAACCTTGCTGAGATACTCCCAGCTCAGAAATTGCTGTGACATTCCCTGCCTCAAGGGGACTCCGCAGCTGACGCAGAGCTAACTTGCCCCATGGTGAGTCTCACACAGCAGCGTGGCTGGCTGACTGCTCCACGAGTGGCTGGAGTCCTTCTGAGGTCTCCCTGCATGAAGTGGGAGTGACAGTGACCTAGTGACAGCCAAGGAAGAAGCAGAAGAGAAAGGAGATGCATGTGACAGTGCCAAGTCACCGGACCACACATGCTGACACAACAGGGAAAATCTAAGAGAAAACCATAACTATGAAGAAGAGACAAATACTGAGGCAAATGCACCTCTCTGGAGGGGCAGTTCCTCATCAGCAGAGCAGGCAAACATGGGCTTTAGAGGAAAAGCTTTGGCAACACAAGATCTCACTTCAGGGTGTACTCAGCTCCATTGTGGGGATAGGCAAGCTACAGGATAGGATCAGAAAAAAATGGGAAGAGGCAGAACAAGTAATACCATCATTTGATAAAAACTGACTGTTAATTCTATACAGGAATGTAATTAAAGACAGCTGAACCATCATACCTGAAGTGCTATGTAAAAATTATGTTGAAAGGAACCCAGGAAGCTCATTTGCCTAAGAAAAGGGGCAGAGACACTTAATACTGCTTCAAAGAAGAGGGACACTGAAGATGTTAAAGCTTTTTCATGTATTCCAAGGTAACAGTCAATTCAAGTAAAACTATCCACATGAGCAACCCAGATAAAATTGTCCTTTGTCTCTACAGCAACAGATTTGTTCAAGCTGCTAAGGAATCACATCCCCAGACCTCTTCAGTGAACTTTATATTACATTTCTCATGACCTTTGGCAAAGTTTGGTAGAAAAAGAAGATATGCAGAACAAATCTTTCAGTAGATATGGTAGCAATATAGTGATGTATAACAGTGGACCACACTTCACAGGGTATGACTGGGTTTTTTTTATTGGAATACACCCAAGTTATCATGTCTGTGGGAAACAGTCTAGTCAACAAAGCCATTACTAAATTACTATTGCTTTTTATATAGCACTGATCAGTGCATGGACATATACCTATCTTGGGCTAGAAACGGGCAATATCTGCTTGACAAGAAAAATAATTTTAGGTCAAACAAACACAGGAAATTTTTTAGGATTTGCAATAAAAAAATCAAGAAAACATAACACAAAAAGGTTCAGTCTGAAACTTTTGATTTAACATCTAATGGAACCTTTCATTTCAAAGTAATCCCTGAAAATGACTGAGCTGCTTTTTGAAGTTCTTGGGTGAAAAAAGTTTCTGATTAAAAGAATAAACAAAGTTGTGTTTAAAACATCAAACCAAAAAGTTCTTCATCCTGCTTTCCCAAGGACATCAGAGTGTCAGGGAGAAAACTTTCTCCAAGAACAAAAGTACTTTTTAATTAATTTACCTGATCTAAACTCATCAAACCATTCATCTTTCTAAGCCCCGTCTTTAGAACAAATATCCTATATGTGAAGAAAAAACCTCCACTCTAGTTAACCCATTCTGTCATTTTGTCAGAACACTGACAAATAGGATTTGCTCTCTATAAAAAAACTCATATCAGAGAAGCTGTAGATGCATATGAAAGAAGAGATGAAACAACAAAGTTGAGAGAAGCCTTAGAGGGAAAGGCATCTGTAGAAGCAGCAGCAGCCTGGGGGCCACCCAGGGTGTGAATCCCCCCATGCTGGGTGACCTGCAGACAAAACCTCTCTTGGTGCCAGGGAGCAGATGCACATGGGCACAGCAGCAGCAGTGCTGCCTGCAGAGGGACCGCTGGAGACAGCTCTGTAGGGCTGGGGAAGCCGGTGCTCAGCTTTCTGCTTTTGTGATCTTCAAGAGCTGTGGCACTGCTGTGCAGGTCTCTGGGAGTCAGCTGGTTATAAGAAAGAAGTCTATATTGGCTGTGGGTTTTTATTTTTGTTGTGTTTGACCAGGAGGGTATGGGGCAGGCATCACTTTAGAGGGCTCTGGCTAAGCCAGGCTTCATCCAGGGATGCATGCTGAGAGAAGCTGGTCTCTGGAGCTTAGTGAATGACTTTTGCTGTTTCCTCATCTCCATGTGATGTATGGACCACTCACCCCTGTCCTGAACCCCTCAGGTTCTTCTTTAAGGTAAACAGACAGCAGCATGGCAGCTCCAGCACTAGTTCTGCAAGCCCAAGCGAAATGCTGGGATTCACAGGGACATGCAGGGTCCAGTCCTTCTTCTGGGCTCAGGTGGATCTCTGCAGGCTCAAAACCTGGTGTTTCATGTTACATATGGGTGCTATTTTCATCCTCCTCAGGAAGTCTTTATTCTCAGTGTGCTGGTTACAGACTCATTGAAAGCAAGGCGTGCAAGCTGATCTCTGAGCTCTCTGTGCCGGCAATGCTTAATCACATCCCACTCTAAAAGAAACCATCTGATGTCAAGATTTGGATGATAAGAATATGGGACACATTAGTCATGGAGGAGCTGACATACACAGAGCACCAACAACGAAATTATCTTGGTATGGCTGCCCTTCTCAGGATGTGGACATGGAGAACTCTTAATACCTAAAAACCAGAGACTTAAATCCCTTTGTTTTTTCTAATAAATGTCCTGTCCTTAGCTACGTGGGAGCACCACCCTCTGGAGCAGATGCATACCATTAAAGCATAAAAAGTATATGAAAACTGTTGTAAAAGACTGTATAGATCATTGTCTCAACTCACCAAGGTCCTGCCTTTCAAACCATTTTGGTTTCATTATTAGAAATAATTGTATGCTTTGTTGTTTGCAAGCAAATATAGAAAAACCTGTACTCTATGCTCTTGGAATACACATATGAAAAAGGTGATAATTTTTAATTAAATCAGTTCTTAGATGAGCAGTGAAAGTCTTAATCTGGCAAAGTGCTCAACAGCATGCCCAGGGTGAAGTGTGTGGGCAGTTCCAGCGAAATGTGTTGGCAGGATGAACTAGAACCAGGATAATGGGCCTGGCTCATTAGGAGCTGCCACAGGACCTGGAGCATGAGATGGGACTAAATGATGCAACCAGTTTGAGAAAATCCCCTTAAACTGAAAGAATACCTCTTCTCCCTCCTCCCACCCCACACCAAGAAAAAAACCCAAACAATCCAAAACCCTTATACAAGGCAACGGGAACATGTACCATTTTGCCTTCTGTCAGGAGTGCCTTCCAAGTACCAGCATGGCCTGGAAAAAGACAGGATTTCCTGAGAAATCTCAGGGGTATGAGATGATGTGCTCCCGTTCTGGTAATGCCACTGGGGAGGGCAGAGTTTTTCTCTTTCAAAGAAATTTTATCAGCTTGGAACAAGTATTTTCATTTTCATTTTTCCTAAAGAATCCAATGCATATTGCCCTCTCTTTTTTCCTGGGTGATGGAAAAGGGACATTTCCCCAGACCTATGCATCAGTGCTGATAACACCACTTTGAAATTCACCAACAAGCTATTAGGGCCATAAAATTTGCTCTTCTACATTCTAAGAATATTTCAAGATGCAAATACTTCAGATAGCTAAAGGTGTCAAGACCCAGAAACCAGCAGGAGTTCTGTAAAATTCCACATGCCCTGCATTTGTATAAGTTACCTTGAAACCACAAGGGAAACTGATCCCATAAGAGACCTTAATGCAGGTATTCTTTGTACAAGGATCTCAGAGCAAACTGATTATGTCTTACTTGTCAGGTACCTGTACTGCAGACTCTAGCATATGAACAGAATCTTGAATTAAATAGTGACATTTGGAGTGCTTTAACTAATTTTCATAGGAACTGATTTTGAAAATCTGATCAATAATAATGTGAGCACTTTTCCCCCTTGCCCCCTTTCTACTCAGTATCCAGCAAAAAATTAAGTTAATATTACACAGGGAAATCCCAAATTATGCATTAGATTCTTGAAGATCTCAGCAGCTTTTAGCTAGCACTGCAGTTTTCACTATTTAATGGGTTTTTTTGTAAATACCCAGATCCTGAAATTATGTAAGTAATTGAGAATATTTATTTCCTCCATCCCTCGAAGTTATCAAAAGCTGGAAACCTTGCATTTGAAACAGTATGAAAACAAAAGGCAAAAGTAAACAATATGAAATATGAAAGTTAGCAATCTTAAAATATTCGTGAGTTTTCGGTACACCTCCCAGTTTCTGAATGCTTGTTTGGGAATGCCTTCCCTGGTCCTTGACAGGACTTGCTAGGTCAGGGAAACCCAGCTGTACTGTGCTAGCCACTATTCTTTGCTTCTAGAGCATGGATATGTTTTAGTTTAATCTCCAGAAGGAAGATGTGTGAAAGCTAGGTTTGCTTGGCCCTGCAAGGCACAGGGTGATGATGAGTGATGACTGCACACCAGGACTCTGCTCCAGCTCAAAAGCCAGCTGGTGCACAAGCTTTTACCTTTCCACATCATTCCTCCTGCAACTAAACATTTAGAAAGCTTTGAATTGGGATTTTTATGTGTTCTGAACTACCCAAGAATATTGGGTTACGGACCTATTCTGGTCACGAGTGTGTTTCTTACGTCTCGCTACACACGCACACAGAACACAGATGCCTAAATAGCTTTATTCACAACAAAGGCATCACATTTCAAAGCAAGTGAGGACCAGATGATTTTTTAAATTCAATTCTCATTTATGCATCTTTCTTGGGTGCTTATATGAAGTAAGCTCCTAATCTTCTGAGCTTTGCCCACCATATGTTATTAGAGCAATTGGTTTTGCAGTGATATCTTTGATTTCATTATGAAAGACCGTGGTCAGATCCGTTCTTTTAGGACTTTAAGTGACTGTGATGGGCTGTTGCTTCATTGTTACCTCCTTAACACAAATCCTTCAAAACCTGTGGCTAGGAGAGACAGCCCATTCTCCTGCAAAATCATTTCTCCAAAGCCATTTGCAATTTGGGGAAGAAGAGCAAGTCATTCATGCTATGGAAATGAAAAGTGAGATGGAGAAGCAGAATAAGATGCTGCTCAGGGAGATGCCACACCAGCAGAGCCACTGACCACTCCAAGATCCACCCTTGCCACCACCCATCCCATGCCTCAAAGTTGCCCGTGCAGGGCAGTGGCACCCTGGGAGCGTGGCCAGACCGATGCTGGGAGCAGGCTCCTGCCCTGGGCTGGGGACAGCCCTTCACTCACAAACAGCTTTGCGTGACCAGAACTAACAAGGTTTCAGTGAACAAAGTTTTGGAGAAACTGCGATGCTGCACTTTGTTCCACAAAGTTTATAGTTCCTCACCTCTGCCCCCTTTTAATGCTATAATTGCTCTCTTAAATTTCTCTTTATTTAACGTCACCCAGTCTGTCTTCTTTTGTTACCATTTATTTAACTAAAACAGGCAGAGGCTGATATTGAAGGCAGGAATGGAGCCAGCATGTTAAAACCTGCTTTTAATTTAAGGTTCTGGGGCTAGTTTCCTAGCCATTACCACATTTCAGAGAAAATGAATTTTCTTTCTCTCTGTCAAACGATGGCTGATCCAGATCTAATTAGGGTCAGTTTCACCTAAAGATGAGTCACTTATATTCTGAATATATGGCTTCCAAATTATCGTTTTGGTTTAACCATCAGACATGAATAAACCCATGCATATCTTTTTTAGATGGCACTGAAGATAAAAATCAATGGCTTTTCTTCCACAAATAACTTTCCCAGCAAAAAGATGGCAGCTGGATGAAGAAAAAAAGATACAGTTCAGGATAAGGACAAATAAGATTAAGGGTAATTGCAGAATACAGTTTTCTGAACTGTAGAAAAAGTGGCCTATTTAAGACTTACTGAAAAAAAAAGCTCTGAATGTTCAAACACTTGAAGATAAATTTTTTGACAAAAAACCCCAGACATGCAGGACCATACTACTTTTCTTTAAGCATAATATGGGTACAGAAACAAAACAGATTGCAATGGAAGCAACTGCAAAAAAAGAAATCATACAAGACAGCAATTCTATAGCAGTATTGGCAAATACTAAACACAGTGAAGAGAAGAACTCTTCTTTTTAAACAAGTCAAAATCCCATCCCTTTTTCAGCTAGGAGCTGTTTGTGTAATAAGTATGCCCTGCAGCAAAATGAAAAGAACAAAACTCTATAATATGGCTTCTAGTAGCCTTACTTTGCCCGGAAAACCTTGGAAACATGAATTTCTGTTATGACTCTCAATTATACTCTGCATCTCTCTTTGGCATCCATTACCTGCTACTTCCACTGTTCCACTTTTTCATTGGATGACCAGGAATCAGCACTGGAGACACACGTCTCTGTCCTCTGCTCTGAGACCTGACCCATTACCAGGATAACACCAGGGCACTCAGCTGTGACTAATGGAGATGGCTGGGACATAAGCACTTCAGTGCTGGGAAATAACAAGATCACTGAAATACACCGTGGAAATTAAATCTCACGCTGCTTCTTATAAGAAACTATAATAAGTAACATAACCTTGTTATTTTGTGTTTTGAGTAACTTGGGTCAGCAAAGGAACTATGATTTTGTCAGTGTTTGCTTCCTCAGAGGAGGTGTTATCAGTAAGTTCACAAGTAAAGGCTCATCAGAAGTGCAGATGGCACCGACCCTCTGCTGTTCAGTGGGATTAAGCAAAGCAGACTTCTGCTATCAGCAAGGGGAAGCTGAGTTATTTAGGGCAGCCTAAAGATCAGTCAAACACCAGAACTATCTGGCATCATTGGGATCCTGAAGACTTTGCAGATCCTTTTCCCACTGTGTTCCTACTGCGGAACAGCAGCACTGGTGTCTTTTCACAAGCCTGCCAGGTTAAGAGCATCTTTCACACATGAGCTCTTAGGACTGAGATGGATTTTTCTTTTCACCTTAAAAAAAAAGATAAAAAGACTTATAATCATTGCCACATGTTTTGGTGGGGATTTAAAGGAGCAGAATGAATCACAAAACTCAGAGATGCAATGGTATTGTTTGTTGGTTTACAAAGAAATAGGGATAGTTCAGGGTTATATTTCTTACACAATTTTGAATCATTGCACTTTCCCTGGGGTCTGAAGCTTTTTGCTCATTTAAGAACCCAGCAATATCAGTACTTTTGTATTTAAATTATTTCTGTGATTTCACAAAGCCCTGAGTTCCATCACTCACCACACAGTCCCTGCCCAGCAAAGCATCAGCAGTGTACAGAACTTGTGCTGAAGACACAGCAGTGAAACAGGGGTGTGTCTACATGCAGCTCAGGACCAGGGTCCTGCAGGAGGAAACCCAACAGGCCAGAATTATTTATCCCAAGAACAGAGTTTTCAGCTCCTCTATTTGAACCTTTACCAAACTGAAGTAGCAAACCAAGGGAAAGAGCTGTGTGGATCAAAACTGAAAATGTTCATTGCCTTATCTGAAAGCTGAAGATGTGTGTTTCCACCTTCTACAGACACATGGCAGTGGGAGGCGAGAGCCCATGTAGGTGTCAAGGTGGCTCAGAGAGCAGCAGCAGTGTGGTTTCCAGTGCAGAGGAAGGCATGCACAGTAGTCTAATTGAAGCCTTCTGAGGGTGAATGGCTGTGGAAATTCAGTTATAGTTTTCAGCAGGATGGTTATCTTACTTTAATCAACTGGAAGCAATCACTGTCGAAACCAGTCTCTGTTAACTTTGCATGCAGTTTCCGTTCACAACAACCAAACTCCTGCTTGGAACCTCAGCAATCTGAGTCAACCATACTTCAGTAACAATAATTTCAACATTATGCCACAACTTACCCAAGAACAAAAAACTCCTCCCATGCCAAACTCGTCCTTGGTTCACCACTAAACTCCGTGAAGTTATTCCGGCGATGGTCTTGACATAGAAGTGGTTTAAGTTTCCAGGCTGGTCAAATTTACTGCTATGTCTGATATTCTGTTTCACGTATATTGAGTCCTTGTTCCTTTGATCTTGTGAGCTGTTTATTTTATATCTGCCTTGTTATTGTGGTTCTTATTTACAAGCTGCAGCCTGGCATTGCACGCACACACACCCAGGCATACACAGACTCACAGACCAGATCATTGCTGGACTTGATCAGCTTTTACTTCTAAGACCTTTTCCATCTTTCACAAGTGTTGTCTACTTCAAACAAGCACTGTAGTTTACAGAAACACTGTTAAGAAGCAAAAGATTAGGCTCAAATACTGCATTTTCAGCTAAGGCATGCCTGGAAATACAGTCAGCTTTCAGGCAGCACTTTCAGTGTGGGTGTGCAAATATCTTGTCTACACCACCTATATGGCATGTTGAGAAACTTTGTGAAACAGAAAAGCCAAAAACCTCTTTTAGAGAAAAGAAGCAAAAGAAAATAAAAGAAAAAAAACCCAAAAGCTTGAGAATAAACCATTAGCAAGATGCAAGAACTCAAACCATTAAAAAAAAAAACTTATAAACACATAAAAAGGAAAATTTCTAGGGGCAACAGCCCTTTAAGCGGTGGCTTCATAATAACAAACAATGACAAAAGTTTGTAATTAGATGGTGCCTTTCATCTGAGAGATTCATCAGCTCTTAGCCATTACTGACTATTAATTTGACACCACCTTTTCTCACAAGTGCACAGCTGCTGTGTTTGAAGGAGTGGAGATAGGGAAGTGTTCGCCTAGGAGCAGCACATGTCTGAACTGCAGTTCTTCCGACTTTTAAGGAAAGCTTACCTAAGTGTCTGCCCCTAAGCTGAACTAAAACATCTGCAATCCAAAACTGTTCCTGCTTACTCATTCATGTTGTTAAAAATGCCCATACTTTCAGGCACCTTCTAACTCCCACTCACTTGCCTCAAACCAGAGTGATAACACAGGCGTGGAAAGGGCTGTTACGGCTGTGAGTTTAATTGTAATTCAAATACACTTGAATATCAGAACAGCTTTTGATCTAGAGCTAAATACAAGCAAATTGCTTTACCTGACTTAAGTGCATTTCAGACACGTAGCTGCAGAAATGGATAGGAAAACGCCTTCTCTTGAAAAGATATTAGTGGCTAATGTGCATGACAAGATCCCAGCAAACTTCACGTGCACGGAGGTACGGCCAGTTAAGCCATTGCTCAGGCATTTCCTGCATGCCCCGTCTTTACGAGACTCTTCAAAGATTCCTCGCAGGCATGTCTCTCACACTCTGGGCTTTACCAAAAGCTTTTGGGAATGCTCTCTGGGCACGGAAGCCATTAGCATGAGAGGCAGTGAAGTCCTGTGAATCATTTTGGGGAGCCAGAGGCTCTCAGCGCACATCCTTGGGCTGCCCCTGATTCATCCGATGTTAAGCAAATGCCTTTGCCTCCCCGTTTGGAATAATGAATACTCTCGTCAGACAGCTGTCAGCCAAGTTAACTCAGGGCTTTAAAGGCAAATCATGCCAAATAGGCATTGATTCCCCATCAGCAGGGGAAATACAGGGCTGGGATTCCCGGTAGTGTAAGACTCCTGAAGCATGATGCACAGATACCTGAGCAACTTGACAAAGACTTAGCTTTGACCCAGGTTGGCTCCTGCAGAAACCCTTCACTCCTGTGCACCTGGTTGTTGCAGAGTAAATTCACTGGGAGCCAAGCCCGGGCTGCCTCCACAGGCAGGCGCTGTTCCATGCCAGAGCAGTAGGATTTCCGGCACCCCGGAGCGTGAAACATTCAGCATGATGGTTCCAGGTTCTGCCTCCACCTCTCTCCCACCCCCCAGGGCTGATGCCAGCAGCTCTGGCTTGATTGACTTGAGCTGATTTTGCATTCAGGTATCTTTGCATCATCATCTCCAGAGCCTGCAAAAAGCCAGCAGTGATACCAAACAGGTCAGGCAGGTAACCATCTCCCATCCACCAGCTTTGACTAGTGCTGCTCCAGGCCACATTGAAGTGATGCCGTTTCCAGACTGTAAGTGCGGGGTCTGAGAGGTGCTTGCTTTCCTTTCGTTTTATATTTTCTCTGTTGGGCTGGACTGTGAGTGAGAAACAGTGCTGTGTATGGAGCACTAAGATGAAGAGTCAAGGGAAGAACGGAGGGGCAAACTAAACACACACTACCTATCTCTTCTGGACACATATATCAAATGCAGGGGCACAGGAAGGGACGAAGAAGCTTGTCAGAATATGTGTGGCTGCTCTAACAGTGTCCAGACCAAGCAAACATGCCTTGCTGAGGTGCTAAAGGAGGCAATGAGGGTTATACATATGCATCACTTCACAGTACTAAGGAGATGAGTGCATACCTCTAGCCTGTGGCTGCCTTCAAACCTTTCCTTTTGCTGCTGTGTGTCTGTCCCCCCTCAAATAACCACTCAAAAGTGTCTTGTGCTTGAGGAGCTGTGGAGCAGTTTGCTAATGTGTGACATAATACACAGAATTGCCTTGCTGCTCGCTTATCTGAGACAAGAACTATTTTTTTTCCAAGCTGATGCTCAGGCGGACCTATTTATGCAAAGGTGTTTCCACAGCTCATTCACATGTCAGAAACATGGATTAGTCTTATAAAGTTAAAGTGTTTACTCAACATCACGGGCCAGACTTGGCCCTCAACCTATGGCCTTCACTGGTCTGTTGAAGAGCTGTGGGGAAGGGGTCACACATATTGTTAAACCCAGGGTCTTAGAGCCCCAAGCTTGACAGGCTGTGTATGTGTGTGCCTGTGTCTGACTTCATACAGGCTCTGTGCTGAAAGAACTAAGAAGCCTCAATTTACTGTTACAGCCACCAGAAGCTATGATGACCTAACACATCGTGTGCTTTGCAGCCCTGTGTGCCCCTAATTTAGAACTTGTGTTGCCTAAAAAAAAAAAAAAAAATAAGCCTAATCCCAGTTCAGGGAAACAGAAACAGGCACTGTTGGCAAAGGCTGCCAAAAATAGAGAGGAGTCCACTGATGTCATGTGATGACAGATGTCTGCAAACTCACCATATACCATTGTGGATCTGTGCCCAGTAGAGGCAAAGGCAAGGTCCAGAACAATAATTCCCAGCCTATAGGAAAAACTCGGTGCCTTTTCAGATTAATTAAAAAAACAATCACTAGGAAGCTTGATAATTCATAAAAATGCTGAACAAATGGATGCAATAAATTCTGCATTTCTCTGTAGGAATTGAGTGTTTGTCTCAGGGCTGCATTGGAAGAACCACTATCCACTAGAGTTGGTGTAGGAAGGTCCCTCACATGCTGTACTGGAAGGAATTCTCATCTCTCCCAAGAAAATCCTAATAATCATACTCCAGAGCAACTTGTTATAGGGCTCTTCCGTCCTACTCCTGAAGGTGGGCACAACACAGCTGAGGACACAGGAGTCAGTGGACAAAATAGGACAAGCAAGAGGCCTGGTTGTGTCAGAGTGTTGAGATATCCCTGCTCTCACTTCCCTCTTCCTGATGCTGTTTGTGTGATGAGATTAAAAGCCAAGAGACCCTGGAGATAAAGTTCAGCAGTCCAATGAGTTCAACCACCTGATCTACTTGCTTCTTGCTTCAGGCACCTCAACACCATTGCTGAGGATCTCTCGTTGCATTCCTTGCCAGTTGTGGCTTCTTACTGACTTTCCATTAAATCAGCTCAGTGTGTTTTCATACATTTCTGCCCCAAGATGCCAGTGATCTTGCCCATGCGTTTACTCATCTCAGGGTCTGAGAAGAAGCAGTGAAATTATTCAAGTCAATTTAGGACTGTGGGATCTTGACTTCCCAAGGAGTTTGACTGCTGCTAGCTGAGCCCCCAACTTCATTAGTAAGGTATGATGATGATTCAGGTAAACCCAAATGTTCTGCTGACTTGTTATACCAGCTCATGTTTCTACACTGTGCCTTTCCAAGTTGCCTGACTGGACAGGTACCACTTCACACCAGCTTCCTTTGAAGCTTTAATTTGCAGCCTGGATGCACAACTACACCCAGGACCACAACTGGATTTACAAGGCTTGGGAAAAGACTGTAGAAAAGGATGTACTTTGCTCTCCTCCCACACTACCCTGCAGAGCTCAGGGCTACAGTTTAGCACTGGCAAGTGTGAATGTGGTCCGTCTGAGCAGCCTGAGTGATGAAAGCTCTGGGTGGGAATCTGCGTGTCTGGTTGGGTTGGAGTGTGCTAAGAACAAGAACAGGGATCTTAAATGCTGACTTTATCAAGAGGCATATACATTCGGATCTCTAATCCTTTTTTTCCAGCCTCTCCTGCCAAACATGGGAAACTTTTACCTTAGACCCCCTGGCTTGCCATCCCTCCACAGGTTGTACTCACCAATAGAAGGGAGGAAGAAACATGAAACAAAATCTGCATATTTTTATGGCCAGCTGCAGCCAGAACAAGATGTCTTCATTCTGACATCTCTGCTGCTCAGATGTGCTGCTGGGTGTCTCTGGTACATGACTGGCAAACAGGCACTTTTCCCTTGACAAGCTGTGCTTTCCTGTAACATGGCCACATCTCTGCTGTACAAATCTGCTTAGGATTTTACAGATCTTTTACAGGCTGATCAGTCTCATGTGACCTGAAGATGGGCATGGGACAACCATTTAATGTTTTTTCACTAAGTTTTTATTGAAAAAATCCATTATCATTTCAATGAATCTAATGCAACATTCAGGACATCTTGAGTCTCTCTCTGATATCTTCAGCATTTTTGCTGTCAACATCTGTGGTGATGTTTTCCAATTATGCCGTAATGAGGAGGCAAACTGTAACTCTTATAACCCCCACTGCTGGATCTTTCTTCTTCTCTAGTGTGGAGTAGCGTTATTGAAACTCACCTAAATGGTCACATACAGCTGATGCTCCCATAAAGAAACTTACCTAAACTAAAGTCCAGGGTATATGGAGGACAGTCTCACATTCCTTGTCAGAAGCTGATTTGGATGAAACGTTGAAAGCCAATATCTAGAAACCCCAATTGCAAAATCCCACTGGCTCAAATAAATGAATTTGTGATTTAAGACCTGTTTCAGTCATCTGAGAGCAGCCCTTCCATTGACTCCAGTAAGATTTGCCTCAGACCCCTTTCTTACCTTTTTCTGTGTCTCAACATGCAACATATGAAGGCCTTCAGAGTCTGAACATGGTCTTGTATCTGGATGCAATAAAATCTGCAATAAGAGCCTTGTGGTGTCTCTTGTGTAATGCTCAGCTTTAAACAATACATTGGGGGAAGACTTTTTATCTCTATTCTGTAGGAAGCAGGGATTAAAGTGGGTTGCAAGACTTCTCTTAAACAAAGAGCATGAGGGGGTGGGACTAATAAAGCTGAGAATGATAAGTGTGGGTCCATGACTAAAGAGTAATCTACATTTCAGGTATAGTATGCAGATAAGGCTTCTTGGCAGGGCTGCAAGATAGTGCCTTGCTTCTTCTGGAAATTAAATGTATCATTAACAGCAGTTCTAAAAGTGGAGGAGGAGAGCGGAACCACCAAAGAGCAACAGTTTTAGCCAGATGATGCATTTCCCATGTAGTACAGCAGCTGTTATATTCTGGCACCCTCTCCTAGTATTGGCGGGGAATGCTTTGGTAAAGCTGGGAAGGCAGATTTCCACATCTCATTGCAAGAGACATGAAACAACCCCTCAGGCAGATTTCCACTGGCAAACAAGCAGGATGCAGCATAGAAATAAATAAATAAATCACTATTAAATCACACTGGGAAGAATGTCATGGCTTGGCATGCAGACATCCCTATCTAGAGGAGCCAATGCTTGTCAAGAGAAAACACAAGAAATTCCCTACCTAACCTGCTTTCAGGGGCTGCATATTGCAGTGGCAAGGTCCAACAAGGATGAAACAAACTAAGTAACATTTCTAACAGCTTGAACAAACCATCTCACCCCATTGAAGAGCATTGCACCCGGGGCCCCAGTTCCAGAAAGACTTTCAGTGTTTTGGATCTTTTAGCAGCAGACTTCAGGAGCCCAAGATCCAGGCTTGAAATCTCTTGCTCTAAGATGGAAATAGTTTGATCCAGTTTCTGGGGCTGGCTGTCTTTACCTAAAACAAAGAAACACCTATTGTGTTGTGAGATGTGCACCCTGCTGTTATCTCAGCCCCATGCTTAGGCACATCATATGGAAATGCTTCTTCCAGTGGGATGATCTTTAAGTAGCACCCTGCCTCCTTGTACAGGATGATAGAGCTGGGAAAACTCCATGGTGCTAATCCTGCAAAATCCTGTCTAAAAGCTGGTTTTGTTGTTCATAAATAATTTAATGAATTTGACTTTTCAGAGCCATTGTGTTTCCTTAGCAGACTCCTTTCTGGGCTTGTTAAATTTTGGTGCTGTTTCATAAGAAAGAAAGAAAAAATATCAAGGAGGTGGCAGCAAGGGCTTGGGGAGATTTTAGTTACGTGTGTAAATCCTTGATTGGGTTAGTAAAGAAGTTTGAGAGAGCCTTTTCTCAGCAATGCCCAGTGACAAGATAAAAGGCTATGGGCATAAATTAAAATACAAGTAATTCCACTTAAACATAAGAGAAAACTTCTTTTGGGAAGTTCCAGGAAGTCCAGGGAAGTTGCAGGATCTCCATCCTTGGAGATGTGCAAACCCCAACTGGACACAGTCCCAGACAACGTGCTCTAGCTGACCATGATGCCAACAGGTGGTTGGGCTGGATGACCTCCAGAGGTGCCTTCCAACCCCAGCTGTTCTGCAATTCCAGGGTTTTCTGATGCGTGAGATGCTGACTTCTCCAGACCGTCTGGGATGCTGGATGGACTGTGCAGCCCAACCAGCAGCCCACAGGTTTGCCTTCTCACGTAAAGTGTGTCTGACCCAGTGAGGTGAGGCTCTTGGGAGAAACCAGGAATGGCTTCCAAAGGAACCAAGCCCTGGCTCTTTTTCCTTGGCAGAGGAGCTCGAGCCCCCAGAAAGCTGGCCCGCTGTGTCAGGTGCTGGCAGTGATCCCGAGCCTTGCGCCCGGGGCAGTCTGAGCACTGTTTTTAAGATGAAAGGGGCAGGGCAGAGCTCACAGAGCTCACCCCGCCTGCCCAGGCACAGCCGTGCCTTGCCCCGCAGCCCTCTCCCCAGCAGGGCAGCTGGGATGGGGCAGCTGAGGCAGAGGGAGGCAGGTGCTGCCTGTGATCCATCCAGCAGAAACACCATCCAGGAGTGCCATCTGCTGGGTCCTGCCTGTGCAGCCGTGGGAGCTCCTGCAGTTGCCCTCGCACAGGTATTGGGAGGCAACGAAGAGCTTCAGCTCCCAGCAGGCTTTCCTCTCTCCTCCCAGGCTGGCTGGGCATGCCTCTGCCGAGGGCCATGAGGGAGCCTGTGCCAAAGAAGAGCTGGCTGGTTTTATACAACCTGATAGGCACTGAAGTGAGAAATAACAAGAGAGTTAGTCCAAGGAAAGCATGCTTTTAAATCATTACTCCATCATGCTACTCCATGGAACCGAGAAAATCACCCCAGGGGCTTTCAACTCCTCCCAGCTGAGTGGTTAGGATGATAGAGTGGGAGCGCTCTGCCCTGTTAATCCTGTGAAATCCAGTTTTTATGTTCATAAACAATTTAAATACCTGTAACATTTTCAGAGCTATTGCATCTCTGCAGCAGGATCCATAGTAGGCCCAGTAACAGGGTCCCTTCTGATGTGACACCCTAGGGAGTATCAGATTCCCCATCTCTCCTCTTAATCACTGCACCCCAGGCCAGGCACTGTCAGTGGTAGATCTTGGAAGAGGGAAGAGTGGGTCATGAGTGCCACAGCGTGGGGAAGAAATCCTGTATGGTTGCTGCCCAGAGGCACAGACAGCTCACGAGTGAAATCTCCAGCAATTATCAGTGATCTGCATTTTTTACCAACTTGTGCACCATCTAGACTGGTGATTCATCCCCTTCTGGTTTTAAAATCACAATATCTAAGCAGCAAGTTGGAATTCGGGGATGGTGTTCAGGACAAGTCTCTGATCTGCAGTACTTGGTTTGTCAGCACTACCTTGGCCATGTAGTTTAACAGCTAAGAGGTCTTTTACTGATAAACACAGCCATGTTGGTCCATTTGGTCCCAAATTCTGTGGCTCACTCCACAGACAGGCTGTGGCTTTATTGCCCGCAGTTCTTTGACAGAAAGTCCAGGTCTCAGACTGCCATCTTGGAGATATTTTCTTGGGATATAAAAGAAGAAATAACAAAAGCATTTATGCTGACAAAGAGGGAATAGTCACAGGAAGAGTTACCATAGGATCATAGAATGGTTTGTGTTAGAAGGGACCTTCAGAGATCATCTAGTCTGATGTCCAAATAAATTACTGCTGGAGACACAGCGTGCATCTTCCCACTGGTGAGCCTCCAGTCAGCTGTGGGTAGCCAGGTGTAGAGACCTGACCAACGCTCTGCAGCCTGCTGCCAGCCCTTTGCCACCACCACTGTCACATCCCCAGCAAAGGGGATGAGGACCCCCTTTTTTACCAGCTCAGCCTCATGGGGAGCTACTCTCAGCCTGTCCCAAGAGCTTGAGACAATATGACCAGTGGAAAGGAACTGCTAAATCTTTCTGAGGGCAAGAAACAAGATTTTTTTGGTGGTCTTTTGGAAAAGGAGTACATAAGATATGCTGTGCTGGTCTACATATAATTGCCCCCCATCCCTGAGAGAGTGGTGTTCACACAGAAAAAGCCCTGGCTGTGTGTAAAGAAGAATATTTCCAAAACAGTGAATAATAGACCCCATTTGGAAATCATATTTAATTGAAACATTTCAACAAGGTGTTAAAGCAATGTGGCTTTGGCCACATTGTGCATCAGCAGCAGATAAGAGGTATCTGGATTAATGGCAAAAGTACAGGGAATATTCTTCCATACAATACTGAAATACGTCTATTTAGTGAATGTTTCAAGTACTAAACTACTGTGCACACTTTCTTATCACTTGTGCCACCAAGATTTTTATTCTATTGATATATCTAATTTTAAACAAAAGAAGTCCGTTCTTGACTCACTGCTTTTATTATTTTACAGGAATTAGAGCTGTGAAATTGCAGTTCCAGTTTTTAATGAAATTAAATATTCTGTTCTCAAATGAATAGTCTGAACTGGTTTATGCTGGTGCAATCTAGACTGAATCCTGTGTTTATAGTAGCTCAGTGACATGTAGGCTTGTATCAGACATTGAAACAGGATCTTTCTCCAGTTCTTGGTTTCAGTGTCCCGCCTTCAAGTCAATTAGTGGTGGGTGGGCACTGGACTGAAATACGCATCAGAAAGACCCTGATATAGCAAAGTTGCAGGGTCTAGTTAAGCTTATACCTGCTTTTCTGAGTGCAGAAAATGTGTAGCAAGGTGTTTCACCAAACTGGATCCCAAATAAACTCTTCAAATGATGAGGTAAAGCACAGACAAATGAGGGTGGGTGAGATGGAATTCTACCCTTTTTTCTGCAGGGTTTATGGGGGAACAGATCACACATGATCCAGAAGTTCCCCAGGTGGGGGGAAGGTGATCAGCTGGCACTGAGCTGAGCTGCATGAGGACAAAGCCTGGCTCTCACTCGCTGTTGGAGCCCTGGTTCTGTACAAACTGGGCTGCTGTACAAACTGGGGTGCAGAACAGTGAAAACAAGGGGGTAATGCAAGGTAGTGCTAAGCATAGTCAGACATTTTCACTCCTCCTGTGTTCTCATTTGAAAGTGTGGTTTGTACAAGGGTCATTTTCCCTTCCCAGAAAGTACCCTAATTGGAGGGACCCTCCCCCCACCCCCATAAAAAAACCTCAGAATGAGCTATAGAATAAAACTCTTGGCCTTGAATGGACATGTTCTTTGCTGAATAGAGTGTAAATGAATTTCAGTTTCCATTTTCCATCCTACTCTGAATAATGCCCATGTTTCTGGCATTGCTAGACATTTTTCCCACCTGCCCTCTTTGAGAGCAGAAGGAGACTTGAAGGCAGGAAATCTCTGGAGCCAGAGTTTTGAGGGGAGCACGAATATTACAGGAAGACACAGCAGGCTTGTATAAAAGTGGTTCAGCTTAACATCCCTGCACTTTTCCACTGTATCACAGAACATCAGCTGTTCAGTAGAGATGATACAGAAATAACTTCTGAACTCCTGGCACCCATTTCTGGCCATGGTACAGTGGGAAAAATGTAAATGACAAAATGGGAACATATAAGCATGAAAATATTACAGCCATTTTCTACAATGTGTTCTAAAGAAATACTCCTTGCTGAAAAATGTTTTTAAAAGGTAAAATTTGATTTGAAGCTGAGTTGACAACCCCAATAGAATAGTAAAATGTGCTGTCAGAATCGCAAATAAAAAGTGTTACTTTATAGAGTAGTGGATTTGTTTGCTGGCTTTGTGTGTTCTGCTTAACACAGTCCCTTTAGTGATGTTTCCTGATAGTCATGCAACTTCCTGGCGACATTTTTTGTTGTTGTTTTTCTTCTTTTAAATAAATCAACAGTCAGGCTACTGTCCCTGTCCTGTGGAACAAAGCTGAATGCTCTGAGTTTGTCTCTGGGCTGTTTACACGAATGACTTCAGAGGAAATGTTCTCACATTGGCATTGATGGAGCCACAAAGGTTCATTGAGATCAGACTGAAAAGTGGACACTGTGAAGCCTCCTCCAGCTGTCCCCCTGGCACCATTAGGAAGAGTACTTCCGAATTGCTGGTGAAGTTCTAGGAGGTGGATTCAAAGGAAGGCTGGATTTACCTAACCTGACTCCTTATGCTTTATTAATACAGTTCCTTAAAAGTCCCCCTGAGAAGGCCCAACAACTGAAATCTCTAAGCCAGGCTGCCCACAGCAGATGATGTGTGTGCACTTTGGCTGCATGAAGCCTGCCACCCAACGAGGGTGACTGGGAAGGAGCAGGAGGATTGGTGGAACAGGCTGAAGCACAGGCTATGCACGGACTTCAAACACAAAGCTGAGCAAGGCAAGCATTGGGCTCAGCACAAGGTGTTTCCAGGTTGCTCTGACTTTACCTTGTATGGAATGAAGCTCTTGTTGCTACACATATCCAGATGTTTAACTTTATTCTGCAGGTTGCCTCTTTGGGAAAGCTAATCCCTGTTGAGTTATATGCAGTATGCAATGTGCAGAGGTGCACAAGGTATAAATCAGGGATGAATTCACTCCTTTCCTCCTTTCCTTATGAAAATACTGAGTCTAGCCCTCTTTCCCCCATTCAGACTCTATTCCAATGAAAAACAACCATGACTGGAAATGAGAGTGTTGTAGGTAATAACAATACCTGAGCTGCCCCCGCATTGCATTTGAGGAAGCAGGAGCATTTACTTTGTGGCTCTGAGGGTGGCCAGGGTCCTGCTGTTCCCACACCATCACAACTTTGCACCTCATGAATCATCTCTTAGGTCCAGCTACCTCTCCTGAGGCCATGGAGATACCCTCACCTTCTTTGAAAATTATTTATGTCTTTGGTGCAGCAGTGTATCGATTAATAGAAGAAGGTTGTGTGCACCTAATGGAAGCATTTTGCAGCCAAGTCAGCTGACGTGGGCACAGGGACTGAGGTAACTTTCATCTTTTTTGCCTTTCTGTTTGATGTTTTTGTCACAGTGCTCTTCTGGTTCTCCAAGTGCTTGGAGTGTTTGACACAGCCCCAGGGGAGAGAAATGAGGTGTCTGGAAGCAGATTCTGCAAAAATTTCATGTATGCAGGGCAACCAGAAAGCCAGTGCCACCAAGATCCTTGGAGCATCCCCTGCAGAGAAGTATCAGCTGCAGGTGTGTGACTATGGCAAAAGAAAAAGCCTTGCTTCTTGCCCAGAGGTCCCTAATCCGCAGGTGCTGCTGTGTCTCAGTGTATCTAGAAATACTACTGATGCTATTTTAACTTTGCAAAGCCCATCACCGTGCCAGAATCTGGAGGGAGGTAAACATCATGTCCCTC
The DNA here is from genome assembly GCA_013398055.1 of Ifrita kowaldi. NCBI lineage: Eukaryota > Metazoa > Chordata > Aves > Passeriformes > Cinclosomatidae > Ifrita > Ifrita kowaldi. Next base: position 240,026 of record VZRS01012646.1, read on the forward strand.
ACTTGCCTCTGGGATCCGTGAGGAACCCCCAGAAACTGGCCCAGTGCATGTGATTTGAGAGTGTGCAGACTTGAGGTTCAAAGGTTTCCTTTGAACTGCCAGCCATTACATTGAAGGACGACAGGATAAAACAAGCACACAGCCAGAGACAGGGATTTTCATTCAGTCTCAGATACTGTGGCACAGCACACGAAGGTGAGCTCATCAGACATACTCATCTTGGCAAAGTACAGTTTCCTAGTAAAGCAGATATTTTTCTCAAAGTACATGACCTACTCAGATTTTCCTTTGAAGAAGGAAATTTGGGAACTAGGAGTCAGGCTGGCCCAGTGCCTGCACAAATGGCAGGGCTCCTGCCATGCTCTGCAGGTGGCTCTGGGCTAACGGAGATTTCGCAAAGCCAAGGCTCTCCTCAGCTTACATTAAGCCTCCCACGGTATCTCCCTATACTGCAGTTGAAAATCCTGTTCTTGAGAAGAACTTATTGATTTGGCAGAGGATTAGAAGATGAGGTAGCATACCTATGTTCTGACTCACCCACGTGGCAGAAATCTTGCATTTCCTGTGAGACTTGCTATCACAGTCAATGCAGTTGACATTTTAGCTGGAGGCTCCTCGAGAGCTTTCAATGTCTTTTTGACACTCTGATGTAATACTGCTCTTCAGACAAGCACAATTTGCAGCATCTACAGCTCATAAATCACTGGTGTGAGAATTATTAGTTAGGAGACCTTCGAGAGAACCAAATGTCCAGGAAGATGCCTGCTGTATTTTTATTTGCATGCAACCATGAACAATTTTCTCTTCCACATAACTGAAATACCCTAAATGTTTCACTCTGGCAGCAGGGTACATATGGCAGAGACATTTAATGTCAGTACAGATTTAATGCTATGTTCAGATTTCATATTTGAACTTCTGCTGCCTTATATTTCAGTGATATTTTCTCTCAGGCAAACTAGAGGCCATGTCTACCATCTGGAAAAGCCTAAGTGTCTGCCAAGTGTAACATGGATGAGAAAATAATTGGTTGCCAAGAGAAATTGGGAAGTAACATCAGCAAATCCAGCAAGTTCCTTGAGAGACTTGTTCCCTCACTGACAAACTCTGTAGCACACTGAACAGTGGCTAGAGTGGACATGTGGAAGCTCCAGCACCCATACTGGTGTGCTTGGAGAGGGACAACGTGGGTTGCAGCCACAGGCTGATCATCTTGGCTAGTGATGTTCAGCCTTTTATTTTGATGTTCCTGTGCCGGCTAAGCAAAAAGAAAGTAAATAAGCTGGCAGACATTTCATATAAAGACAGAAATTACGGGGTTTCCAGGCATCAGAACAGAGAGGTCTGTTGTATCTTCTTGAAAGATTGTTATTTTTCCGGATTAAATAGTGCATGAGACTTTCAATGTAAAAGTGCTTGTGAAATAAATTCGTTTTGTGTTTCATTTCATAAAAGTTATTAAGGAGAAGGGTCGTGTTAGTCCTTCCTCTCTCTCTACCTCGGAAAGAAATTCCAGTTTTGGTTGTTGTATTTCCTGGGGAGAGGAGTGTTGCAGGGGAGAGATCAGTGAAAACCACAGCAATCTTGGAAAAAGTCTTTTTGTGTATCTGGTGTCTGTACATGGAGCGAACCAGACTTTCCCAATTAGGGCCGTGACATGGGTGAAATGAGCAGTTCTTCTTTCTCACAGATAGCTGTAGCCCCAGTTCATTAATCAGCCATCACTCAGACAGGCTCCAGCAAGGAATGCTGATAGCATCGCGGCCGGAGCGCGGAGGCTGCGGCAGGGAGCGCGACGCTGACAGCGCCCTGAGCCGCAGCTCCCACCGCAGGGGCTACCGGCATCAAACCCTGCCACGTCTCAGCACTTTTCCACATCCTAAAGGTGAACTACAGGCGATCTCAGATCTGGCTCTGAACTTTTAAACAAAGGGACCTTTAATGTCTCAACAGGACAGAGCCAGGAGCCCCTCCAACCTATATGAAAGGCTGTCATAATTAAAACCAAACAGAAACCGTCTGAATTCCTTATTAAGGACACTTGCTAGAACCATTTTAACCCCTGCGTAGCCTGGAAAGCTTTTAATGTTTACAGATGTTGATAGGAGGGTATACACAAAGGCTTTCCTGGTTAGTGCCACGGGGCCACATTCAGAGCTGGTGTAAATGGAAGGGTGGGATGCTGTGGCTGTGGCTGACCCAAAATGTGGCTTGTTTTAATGCTTTTCTTTGATCATCTTTTCCAGCGCCATTCTTTGTTACCAAAGTAGAGGGGGAAAAAGAAAATGGAAAAAAAAATCCCACACAAACAACAAATTGGAAATATGTTTCTTTATTTGCAAATTAGCTTTCTGGGTTTTTTTCACTCATCAGAATTGGACAAACTCCCGAAATATTTATCTTCATTTTCTATTGGGGGAAAAAATTGTAGGAGGACATCCTGCCACTTACCATGTGGTATTAACAGATTTGATACAGTTAATTCACGTGGTATTCATGGATAAACATAGAAAAACATTCAGTCTACAAAGTTACTAAATTTCCTTATAAATAGGAACAAATTTATATCAAACATTATTTTCTCTGTTGCCAATCCACAAATAAATTCAAATACCCTTCTAAGATAATAGCATTTCCAGTATTCTCTTGAACGTGAAATTTAGGTGTCAGGAACAGTCACAGTAAAGCACATTCAGTAATTTTCTTAGGCATGAAGGCAGTTAAAGAAATTACAAACTTTGTTCAGGAAAAACTTGATCCATTAATCAATTGAGAATGTGGGGGTGTCATTAGTTCAAGAGAATTCATATATAACTCTTTTTTTTTCTCTGCATTTTCAGTATGAGGAAACAGTGTGAATTGAAAATAAAGAAAGATTATGCATGTGTGTGTGTGTGTGTGTGTGTGTGTGTACATGCCTGCATATGTCTCTGTGTGTGTATATGCAAATATTCCTAACTTCTTATATTAAGATTTTTAGTTGCATAACTTCAATTGAAGAAAGTTATAAAATTATAGTAATTGAATAGAATTATAAAATAATAATAATAACAATAATAAAGAAGAAAAAGAAGAAGAAAAAGAAAAATAATAATAACAAAGTAATAACAGTTTGCCAGGTAAAACAGACTGGGTATGAACTTCCTTTCAGAAGTTATATCTGAAAATCCCCTTCAAATATAAACCAAAGTGCTGCCTTTAACCTCTACATCAATATTACTTGAGTTCAGACAAGCCCCAACAATCCTTCCACAATAAAGCACTGTTCTTAATAGATAAGGACATGGATGAAACAGACCGTTGTGACTAGAAAAAATCCTGACAGTGCAAAAGAAATGCCAAGGCATTTGCAGAAAATAAGATTCAAGGCAAAGTCAAAGTATGGTTGTCGACATAGATCATTTCCCAGTAACAAGGTTCAGTGCCATTGCCATTATATGCTGCTGAAGCCAATGTCATCCCCAAAATATTTATAGTGCGTGAAGGAGAGTTGTTGTAGGCCAGAAAAAAAGCCACTTTCAGGCAAGAGGTGCAATTATGCCTCTTGCACTGCCTGTGCTGGTGCCTGCAAATGCATCGAGGGTTTAGTGCTGGCTGGCCCAGTGCAGAGTGGTGCCAAGCAGGAGACTCTGGCCTAAATAAAAGGGTGCAGCAGCTGATGCCAGCCCCTGGTCCCTGTGCTCTGCTCCAGGTGGCATTGAAATGCACTTCCAAAAACATGACCTCATCATTGCCTAGTGGCACATGCCTGCCTGACAGAGCTGTACATATCCCCTGGGAAAGGACAAATGGCATCTGCACCTTGGCATAGGCTGCACGGGACCATCCATGTTCCCATGGGAATGCAAACCCCCAGCCCAGACAGGGCTGCTCTCCTGCAAGCACAGGACCCAACAGCTGCCTGTGCCTTTGGCTCAGTTAGAACCTTCTTCAAAGCCTGAGTTGATGCTTCAGGAGGTGTCATCAGATGCAGGCATGAGTCTGGCGACTTCAAAGACCCACTGGAAATGTCATGACAGTATCTATTTTTAGGCTGCCATCACGTGTGCTGTGATGCCACCCAGCCAGCTTCAAGGCAAGTGAGACCTGCTACTGTCTGTTTCCAGGCATGATGACATGTTTAGAGATGCTGATGTCACAAGATTGAAATGATGGAAAAGTGAGAGAAAAGCAGGCTTATCTGAAGGAAGACACACATTGAAATAAACTTTCTCTTCCCAGAAGTGGTAGATGGCTTATTACCCTCGAGGTTTTCCTCTGAGAACCTCTAGAGTGTCCTCAGGACCAATTCAGCTGACTCATCCCTCAGCTGGAAACAGGATGGTGGTGAGGTACACTGAAATCTGAGTCCTCAGAAAAGTTGCATAGCTGAGATGTTTTCACCAAGCTGACATGGCCCTAGAAGCAATGGACAGCCTATCCCTACCCCTTCTATCCAGCTGGCCGTGTCCAATGGGAAATCCTTGTGCCTGATTGTGGTACTAGTCCTTGTCAAAGGGACACACCTATTCCTTGGTTAGACAGACACTAAGGCTCCCATTGGTACCCCAAGGACAAGCTCTGCTCCACAGTGTCTGCCCACCACCGTTGCTGGGCATGGTGGGAAAAATATTCCCATAGCGTGTGGAAGACTGCTTAAAGTGGCCACAGTGATACATTTCATCGTAAAACAGAAATTAAAGGAAGAGCTTAGAGTTCATAAATAGTCTAATTAACCAAAATCCTTTATTTTGCTTTAGTTGTAAGAAGCTCTGGATTCTCAGCTACTTTTTCTTGCCAAACGAAATCTTTCTTGCTGCTTCATTACTGACCCAGCAAAGTTAAGTGGTGTCATTTTTATTGAAAAAACATGGTCAAGTGTGTTACAAACTGAGAAGCAGTAATGTAATTTGCTACCACTCTGCTTCAAGCGCTAAGAGAGAACACAAACAAGTTTAGCTGAAAAATGAAGACTGCCAAAAGCTGTGTTTCTGTTCTGTATTGACTGGGTTTCGGAGATGAAAGAGAGAGAACACTGTATTTTGAAACCAAAGAGGCTTATAAATACAAATCAAATCTGCCTACTGTGAAGCATTTAGTTAGTACTTTCCTGAATCTACTGTTGTGCTGGCTCTGTCATGGGGCCGATCTTTTCATTTTGTTTATATTTTTCTAATGCAAATTGTGACTTCTACCCTGGGAACATGACAAAGTCTTTCTTCACAAATGCAAAGAAGACAGGAAACTCACGGTTCCCACAAAGCAGCTTTGACTCTGACTAGATGTGATAATTTTGTTAGCAAGATCCTAGACATCAGAGCATGGATCAGTGAGCCAGACTAATAAGCTACAGGGGCTCCTGTCCACCCATGGAAAGTGTCTCATCTGAGCAGGGTCCAGTCTGTGCTTTGTTGTCCTGGGCCAAGCTGTGCAGCTTTTCCTTGCTTGGTGCGAGTTTCACAGAAGCAGACACAGGATCTTTGCCTTTGTTCCAGCTCTGAGAGCTCCAGAATAGGGCTCCTGGCCATTTGTCTCCAGCCAATACCAGGAGATGCATCAGCTTGTGCAAGTGGCTGCTCAGCCCCCCTAACCCTGCTGTGCCTGTGGGCAGTGCAGACACCCTGGGCCAGCCCATGGGACACCAGCAGCAGGGCACCAGCAGCACCACCCTCTGCACAGCAAACCACTGCCATTTTCACCCAGCTTCTTGGCAGGGTTTGGCCTCCAGCAGAATGCTCTCCTGTGCCCTGACCTTTGTTTATCTGCACTGTGTAGCAATGGTGGCAGCCACCACAGTCAGAAAAGCCTTCAGCCGTTCCAAACAGCACATCTCCTTGTGATGCTGCCACAGTGCCTTTGCTGGTATCCTCAAGGGCTGGATCCCTGTTTTAAAGAAGGCCTACAGACCCTAGAGCTGTATCATTCCCCGCCCTCGCCGTGCTGACTTCCAGCCCTTAATCTCTCATTATTGCTGACAGATGGTACTACAAAGGAGCAAGCTGAGAAGGAAGCACACAGATAATAGGTAATGAAGGAATTGCTGGGATTTGTAATTAGCATGTTGGGAGTTGAGCCCTACTAAACCAAGGAAAGAAAAACAGATCCAAGGCAAAGTAGTCAAGGCTGGATACTGCCAATGATTCAGCTTAACCTCTAGAATGTGATGGTGTGTTTTCATAAAAATGTCCAGAACTGCTTTCTCCATGGCCACCTTCTTAAATGCATTTGAGAGAGAAGCCTATGCATTCACAGGTAACAACTTTACCAAGTGGGTCAAACAAAAACAGGAGCCTGGAAATTTTCTTTAGGAACAAATTGCCCTCCATCTGGAGTCAGATTGGGCCAAAATATAAGTAAAATCTGAATTAGAAGTCAACGGGCCCATTAGTTGCCTGATTTTGTCAGTCAGAGGAACTCCTCTCTAAGTGCTTGCCTTTGCTTCATGCCTCAGTTTCACTATGGACGAAAATGTGCAAATTGCTCCAGCAACATGCAAAACCATGGAAATATTTTTCTAAAAGTCTGATCATTAGACAAATGAAATAGAAAGGTTGGTGGAATGGGACCTAATTATTTATGTCTATCATTCATGAGAGAATTAAATGAAAAAGTAAATTGCTGAAATGAACAATAAAGCAACCCTTTGTTCAGTATTAGAAATAGGCAGCTGGGACCTAATTATACAATGCAATTTCTGAGTAAGTGAATCCTGCAGGAATAAATGTTGTGCAAAAATAAATCTGCTACATAGAAAGTAATATATGAGTTAGAACATAAAGGATTTGGACTTCTAACAAAAAAGGTATTTAGAGACTAATACCGATGTTGGCTGTCATTCAAAGCCTACTCATTGAAAAGAAAATAATAGATTAATAACATGAAACATTACTGAGCAGATGATGCCAGTAGGACTGGGAACAAAGAAATGTCACAGGTCTCGTCTCCTGCAGGAGGGCTCTGATGCCCATTATGAGCTGCCAGTGTTCAGATTCCACATGAGGCTGGGGTCTAAAATGCCCTCCTTACCCCTTCTGTGTTGGAAGCTGAGGTGAGGCAGTGCCAGGCTGGTACCTCCAGTGCAGTACCTGGCTTCAGGAGCTCAGGCTGGAGCTGCCCAGACCAGGCTGTGCTTCCCAGCACTCATCCTGAGTCCAGTACAGTGCACAGCAGCTCCTGCCCAGCTGGAACTTCCCCTCCTGGAAACCAAAGCCTGGGAATGGGAGACACTGGTCCGGGCCCATATCTTAGGGAGCATTGAGCCTCTGACATGCTTTCTGCATGGGGCAGATGCGTGGAGGATGCCCTAGTTGCCTTTCAAGGGTTTAAATCTAGTCTCGTAGTATTTCCATGCCTGCAGAAAGAGAAAGAAAGAAAGAGGGATATCTTTTGTCAGTCCATTCCCAGGCTCTTAAGTCATGGGGTTAGGGCTGTGGTACTAGGCAGCCGACATTTCTGCAGCAGCAAAGATGAAAGTCAGACAAAATAATCCAAAGAAGTGCTTAACTGTGACTATTAAGTCCCAAAGGATTTATCAGAGTTTACTTTCCTCTGACTTCTAGGAGAGACTTCAACTGAAGTCCATTAAGCAAATTAAAAAGCAGAAGGAAAATAAACACAGATTAATGGAGATAGGAATTTTATGAAGAAAAGGAAACAGCCAGACCTTGTGACAAACCTCCTGGACTGCTATTCAGGTTTTAAGGCCCCCAGACCTTATAAATGGAGGAGATTATTCTCTTCACGTTGCCCTGCTGGTAGTCGTAAAAGAGAGTTAATAGAATTTTTTTTCCCCCACTGAGAAGTCCTGTAGAAACTCAAGTAATAATATAATCCATAATGTTTCAGTTCAGTGCGTGACATGCAGCTATTTGTTCCTTTGTTTCCAGGCAGGGAATCAGGCTGTAAATCTTATAGTGACACAGATACTGTACTGGCTCAGTGGCATTTTATCTCCTGCTGAAACTAAAGCCCATCTGAGCAGCTTCCCACACAATTAGGGATTTGCATGTCTGAATAACTAGGCAGGATTTCTGTATTTATTACTTCGACATAATGATTAATATTTAATCCACAGGAGGTATTACCAATATGTTTGAAACCCCATTTTGCTTGTTAGAAAACACATTGAGAACAAGAAGATGAACACATAATATCATCATGGAGCCTTGTTATTATCTTTAGATTAAAGCATTAAAGCAAATGGTCCCATAATGGGGAAGTTCCTTTTGCTGCTCCTCTTCTAAGTGATTTTCTAATTTTCATCAAGTCTGTTAGTGTTCATGGCCAAAACCAAAGAGATAGCAGAATGGTAAAACAAGACTAAATAAACTTCCACCATGCTGTGTGGACAGGCCCTGGTTTGGCTGTGTGGTGGCATCAGCCCTTGGGGAAAGAGTGGCTTTCATTGCCTCAGCTGGAGATATGACACATCAGGAGCAAGCACTGACTACTCTGGGATGTACAGAAAACCTCTTTGGGGTCTCACCATAAACTTGAGGGAAATGGGCATGTTCATACTTCTTTTTACTGCCTTGACTTTCTTGCTAATTGTCTTTGCAACATCCAACCCAGTACCTATGTGTAATTAGTCTCTTGCCTCCGCTCATCAGTTGATCTGTGTGATAATCCTTGGCTTGACTTTTATTCACGGGAAACTCCCTATGGAAACTAAAAACATTTTGAACACAAATTTACATGAGTTTTGTTCATGGGAGGCATCGGAAACTCATATTATTCTAAGTGAGAAAGTGATATTTCTCTCTGTAAATATCCTATAATATGAATGTAAAATACAGAATATAGCCCTATTTTCACTCTGTTGAGGTGCAGATTTGAAGCCTTCTCTCAGACAAACCTCCTGGATTTGTAGGGTGTGACTCACTGTGTGTGCAGGTGATTGTGTAAAAGGCAAAGGGTTCATGCACACCAGGGCTGAGGGTTAGTTAGTTTAGGTGTGGCTTCCCAACAGCAATGGGTTCAGTGCACGTCACAGCTTCTGCTCAAAGGCTGACCAGCACCAAGGGAAGAGGCTGAGATGTCTGAGCAGCTAAAGCATGTAGCCCTTCCCTTAGTGGGTCCCATTTGTCAGCTTTCCAGTTCCCATGGAACCGCTGACCTCTCACTACCGGTATCAGAAAGCTGCCAAACGGCAGTGCCTGAAGCTCTGTGTGTTCCACGTCTGCACTGATAAAACCTGTTTGTGGCCCGGGCTGCCCAGCACAGCCCCTGTGTACGTGCGTGCCTCGGTGCGCACCCTGACAGACAGCCAGAGCATCCCGGGGTCACCAGAGCCAGCCGTGTCACTCCCTGCTGGGGAGCTGGCCCTGTCTGACTGCGCTTCCTGCCTTCCTGCACCTCGCTTTGCCTTCTGCCCTGGGGATCCCAGCACGTGGGGACCAGCAGCCCTGCAGGAATGGAGTGTCCCCTGCTGCTGCTGGCCAAAGGAGTTCAGTCGGAGTGAGCCGGCTCACGTGCTCCTGGAAGAGAGGCTGGAAGGTACAGGGGCTACAGCCTCACCAACTTTGGGGTTCAGTCCCGTCTGCCCACACCCTCTCCTTCCATGCCATCCATGTCCCCATGGATGGCAGCTGTGGCACAGTCTGAGTGCCTTCTGCTCCCGTCCAGGGCTCTGCCAGGCCTTTTAAGAGAGCACTGTCAAGAAGACAGCTCAGAGCACTGTGGCAGACAGCAGTGCCGACTGCGGCATCCTCCAGCTCAGCAGCCACTTGTGCTGTACTGGCAACCACAGCCCTTCAAATAACTGCTGCAGGATGGTTTGCAGGGGAACCACAGCACCTTGCCCCCACTTGCAGGGGTACCACAGCCCTGCTCCTCCAGAGCTAGCCCCAGCAGCAGAGGCAGCAGCCCGAGCCCTTCCGCTCTGCCTTACTTCACCTCCTGGCTGTGGGGGGCATGCAGGGTCCAACCTGGGCAGCTCAGTGTCTGTGCCCACAAGAAGGTGGGGGAGATGGATGAGTGGATCCACTTCCTCTTTCAGTCTATGCAGGGTGTGGGTAGCCCCACTGACTCCTGAGGCTGGAGAGTAAGACACCATGGCCATTGCCAGAGACAATTCTCCCAGGCACTACCACTGCCCACAAACCTTCTCCAGGGCTTCACCTTGAACCTCTAGGCCAGCTCCTTTCCCTTGTCCCATATCCATCCTTTCCTCTCCTGGGATACTAGTGAAACCAGGGCTTTCTGGGTATTTTGACTGTGGGTGGAAGATAATCAGTCCTGATTTGGGTAGGTTGTGACGTGGGGCTGGATGAGATAAATGCATCCTGCTGGTTGTGGAGTTAGTAGTTGGGAAAGGGATCACTCAAGGCTATACTACTACCAGGCAGATCCCACTACTGGCTGCCATCAGTGTGGAGCTCCCAGGGAGGCCTGAGAAGGGTTTTGTTGTGTCTGACCAGCAGACATCCTGGTATAAGAGAAAACTGAATGTCTGGGGGGGCTGCTGATGGACCTCCTGTTTGTGTTCAGACCAAACCTTCTTTTTCAGAGACAGAAAATCTCTTCAATTATGCCTTTTTTTTTTTTTTCACAGCAGAGCATGCAGGAAGGGGTTGAAATATCATAAGCAGAGGTGAGTCTGCCTCCCATTTTCTCCCCTCCTTCCATCTCTCTCTCATCACAGAGGCAAACACACCAGTATTTGCAGGAAAACATTCATCTCTGGTTCTTGCTGGCCGTGTAGAAGCAGATGAGGGTGCCTGCCTGGCAGCATTCAAGCACATGAAGCTGAAGGCAGCCTGGCAGTGGGGAGAATGAGCAGCATCCAGCCCCACAACAATCCCTGGGGCTGCTCGAGTGAGTTCTGCTCCAGGCTGGTGTCATGCTCTCGAGTGAGATCACAGGCTGTGCTACTCTCCATGCAGGTCTGCTGTTGGGTAACATATCTGAAGACATTATCTGTGTCAAAGCAATCGTGAGAAACCCACAAGAGCTGAATGCCTGGTGAGGGGCTTTGGGGACAGTTCCTTTGGCAGGGCTCACGTGTGCCTCTGAATGGGCATGGCTCCCCTTTGCCAGACTGTCACACAAAGGCAGCACAGACTCTCTGGAGAGCAGGAACCCACAACTGCAGGGCTTTGCAAATGGGTGGGAATGAGCAGACAAACTTCCACTGCTTCAGTCTTTGCAAAACATCTCACAGGAGAGACATGGGAAGAAGATGGAGAGAAAAAGTGTTACAGAAAAGTATCTCAGGTGAAAAATAAATGTCCAGTAAACAGCACATCAGCTAGTAGGCCAGCCCTTGAAGATTTCTCTCTGTCTTAGGCTTTCAAAGTTCTTCAGAGAGCTCCCTCCCAAACCTTTTGCAGTCTTGTCTCTTAGCTGGAAGCACCTTGCATGGAAGCAATTCTTTCCAGAACATCTGAGACCATTAATCAATGAAATACCCTGATGAATCTACACATCAGGGCTTGTTTGGTTCAGACCTGAACCATCCCGGGGGCTCTGGGCAGCTGTAAGCTAGGAAGACTGTGAAGGCACAGTAACCAGCAGGCTGAGAAAACGGAAATGGGGGAGAAGACAATTCCAATGATCATATAAACATGTGGCTGTCTGAAGTCCTGAGGCATTTTGTGCAAGAACAGTGGCGTTATCCACTGAAACCTGAACACGTTCCAAGTTGAGGGACAAGATTCTGCCTTCAGATTCCCCCTCCCCACCATTGCAGCCGGACTTATCACCGGGTTTGGGTCCTGTGGCAGGGCTGCTGGAGCCTGGCTCGCTGTAAGAGCAGCCTTGTAGCCTTGTTGCTGTGCCGAGGTGAGGTAAGTAACTTGTCAGCACACACGGCCAGCGGGCTCAGGGTCCCCGTGGTGAGCTCTGCACAGTCCTCTGCCCACTCAGCACACTGTTCAGCTGTGCTGTCCCAGCAGAGCAGGGACCCTTGCAGTGGCAGGACCTGCCATTTCAATTCATTGTTCCTGGCCAGAAATTGTGGAGAGCTCAGGTGGCATCAAGGGACACGACTGCTGTCACTGATGTTCAGGAAGTGTTGGAGAGTCTGCAAGTCCTTCTCCAGGACTAGTGACACAATGTGGGAGTTCCCTCCCAACACTGGGAGTGGGCCCCTATTAAAACCAGCCTGCTTGTAATGGGTATGAATTCTATCAGTCTAGTACCTGAATAGTCTCTCTTTGCTTCTTCTGTCCTCAGGGAAGGCTGGACAGTGCACTGCAAGGGAGACCTGTCTGAGCAGGTGGAAGGGCTGACCTGTGAGGAAGTCCCAGCTCTGCTGTGCTGACAGGGGCTGCCTCTCCTCTGCTGCACGGGGAGAGCTTCCCCTCGCTGCACAGTGCTTCTCAGTTTCTCTTTGCAAACCCAATGCATTCCACAAGGTCTAAAATAACTTTAACAATATAGTTTGGGGGTTTTTTTAATGAATTTGATTTTCCATTTTCACATGTGATTTAGGGTTCAGCTTCAAAAGATTTTCCCCAGGGTCTCTTTTGTGCGTGTTGGAACGGGGCACAGGGTGAGGGTCAGGAGCTGGGTAGATAGCAATGCCCTTGGACACAGCTGATTTATCTTGAATTTTCAAAGACACTGAAAAAAGGAAGACCTCAAAAACAGATTAAAATCTGCAAGCTTTCCAATGCCTCTTATTTATGTATTTGTAATAAAAGCACAACAAAACACAGCCTAGAATCTTGCCAGGTAAAACTTGTATCTGCTCAGTAGTGTAAGCTGTCCCTGTGGAATTTTGTGCACAAACACAAAATTTTTCTCCTCCATGGAAGGGCCACAGTGCCATGGAAGAAGATGTCTGGTGTGGAAATGTTTGTAACTCACAGCTGGGAGGATTCAAGGCAGGGACAGAGAGGGTTAAAGAGAGAAAGTGTGGTGGAAGTGGCTGTCACCGCAGATGAGCATTAGCTCTGTCTGTTGTTTTCTTTGAATGCTTGGGAAAGTACAAAATTACAAAGGAGTATTTTTTGATTATGCTGTGGTGGCTGTTCTTGTGTTTAAAAGGAGAAAAGAGAAAAAAATTGAAGCAACATATTTGTTGTCAGTAGATGGAGTCTGAATTAAAATCTTACCTTCTGACACTGCTGACCTTTGAAATCCAAGACTAGGTGTAGACATGTATGCCAAGAACAGATATTTTAAATCTCCACCAAAAAACCTTTCATTCAAAATTAAAATGCCAGTTCCTAACAGAAAATATACTTTAATCTTTGGAAGATTCTGTTTCTTTCTGTTCTAAGGAAAATCTGGGGCAATTTCTATACAATACCAGGAATTAAGTCCAAAATATTCATCTGTGACTTAGTTGCAGATTTTGTGTGCATTCTGGAGATGGTGAACATCTCAAATAGTTGAATGGTAGCTGGAGTCCTGCAGCAGGCATGGAAACACAGGGGAACTGTGTTCACTTCTAGATGTGATTAGCCACGTCCCATAAAAGCTCTGGTAACCTCCTCAGCAAAATATGCAGTTGAGTCACAGCAGAGCTCTGAGAACACGAGGCAGATGCCTTGTGCAAGGTGTGACAGAGAGCCTGTCTCTTCCCTTTCACTTAAGGCAAAATTCTAGGTGTCCAGTTTAACTTTCATTTGGAAACAGACTAAGTAACTTCCTTTCAACCGCATCCATCTGAAATCCCACGGAAGGCATAAAGTATGTTACCTTTGTTTTCTTGATGAAAGCAGTTTTTCCATTTGTTTCTACAAGGCAGTGTTTGCAGAGGAAATTTGATAATCCTTATGAAAAGCACTGTATCCCAACCTGCAGCCCCCCTGGTGACACGAGGACTGCAGGTGATCTGTCACGCTGTCACATGTGAGCCCTGTAAGTGCTTGAGGACCTTGCCAGCACACGTGGACAACAGGGATCATGAGATCATCTACAGGCACATTTTAGAGGAACAAGAAACCTCCTACCAAGATAGATACAAATTAAATAGAGGGCCTGATCCTGTTTCCCCATGAATTTAAAGGAAGTGTTACCACTGAATTTAGCAGCAATGACTGACCTTGTAGTGTATGTCATCAAACAGCTCTGGACTGCTTGAGAAAACTTCAACACTTCCATCATACGCCCAATCTTTCAAACTGGACATAAACATACACTTGGCAGAAATCTCAGGCTACAAGTAAATGAGGAGATTTGTTTTTAACATTTTTTCCAGTCACAAAGAAAAGAGATGGAGAAAGAAAGGATTCTTCCGGGATGTTTTTAAGTTACTGCTGCTATGCAATAACATCGATCATCTTTGCACTACCCTCCCTTAAAAAATGAATTAATTCATTCACAGAGAAAAAAAAAGCAAAATAAATTAATTAATTGATGCTGAAATCACTATTTTCAGCTGCAAGGGGTATAAGTGATACCAGGGGATCAGCCAATGTGAGGAAACTGCTGCTAGAACAGGAATGGTCCCTTGGTTGATGTGTGGCTTGTGGTCCATGAGAGCTTGGGAGCCATCAGGCCATGGCTCACACCACTGGGAGCAGGGTTTTGGTGTCCAGAGCTGCTGGCTGATCTCGGGGGTAGGAGCAAGGTAGCTGGAGCTGCTGGAATGAGTGTTATGTACCATCCCAAAAGCCAGCTGTGTGTCCAGCCAGCCATCCCTACGGTGGAGGTATAATGTTCTGAGAAGCTCTTCGAGACCAAATCATCTGTGTATCTGCTACAGGGATTTAAAAGCGCTGGTATGACACCCATGAGGTGAGAGAGGTGAGCTGGTCCTCTGCTCCATGATCTCCAGCCCCACACTGCCAACTCCAGTGAACAAAGCTGGGATGCCAGATCCACCTGCACAGTGGATGCAGGAGATACCTGGAGTACCAATACATCCCCACCAAAGGTACCACTGCAGTTTGTCACTATATTTTGCTACTTGCAAAATGCCACTAACCTTTTTTCAACCTGAGTATGTAGCCAGATTTTTGGGTCCTGAAGATTAAATTTATTAGAAGACAAAACTGAAAATTTATTTCGTTATTTCCTCAGTGCAATCCCCTTTCTTTACAGACTTACAGAGAGTGCATTGGGCACAGGATGGCTCATGCTACCAGGGACAATTGTTTCCTCCCAATGCAAAATGAGATTTCTTATGGTGCCCTCCCAAATTGTTTCTTGTGTCAAAGTCACTTTGTGTGGTCTGGCATGCCAGCTGCCAGCCCGTCCATTCTCTGCATCTGCTTCTGCGCTCCCTGCATCCCACTTTTACACAGCCAGACACACACCTACCATCACTGGTCCCCTGCATGTGCAGGCCAGGGTCAGGTACTTGCCATCAGCTGCTGAGCAGCTCCTCTCCAGGCTGTGCTCCCTGCCTGCCAGAGCCCTGCTCTTACAGCTACTGATCCTGGAGTTTACATAAAGAAACACAACTGTTTTTACACAGATCCCGAGGGAGAGACTGGCAGCTTCATTGTAATTTAATCTAAACCAGGATAAGACAGTAAATATTGTTGTGTTTTCATAAGGATGAAGAAGGATGAGTAAAGCAGAAGATGCTGAGGAAAGAAGCACCTGTATAATTCACAAGGAGGGAAAATATTGAAAAAGCACAAAGTTTTACAGTTTGACCATCTTCACTGAAAAAAAAAGTATGGTTACAGAGACTGGGGAATCTATTTAATACTTTCAAAGAGTTTGACCTCCAAACCATCACCAGTATTCATGGCCTGTGCTCCTATATCAGTAATGTTAAACCAGGGAGCCTGGACCCATGCACTCAGCTGTGTGTGGAGCCAGTCTAGCACAAACTTAGAATTTCTGTTCAGCACTGCTATCTCTGAGATACCTCTCCAGGACTGGAAGCTCAGCCTGGTGTCCTGATCAAAGTGATCAAGAGATGATGTGATTACAAAGCATAAATACCATCATGTGCAGAAATTCTAGGCACAGCAGAGCTCTTTAATGCAGGGAAGAAAAGCATAATAAGAACCAAAACCTGAGGCTTAACTCCAGGCAAATTCAACTGAGAAATTAGCTATGAACTTCTAATCAGTGACAGGAGATTAACAACCAGAATAAATGAAACAATGTAACAAATAAACAAGCAGAAGAAATAGTGGCTTTTCCAGCACCTGACATCTTTCAACAGAGTCCAGATGCTTTTCTGGGTCTGCAATGGTGGAAGCCAACTCCTGGGGCTCTGCTGCAGCGGGTATGGGTGAAACCCTGCAGTCAGGGGTCAGCAGTGGCAACTTGCTCCCCCTCAGGCTGGACCAGGATCAGATTTTACCCTGCCCTGGGTTGGCTTTGCAACACTCACCATGCCTTTCTGGATGAGACAGCTTGCCATCACCAGCTCTGGCCTACAGCTTATTTTCCCATCCCCAGTACCTGCTGCATGTCCTGTCTCCATGAAGTAGGGCTGAGTGCCATTCCATGGGCACAGGCCTGTCACTTTGCCTCTTGCTGCTCTCCATGATCCCTGTGTGCACCCTCCACAGGGAAGGGGAGAGAGGGTCAGTTCTGCTGATGCTGACAGGGTCCCATGGACTCCTAAGAGGAAGGCAGGGGTGGGAGACAGAGGGGAAGGCCATCCTGGGCACCTAACACCTGGAATGAGGGTGGTCTCAAGGGCCCCATGGTTCAGTGTTTTTATCTAACTTGCATGGCAGTGGGAAGTATCCTTCATGTTTTAGATCTCAGACATTTTAATTGTATTTCCAAGGTTATTAGATAATGGGTGAGTGTGGGTTTACTACAAAAGCCTTGACATTGAACCTGGCCCTCTTTTCCTGAGTATCAGAGCCTTGCTGAAAATGTAGACCTTTTAATAGTAAGGGGTGTGCCACCATGTGGCTCTCAAAAGGTATTTGAAAGTCAAATTTGGCCCTCAGTGAGGAAAAGATGATCTAATGGACTCTTCTTGGCCTGATGTCTATGAATCCTTTCACAGTTTACCAGGGCACTAAGTGTGTTTGCTCATGGCACTCCTGCAGCAGCAGTGGGGCAGGGGCTGCGGTTCCTGCAAGGAGCATCACCCCTGTCCTGCAGCCCACGCCTCTCTCCTGCCCCAGGGGCTGATCCTCACTTGGCTGGACCATGTCCTGGCTGCCTCCAGCTGAGACACCCCTGGGCTAGAGCAACTGGGGCTGCTGCAAACAAAATCAGGAAAATTACTGCGGATTTGTGCCAGATTCAGTTCTCCCTCAAGGCCATGGGACACTTTTTATCCTGAACTCCTTCTTTCCACATACTGTTCTTTTTTAAACTGTTCTGGGCTGATGTCATCCATGCTGGTCTCAGCTAGAGGAGCAATCTTCGTGGAAACTTTGAGCAAAATCTCCTCAGCATTTTTCAAATGGGAGATGGTAAAATAGACTTTTATAATTGTTAAAAATATAATCAGTTCTTTTGGCAATGCTACAACAAAACAGATGATGTTGAAAAATTAGCAGTAACACAACATTTTGGGGTGGTTGTACTGTGCTTGGTTGAAGGAATTAAAAAAATGACCACATGAGATCTACCATGTCCTGGGATCTGCTCTAAGCTTTAAGACAAAGAAATTCAACTCATAAGCATCATTGCTGTATAGTTTTACTGGATTTCACATAAGACAGCAGCCCTGTGATGGCTGTTTGGATCATTTTCATGAGGGAGTTTGTAAATGGAATAACAATCAAACACACTTTTGTAAGAACGTCCAAACCACAAAAAATATTCAAAATCCCAAGCATCAACCTCATCCCCTGAATTGCTTAATGTTAGGCTACAAACAAATCCACATGGACAATAGTAAACAGAATTTAAGGGTGAGTTTGTCAGAAAACCTGGATGATTTTTTGCTCTGATCTGTACAGTCTATGCTGGTACCACGTGCTAACCAGATCCCTTTGTAAACCTACTGACCTTGCAGTGCACACTGGTACTAGTCAAGTAACGGTCCCATGGAAGACAAAACTAGCCTCATTCACATAATTCACAGACAATTTTGTTCCTTAAACCTGCAAAATACGGTGTGGACAAAGGAGAAAACATCAGAATGTTTGTGCCATAATTGAAGTCCACAGTTAAAATAACAAAGGGCAAAATGTGATGCGGTTGCAGCACATGTCCTAGCAGCAGTGGACATGGCTCTTTCAGTTTTATGGTTGAATCCATAACAGCCAATTGTTTGTTGGAAGCACTATTATATAGGGTTTAAAATGTTCTGGTAATGCCTTCATGTCAGCATTTTCTGGCTATTAGAAATTTCATTGTGCTGCTCTAAGTTGGCAATATTTTGCATATAAGTTCCACTACTATGAGTTTTGCTTGTATTTTACTAAAGAGCAGTATAACACAGACCCTTGGGGGAAATTCCATTCCCCTTATTAAAAAATTGTGGCTGTTTTATTTCCCTTATCTCTGCCATCCATTTCCTTTTGTTTCTCAATGCATTGCTGCAAATCACTAAGACATTTCCTTGTCTGCTTTACTTTGGACCCTTTTAATGAAAGCTCCTACATAAAAAAAGTCGCAGGATTCATTTGATGAAGTGAACTGGTTTGGCTGAAGGGTCAGAGTTGGAGATTTAGCATTTCATAAAAGCAAAAGATCTAAAGGCAGGCGAAATGGACAACAGTTTTTACAAGATATCAGATAAACATCCAGTAACAGAGAATGAAATTCAGCTCTTACAAAGCAGAACAGCTCAGTGTGATCCGTTTTAACTACAACCAGGTGATTGGGGCCAGCCTCCCTGCAGAAAAGGGAACCTTGCTTCCTTTGCCTCATTAGCCTGTTTTCTGTGGCATGATGTCATGGCCAGGAGATACTTTATACTCACCAATGCAGGGCTGACAAGGAGTGGTGTAACATAAGAGAGAGAAAAACATGAGAGCAAAAACATTCCCCCGTTCCCTTGCTTGTAGATACCACGTGGGCTGCTGCTCAGCAGGCAGCAGTACCTCAGATTCTGACCCTGAGAAACAGCCATTGACTGTGTGCTTTCCTCAGGAGCACAAAGCTTGGATAGCCAAATTTTCTCAAGAAATAGAAAGTTCTGGTAAATATCTGTGTAAAATACATTTTTCTGACATTGCAAATTATTTCAATATTGTCCAATAAACAAAAGACTGCATTCGGTTTGTCCCTTTTAGTGTTGCTGTTGCTGTTAGGACCTACCACTGAGGTTTCTCATGTCCTCAGCTCTCACCTGAGGGCCAGGCTCCTCACCAGCGTGCACATCAGTGTGTGAGCCATGACCGAACAGCTCCCAGAAAGCTCCCCCTTGGAGGGGCTGCAAGAGCATTGGAAGAGATCTTCAAGGAAGTGGCTTCATCCACCTCAGCATCAAGCAGGCTCAAGGCACACATCCCAGTACAGGTTCAACATGCTGAAAAGTCTTGTTCTTGAGAAGGCTGAAATGAAGTGGTTTATGTTATTTCCCTCCCAAATTCAAAGTGCACACCAGAACCACTTTTTTGGCCCTGAGATCTAGGCTGCTGTAAAGGGGCACAGTGCCTGCCTCTCAAGAAGAGGTATCTCAAAAAAAGGAGACAAGCAGTGGGGCCATTAGTGTCAGTCTTACACATTTTCCACATTAATTACAGCATACTTTTAGCCAGAGTTAAACATTCAGAGTGGGGTTCAGCTCACCTTAAGCAGGTAAGTTTTGTCTGTCAGCCATAGGATGCACAGAGCTCCTTGGCATCATTTTAATGCATAAACACAGGCACCAGAGACAGTGGAGACCAGGAGGTTTCTGGATGTGGTTTCCCAGTGTGGTGTCCAGCTGCAGGTCTGCTTGTGTGTTCTCCACAGGTCCTGCACGATGCTGCCCAGACAGTGCAGATACCCCAATATCCTAGATCATCTCTGATGGCACCAGCTGGTCATATTCAGGCAACTGACCCAAACTCTCTTGGCCACACTGGCTGGTTCTCCACTGCCTGTAACGAGAGTTTAGATATCTAGTGTTCAGACATCTATGTTTAACTGCCTGCATGTGGGTGGCTAAATCCTACACTGAACTCTAGGGTCACTCTATTAGGAAAAATACTGTCAGTAGCACAAATTTGCAAGAAGAACACTTGCAAATTCAAGAGTGACTGTCCTTACTCCCAGGCAAAGAGCTGCTCCTGGATATTGCTCAGTTTTTATCCCCCAAATGACCTCTTTGGTTCTGCTGTGGGGTTTTTTTCCTACAGGTTATAGAGAAGAGGGTTTTAGTAAGGGTTTGAACCTCACGGTGCTCTGACTGGCTTAATCAGTTCTCTGTTCAGCATGCCATGTCCTTCAAAACAAGCACGCAGGGTTGTGAGAGGCGTACATCTGGCATGACATTAATCGAACCTCAGGCCAAGTTCTCCAGAAGTAGGTAGTTCCCTCCAAACATACCTTTGAGTCTTCGTCATTCTTGCCATAATTTCTGAAGTCTGGACTTCTCAAAATTTGCCATGACTGATTTACGCTAATCAGTGCGTAAGTCAAGAAATCACAGTTTTCCCCTCCATGACAGATGTAAAGCAGTGAATGAATTGTTAACATCTCATTACATGCAACAATGGCACTATGTGGGAAAAAAACACGACAGGGATGCCTGAAACAAGATTTTTAGTCACTGAGATCTGAGGTCCTGGTCTCAACTGCTGACTCAAATTGAAATATTTAGGATGAAATTCAGCACCTTAATACCAGCAACTCTGACACTGCTATGCTGTATGAGTTTGTAATTCTCCTTGTTTCTTTAATGTACTTAAATCCTGTTGAGGTAATGGGAGGGGCATGGTTGGGAACTTTAGAGCTGTTTTAATTCAATTGTAACCTTGGCAAACTTTTACATTTTAGCAGATCCTCCAGCAATCTGCTCCAAAACCCCACAGGAGACTGCTAAACTTTGTAGGGCCTGTCTTAGATGAACATATGCTCAGACAGGTAGTTAATGGAATGGTTTGTTCCTGTTTGGAATCACACACACTTTGGGAAATACTGAAGCTCTTCCCTACAATATTGTGAATCCTGCAAACCCAGGTACAACTAGGAAGAAATCTGAGCACACTGAGACACTGTATAACCTCAACTGCTGTGTGCTTGTTTCAGCTCCATTTGGGGGGATAGAACTGGAGACCAGGGATGTCAGACGAAGCCAAGGCTGTCTGTATTCTGTGGGACAGTGCAAGAACGAGCCCAGCTCCACACAGCAAACTGCTCTGGCTTCTGGAACATTTGTCTCCCTTCTTTTATTTTATCTGTGTTCTCTTGAGACTTTATGTGAGGCAGAAGATGTGGATGTGTGGGGCAGCTGCTGGGGCAGCTCAGGTAAAGAAAATCCCTAAACCGGTTAAAATCCTATAGGGTGAAACACAATCCTCTCCTGCTCTAAGCTACTCTGTATCCTTAGACTGTCCCACTTTCTCCCAGGAGGAAGAGCTACTGTAGTCCTCGGGACTGCGGCCAGCACTCTCAAGTTGTTCCAGCAGTCGGGGAGAGAGAAAAACTGAGCCACTGCCTAAGCACAATAAAACACAGCACCAAGGGAACAGGAACAGATTTGCTGCAACATAACCCCTTTGGTGGGAACAGCTGGGGAGGCTGCCTCCATGGTAGCAGGGGTCTTCACAGCTGCAGGCATGGACTTCTGCTGTTTCTCAGGGAAGCTTCTCTGGGTGTGTGTTGCTGGTCCTGAAGGGTGGCCGGCCCCTGTCTGGACAGCAACGACTGCCACCACATCCAGCGACCTCCTGGGTCCTTTGCAGTTGAGCAGAAGAGAAGTATTTACTGCTCCTTGTCACAAAGGATTCAGGCAGGGGATGACATGGAGATTACATGGACCCTCTGTGCTTCTCCCTGGCTCCTGTTTGGGCAGGGGACCTGTGGATGGGGTATGAGTGCTGCTCATGGAGTGACTTGCAGACACAAGGCACTCTGATTGCGGAAGGAGCTGCCTTTCCCCTGCAGCCTCGCACGGCCAGGGGTTCTGGGCACTTGGCTTACACAGGAGCCAAAGTCTGGGAAGGGATAGGGAGGTGTGTGTCCCAGGGCACCAAGCCTTGTCCTGTGAGAGAGCTCTGCAGCTGAGGTGGTACCAACACAGCTGTGACAGCTGCTTCCCTTGTCTCACCACACACCATTCACAGGGCTACAAAAGCCCATAAATGGTTAAAATGCAGAAACATTTCTCACCAGTATACCACATTTTTGAGAACAAGAGACAGGCAAGTAACAGGCAGATCTTCAGCACTTTTCCCATTTACCTTTCCTTCAACCATACGCAAGATTTGTTATGAAGGGAGAAATCACAGAGATCTCTCTCTGACACAGAAAGAGCATGTATGAAATAAAGTCTAAATTCACGGAGTAATCAGAATTACTTTTCAGAACAGTATCTCGTTACTGGCTGAAACAAACAGTGTAGTTACCAGCAGGGGAACTGCCAGCTCCCAGAGGGCAGATCATGAAAAATTAAATAGTTGCTTGAGGGGGGGAGGGTGNTTGGGAGAAAATTGCTGAAAATTACAGTATTCAGCTTTTGGTGACAGTATATCAAAGCCCAGCTTCTGCCTTTATGATATTCAAATCCCTGCCGCTTCCCCAGAAAAACAGCATCGGCACAATAGAAACATTATGTACTGGGTGGGGAGGGGGAGCGCCGCTGAAACGGGACTCGCTTCGGGTTGGGATGCTGAGCGGGACTCGGAGCGCCCGATGGCTCCACGGCACGGATGAACAAAGTGTCCGTCTGCAGCGACAATGTCCTGAGGAGGCACTTTGAATTCATCTCCTGTTACACGGTTTGAAGCACACACACGCTCTCACACACACAGAGACACACACACACACTCTCACACGCTCCCCCCTTCCCTCCGCAGGAAAACAGCCCTGTCACTGCACAGGGTAGGAGCACTGGAGATGCAGCAGCGTTAACTGGCACCTCAATAAGAGGATTAAAGCTCCTACCAGAGATTTATGCCTTCTCCTTGTTAACAAACACAAACACATTGGCACCTTCTTCACTGGCTGTACCGAGTGCACCTCCAAAATTATCATCCTCCTCAGCCAGTGGCTCCCAGGGGCCAGAAGGGAACAAGAAAGAGTACGAATCCCCGGAGATCGGTCAGGGAGGGTGGAGGTGGGGTGTGTGGCAGAGACCCCCACCANCTTTCTACAAAAGTCTGCCTCAGATGGAAGTTAAAAGGAGTGAAGCGAGAGAAGGCGGATTGCCCTCCAAATTCAGCAGTTAATCCCAGGAGGAGAAGGGAAAGAAGATGTGCTGTGCTGTCCATGGGCGCATCGATGGCGGCCACGGGGCGAGGGCTGTCCCTGTCCCAGCCAGCCTGCACTTTTGAACNACACACACGCTCTCACACACACAGAGACACACACACACACTCTCACACGCTCCCCCCTTCCCTCCCAAGGAAAACAGCCCTGTCACTGCACAGGGTAGGAGCACTGGAGATGCAGCAGCGTTAACTGGCACCTCAATAAGAGGATTAAAGCTCCTACCAGAGATTTATGCCTTCTCCTTGTTAACAAACACAAACACATTGGCACCTTCTTCACTGGCTGTACCGAGTGCACCTCCAAAATTATCATCCTCCTCAGCCAGTGGCTCCCAGGGGCCAGAAGGGAACAAGAAAGAGTACGAATCCCCGGAGATCGGTCAGGGAGGGTGGAGGTGGGGTGTGTGGCAGAGACCCCCACCATGCCACAAGGAGGTGAGCTGGAGGAGAAGAACAGGGAAAGTCCAGAGTGTGCCTGGGAGGGTGCAGAGCCCCGATGAAGGTGTTGTGGCCCCGAAGAGAGCTGGCACGGCAGTCCCCGAGCAGGTTTCACATACACCCACTGTTCCCCGGCTGACACTGACTGGGCACTGGCTAACTGGAGGAAGCAGTGTCANGCGATTGAGTCAGGCCCTGTGGACCCACGGGAAGATGGAAACAGGATGACTGGACCTTTGATGTCGCCAGGGTGTAATAGCGAGAGGAGACGAGAGAGCCTGCGCTCACAGTAACCCACTGTCTCTCATCAGCAGCAGCACATTAATTTGCCAAACGAGGATCATGCGGGAGAAGCAACGGAGCGGCTTNGGGGCCAGAAGGGAACAAGAAAGAGTACGAATCCCCGGAGATCGGTCAGGGAGGGTGGAGGTGGGGTGTGTGGCAGAGACCCCCACCATGCCACAAGGAGGTGAGCTGGAGGAGAAGAACAGGGAAAGTCCAGAGTGTGCCTGGGAGGGTGCAGAGCCCCGATGAAGGTGTTGTGGCCCCGAAGAGAGCTGGCACGGCAGTCCCCGAGCAGGTTTCACATACACCCACTGTTCCCCGGCTGACACTGACTGGGCACTGGCTAACTGGAGGAAGCAGTGTCAGAACTCCTCGCTGGAATCAAGTCCCAGCCGAGTCCCACCGAAACCCTGAGCCAAGTGGCTGGCCAGAGGTGTGCCTCCGAGCAGCAGAGCTAAGGGGCCGAGGGGAAGGCAGTTCCTCCTGGCACAGGTTTGACATCAAGTTGGAGCTGCCTGCGCTGCCCACACGTAATTCTACCCGCAGGGATGGAACAAGTTAGCAAATGTAGCTGGAAAATAAGTTATCCTTAAAGAACCATGCAAACCTCAGCACAGCTCTGCAGCACCCTGTGAGGGAGGCAGCTATCTCCCCCTCTCCAGATGGCTGGAAGAGGTTGAAGTGCTCTCACGGCTGTTCTCGGGAGAGCTTAGGCACACTGAGGAAATCTCTGCCGTGAGCATGGCTCGCTCGGCATTTGCTGCCAAGCCCCAGCCCAGGGCTCAGCCCATGAAACCATCCATTATCTCTAAGGCACCGTTTGCCGAGTAACGACATCAAAGGCCTTTGTGTCCATGAACCCAAACTGGCTCTTCATGAGAAGAACAACGGCATTTGAGCCTCGTGCAGACAGACTTGCTTTGCCGCCTCCCTCCTGCCCCTGTGCTCCCAGACTGGTAACACCTTTCTTTCCCAGCATATGTACGGTGGAGAAGGGGATATTAAGGAATTAGGCTGGAAGCCAAAAGCACTGCCTGCTCTGTGTGCAAATCCTGCAATGGCCTCCTGGAGGAAATGAAAGTTTCTTTCATTAGGAAAGACACTGAGGTTACACCAGAGGTACATTTGGCCCCAGGATCAAAGGCCAGGCATGTATTTTAACACTTCATTGTGTCTTACAGGTACAGCTACAAGTCACAGAGGCAGAGAAAGGTGTGCCTTGTCCCCTCTGAGATTCATGGCAGGTTAACCCCTCCTGTCACTTGAAAAGGGACAAGCACACCCAAGTGCTCCTTACACCAAAGTCATGAGGAAGCTCGACATCAAAAGCCCTGCTCAAAGCATAACTTTGCAAAGCAGGCACAGCATAAACTCCTCAGTCCTTCAGCCAAATGAATCCAAAGGGGGATAAAATGACAGAGAAGACTCCCAACGGGAAGGGCAGTGCCCAACTCCTGGCTTGAGGAACCATTAAGGAAGACAAAAGTATCCTTCCTCCACACTGCATTTCATCATCCCTGTATGTTCAAGGGAAGCTGTATTTCTATGAGTGTTTGCCTTGGAAAAATAATCTTTTTTTTGCCTCTGGATTGTCTGTGAAAACAGCAGAAGGCAGACAATCTGGCTCCATTTCCAGTCACTTGAAGGCATGGCAACTCCTTTTCAAGACTACCAAGAAGGTATTTCCAGGAGATGTTTGTGACAGCCCAGCTGATGGTCCATGGCTAGCACACTGCCCTGTGAGGCTTACAGCCCAGGGAGGCTTCAGCTCGGGGGCCTTACTTGGACTATGTTTTGGAAACAGCACATCTTGAGCTGGAGATTCTCATTCAGGAGCAATAAGCTATCTGGAGCATATCTAGAAGTCTTACCGGAGAAAGATTTATGTCCAACAGCACTGCTTCTTCTCCTCAAATCAATAAAACACAACAAGAGCAAATCTGATGCTCATGAGGAAAGGTGAGCAGAAGGGTGTTTCTTCTGCACTGGTTCAGGCCAGCAGTCCATCTCCTGTGATGAGATCTCCTCCCTGCTCTCCTGGTGCTCACAGAGTGCCCAGGGAACAGGGTGAGCACAGATCCAGCAAGGAGGGATGGACACAGCCTCTGAACACTGCCCTGACATCCAGCAGTCCATAGCAAAGGTTCTTCTGAGCATGATACAGGTTTTTCACTGCCATGACTAGATTTTTGTTCTCCTTCTTTGCCTTTTGGAACCCTTGCAATTTTAGAACCCAGAAATTTTCTTGGCAAGGGGTTTCACAGTTTCACTACACTTTATTGTTTTTATGAGATGAGACTGGTACACAAATTATAACATACCCTAATATTATCACCAGGACAAAGCCAAAGTCTATTTTGCCTTTCCTAGAAGGTCCACTAAGCCTAGGATTCAAACATCTAACATAATTTGCATTTAAAATTTGGCTTCCATATGGCAGGACTTCAGTTTTAAAATTGTTATTGGGATTTTATAGGTGAAATTTACAAGGAGAGAGCAGAAGGTGGAAGAGGTGTTAAGTTATGCAGCAATGGGGACGTGTACAATGGATTTGTGACAGCATTTGCCTTTGCACTTTTCACGTGCCCAGAGGCTAGAGCAGCAAGGATTGGCATGCATATCTGCACATCCTGCACGCAGCCAGAAAAGAGATGGAAAGCATTTTTCAAGCATTAATTCCGCATTTTTTTTTCTGTGCAGGGGGAGAAGAGCCAATCTTCCACACAGCTGTCATGTCCAAGTGCATGTAAGAGCACACTGAGCACATTGGCTGGAATTGTTCTAGAAGCTCTAAGCATTGTTCTGTGGTTTCTTCTCTTTCCAAGCATCTTTGTTTCCCTGATTTCTGGCCAGGAACACAACCTGGAGTGCCCAAGGGCTGTGGCAAAGTCAGCTGTCATGACATTTCCAACCTAACCAGAAGTGCAGGAAATATCCCAAGAAAGCTTGTTTTTATAGGCTCCCAGAAGGTTTGCATATGTCAGATATGCTTATCCAGACCAAACCCAGCCTTCCTGAAATTCACCCCTCACTAACATTAATGCTTTTTTCCATGTCAACTTGAGTAATGTGAGATTTTTGGCAATCAGGGACTAGTAAAGATTTGTTTACTGCTGTTTTGGAATGGATGTTGGTTTGTTTATTGCAATTCATGCCAAAGGAATATTTCATAACAAGTAATGTATTTCAGTCTGTTCATTCTTTTCATGATTTTCACTTACTGTAGGGTTTTTGTTTCAAAAGTTTGTATTGTTCAGCAGTGGTGAAATACATAAAGCAAAACGAGGTGAGGGGGAAAAAAAGGAGATTTTGTAAGATGCTCTCTCTTTCTTGATAATTTCAAAGGTAAAATCTCAGACTGGTGTACAGCAGTTCAAAAACAAGGGAGGGCTGTTAAACGGTCACATTTTCAAGTATCAAAGTTCTACAGAAATGGTGACTTAATCTAAAATCTTTATTGATTCTATCACATAACCGTGTTTCTTGGCTCATCTACCTTCAGTGAACATTTTTAATCAGGTTTGCAATGCAACTATGCATGGAAAGAAGACTGAAATGAGTTTTCCATTACCACTTAGCTCTCATCAGGCTTAAATTTTGCTTCTGCAAACTTCGATTGTTCAAAACTGCACCAAAAATACCTTTAAAGGGTTTTCAATGCCTGACATTAATTTCCTTAAATATGTAAATATTAACCAAATATTTTTGTAGGGTCGTCTGTTTTGAGGCAGTAGGAGGTTGAATAAGTATTAAGCCCCCAGGTAAGATTCCTTGTCTAATGCAAAATAAAGCCACATGGGCCCACAGTTAACACAGAAGGCATAATTTTTCAAAAAAAGAGAAGTTTTTTATGCATTCCTTTTTACGTGAAGATTTCTAAAGTCAGCAAAGTTTGTGTCCTTGCTAAAACACCCAGAATTGGAAGATCTGCTGAGAGCTGCAGAACTCATCTCAGAAATGCAGCTCTCTGGGCCCCATTGTCATTATCTGATTTAGAATGCAAGATATATCCTGCATTGGAAGATACAATCTACATTTCCCAGTGTGTTAATAACTTGACCCCCTCCAAAGGTCCTGCTGTGTGCATTGAAGTTGTCTATTAATTCCCTTGTGGACTGCTGGTTTTGGTATTTAATCTCCAGGAAGAATTTAAGAAGGTCAAAGTCCCCTTCTTTGAGGAATGCCATACAAGTAATAAAACAAAATACATTTGCCCCTCAAAGAGCTAGAACTCTGGGAGCTGTGTTGACAAGAGACCTTTGGACTATTTATACTGCTATTAGAAAGAGGGGGAAGGGCAGGGAGATAGTTACTGTAGTTTAATAAGTATGGGAAGATGGTTAATACACATGGAGTTTCAGCCCCACTGTGACATTTGATTTATGTTAAATATAGTGAAGGGGTCAAGATCTCTTTTCACACCACTGCAATCCTATGGACCTCCTTGGTCTGTGCATGGTGGCTAGAATCTGGATGATGCTGGATTTCTTGGAGCAAAGAAGTTTAGGATGTAATAAAAACTCAGCAAAATTCCCATCTGCTCACAGAGTTTCTGGGTCGGTAGGACATCAGTACGAAGCACCACTAAGCCCAAAGACCAAACAGAAAAAATCCCTAAGAGGTGTACTTGACAGCACTGGCTCAAGCCTAAATCCCAGCTTCAAGTAGACCTTCCCCTGTCTGCAGAGGACTTCCAAGACAGCATTAGGGCCTCCCCACTGCTGAGACAAAAAAACCCCACAACCCACACCAAAACATTCAAGGGCTAGAATTTAGCAGGTGTTAATACAGAAGCTCCTTGGTTGGAGACTCACTGGGCACTTCATGCCATTGTTTCAAAACAGCCATGGAGATATAGCCAAAATTTCCAAGGGTCATTTCAAAGCATGAATCTAATCATGGTGATGGGCTTTTTGTTCCAATGTTTAGTGGGCACATCTGAGATTGCTGCAGGGTTCTTGGGCTCGTACAGCACCCATGAGCAACTCATGCCTCACAGACTAGGGCCAAGAGGGTTGCTGATGCTACATGGTATTACCCCAGCTCTCTGATTACGTTACTGGGCTTTCCAGCTCAGCTTTCCAAGAAAAATAGAGTGTGATAGCACTGTTCGTTTGTGTGGTTGTCGATCCATCTGTCCCTTCAAGCCTGATGGCCAACTCCTGTTAGGTTTTGGAGTAGAAGACACTTCAAGGCATCGTGTTCCTGCAAGCTGATTTAAACGCGTGGGGTACAGAGAGCCTAGAAATACCTCCACAAAATAAAAGCTGCTACATAACCTCAACCTGTTCAACTCCAGGAAATGCATGAGGAAGGGACAACAAAACTGAGACTTTGGTTGGTTCAGTGGCTTGTGAAGCTGCTTCCCATGAACACTGTAGGCCAGGGAGAATAGTAGTGAGCAGCCTTGTGAAAGCCTGCAAATCCTCCTGAAAAAGGTGTAATGAAATTTACCCATTAATTGGTGAAGAAAACACCTTTTCAGCCCAGCTTTCACAGGGAGGTGAAAGTTAAGGCTGCCAATACGAATTCTTCACAATAGATCCAACTCCAGTGTGTGGTCAGGGGCCGATGGCGCGGGCTGTGCTTCCTGGGGCTGCAGGACAATGTCCCCCTCACCTTGGCAGAGGCAGCATCCTCCCCCTCCTGTGCCCTCAGCCACGCTGGGCGCTGTCTCTGCACGGCACTTTCACAGCCCAGGTGTGGGCAGATAAAGGCTCAGACTTCCCCTTTGCTGCTGCTCTTACTTTATCTGCACCGAGATACCATCAGTGACAAGGCAAGTGTGGGGAGATTTCTTTGACAGTCCTCTCAGACATCTGATTACAAACGGCCTGGGCTTATCCAACGCCTCCCCTGGCTGATAACTTCAAAGGGACTGGCTCTCCCTTCTCTTGCTTCAGCTGCCCAAATAGCTCCCTTTCCAGGGCTCTGATTTTGACCAGGCTTTTCATAAAATGCATCAGTGTCATTGTGTTCACAGGGCTGGATCTGAGGAGGAATCTGGGCTTCTGGCCTGACAAGCCTAAACTTGGATGGGTAAATCTGCTGAAAATTGAGGTTTTATGAACTTTTCAAATTATTTTTCTGTGTTCACAGGGTTCAAAAATTTGATTGAGGTCATGAACCTTTCCTCTCTTCCTCCTGTCATTTGAAACTAGGGCTTTTTCCAAGAGTGATTAGTTCCATTAAAAGAGTATTTTCCGAACTAAATGGGAGTTCTGTGCTACTGCGTGTCCCGACAGGAGACATGATGAATCACGAGATGGAAGAAAACTTTGGAACAAAAAGCCCATCACCATGATTAGAAAATGTGCATAAAATCCTGGCCCAGTGAAGTTAGCAGCAAAATATTATTGCCCTCTGTAAGACCAGGTTTTCATCAGCTACTTTTTTGTTTCATTGGAGTTTTTCTTCTCTCCTCCTTCTCTTGGGATCTGTGTTTGTTTTCCTTCAGCCCGCTCAAAGGCTTTTTTTCCCCTCCTTATTTTTGAATAGCTTTCATATTTCTTTTATCCACAACTGTTTCTTAGACTGCTTCCCTTTGATAGAACTCAGGCTCCCGAAACATCTTAGTTGAACTCTAAGCAGGCTGAGAATAAGACAAAATAAATTTGCCTCTGGAAGCTTCATTCTTTCCACAATTTTCTGTGGCTTTCACCACCATGCCAGCAAAAAATTAGATGCCTTACATGTATTTTGAAAGGAGCTTGGTTTGCAGGGTAAGTTTCCCACTGCCAGAACAAGCCAGGGTAGCTACAAAGCACAATGCACATGGCTGGCTTTGCATGGCAGTGCGAAGTGATGACCACAGAAACCACCCAGAGCCAGTGTGGTCCCAAAAGTTGGCACCACTGGCACTGTCCCCAACACCTACAATTCTGTCAGTGTCAGAGTTGTGACACTCATGTTAACCAAGAGTGGGATTTTGGCCTCGTCCCCATGGTTCAGGAGCTGAATCTCTTATTTTCTGCCTGTTTATCTCTCAGTAGAACTGAGAGCCCCTGCTGACAGTGCATAACTGCACTACCAAGGCACACGAAGGCACAGCCCACGTCCTTGATAGTTTAACAACTTAGTTTAGCTGTTAATGTCTTAGTTTAACATCTTAAAATTAACTTTGCCATGCTACCAATTAGGTTTCCTACTGCTCACAGAGTGCATTTAGTGTTTGAGACCTCAGTTACACCTTCTGAGATGAAGACCAGCCTTCAAAAGAGTTCACTGTAAAATAAAAATTGCAAAAAAGAGTGATTTTACATGTCAACTTTGCTTCCAAATATTTATTTTATGTGAATGGCTGCTGCCCATAATTCCTTGTGAGTGTTCAAACTTTGGAAAGACAATTTTTTTAGCTGATAGCCTGAGAAGTTGCTGGGGTGATAGTCAAAGAGCCTGAAATCCTCTGTGCATCAAGCATTAAGAAAACAATCCCAGCACTTCTCCAAATCAAAAGGGGACCTTTAAATGTGTTCACCCCTTCACATCCCCCTGAAGCTGGGGGGGCCTCCAGGCCCTGCATGCTGGCTTCTGCAGTAGGGAGAGATGCTCTGAGCACCAGGCCCCACCAACCAGGCTTGTCAGGTGATGGATGTGGTGTGCCCCAAGCTCCTCTCTGCCTGGGCCTGTTTCAAGTACCTGGGTTATCAGGGTGCTGCCATTATAAATGTAAACTGCAAATGGAACATCAAACAACAGCCCTGTCCTGCACAGCATCACTGCCACGGCTTGGACAAGGAGGAGCTGCCTGATCATTTCCAGCTCTCAGACTGCTGGGGAAGGGCTGGGGAGTGACCGGGATAAAGAGCAGCATTCACAACAGCCTCAAACCCCTTCTGCAGGAGGGCTAAGGTCACGTTTTACTCCTACACCCAGCTTTGTTATATTAAGTATAATTCTCTTTACTTTATGAAAACAGGTTAAGAAGACGAACTGGAGATATTTGGATTAATGTACAAGAACAGGGGGATTAAGAGGCCCTGTCAATTAAGGTGATCCCTTTAAGGCTCTGCCCTTTCACCCCTGGAGCTTGGCTTTAATTCCTGCTCAGACTGATGTGACTAAACCCCTTCTAATCTGACAGCTGATACAGGTCAGAAGTTAAATGTGTCCAGGCAGCAAAAGACACCATTCTCATGGTCTCTGTCCACAGGAGTCACCCTGACACAGCAGCCCCAGGCACCCTTCACAGCAGTGAGAGGGGCTTTCTGCCTTTTTTGGCACCTTGTGGTGCTGACTCTCCAAACTGGGATTCTTGCAAATCTTATCCTTCATCGTGTTGTCCCCCCTGTTCTTCATAATGCTCTGGCCCCACGAGAGTGCTGCAGGGCAAACAACACCTTGTTCCTCCCCACCACAGGGCTTACCCGGGCCCCCAGGGTGATGTTTGGGTATTTTCCACACACGGCTGTGTGTTGCGGCAGGTACCACTTGTAAGCCGTGACCCTGGTCCAACTGCAGCACACGTGGGTGGAAAGGAATCAGGCTGTGCCATGCAAACAGGCTTGGGGATCCTCCCACCCAGCCCGGCAGTCAGAGGTGCAGCTGCCACAGCTCCTGTTACAGAGAAGGTGAGTAGATTGCTTCAGAGATTGTCCACCCACCTCGTTTAGACACCTCTGTTGGAAGGGGCTGTGCGTGTGTCTGTCTCACATGCTGATGCTGAATGGGGCTCACACGGGGTTGCCTCAGTCCCCTTAACCAGCTGTTGACTGGCCCTGAGGCCAGTGAGATGGATCTGCTTCTTGTTACAGAGGCTTGCAAAACCTAAACCAAACCACAGCATGTTGTTATCTAGAAGTGAATGTCATGTCCTAGGGAGGATGCTGGAGATGGTTTATGAGCTGTGAGATCTTCCAGCTTGCACAGTAAACCACCATCAAAATCCATGCCTCAGCAGTATTGAGATTAGTGATAGCCAGGGCTGAGGGCTGAGCAGACTAACTTGAATAAATTTCTTATTTCTTAGCAGTATGAACAAAGGAATGGTGACTTTCTGAGGCTGTGTTTTACCCTGCAAACAATCCCTCTGGGATAGTCTTGGGACCTTGGTGGGATCTGTTTTCTCTCTAACATCTTGCATTTGTTCTGGTTTGGAAGAGGACTTTGAAACCCAGCAAGACTGAGCAAGCAGATCTTTCAGACCAAGCATCACTGATAAAATTCACAATGCTTATGCTGAAAAAGCAGAAGAGCCTTGTTCCATCTCAGGTAATTAAAAAGTATTTCTGTGCCAGAGCCATGAAATGGTTTCTTTCTGCTTCTTCCATGGTTGAGCATAGCAGCAGCAGGGGTGGGGAGAGTGGGGAGCTATAGGGACACAAGCAGGAAGCAGCAGAAGCCCAGGCCCCACGTTCCTCAGAAGTCCTCTTCTACTGGTCAGTTCCTACTTTTCTGCTTGTGACTGCTTTTCCCTTTCCCCCTTCCTTTCTGCTTCCTGGATTCTCACAGCCTTTGCAGGTAACAGGCAGACATTTGTTCCTTCACCTCCACAGCCACGGAACTGCTGTGTGCCTTCAACAAGCCCACCACACAGGCTCCTTTTGCTGCAGCTGCAGGGACCAAAGCCCTGCTTGTAGCCCTGTCTGGCGGGATTAATTTCAGCAATGCATCAAATTGCTTTTCCTGAGCATCATCTACAGGAGCTGGATGATCCTGCATGCCTGGCCTGGCTCAGGGGCAGTGCAGGGTTTGCCTTCCCCCACCTTGCTCTGCAAATGCCGCAGCCACAGAGGGGTCTCCAAGCACACCCTCGGGTACCCTGGGGTACAGAACTCAGCACATGTAGGAGGGTCTGACCACAAAAAGAAAGCTTGGGTCAGTGCTTCAATATTCAAAGAACAAGGGACATAGGAAGGCAGATGCCATTTCTCAGCCATCCAGATGTGGAGAGTGAAGTCGCTGCAGTCAGGGTGGGTTTGCCTTACTCTACCTCCATGCTCAGCAGCTCCTCTCAGCACATGGTCTAGATTAAGCCCCATTCTCTTTTAAGCCATTAAATCATCATGAGCTCTCCAGTCCCCCAGTGGGCTCATCTTGGAAAATCTTGCAATAGCTCCAATTTCTGCCAAATCATTCAGATCTTAGCTTTCAACTTGTCTTTCACCCCAGGGGCTTGGCTTCCCCATTGGTAGAAGGATAAAGGTCTTGCACAAAGGCCTCGGGAGAGATGTGCGTGGGCTCGCTGATGCTGATCTGAAGCAAAGACGGAGTTTGTGTGGGGGTGTGCTTATGTAAAACTCAGAGCTCCAGTTCACCTCGGGGGCCACCCACAGACTCCAAAATTAATTATTTGCTCATATATTTTCCCCACAATAAGATTCATTTGTGGGGAGAGGAACACAGTCTTTGGGGATGGTGAGCTTTGCTGTTCAGACAGATGTTTAGTTTGTACTTAAATCTGGTCCAAACCCACTTTTGAATGGTTTCACAGAGGTGAGCTGATGATCTGGGCATGACCTGATCTCTTAGCTCATCTGTGCTGTATGGAGAAAGTGGTCTTCTCAGGAGTGTGACATGAATTCCTCACCCTGCCATCAGTTTTATGTTCCTAGATTAAGGAAGTCTTGGTCACTTTTTAGTCCTCCAGCAGACCAAGTGCCAGGGTTGCAGTGTGGCTGTGACCAGCTCGCTAAGGTACGTGTGGTGAATCTAGTGGCTGTCAGCCACCTTGGCAAGCACCCATGGGAGCCAATTAGCACTGGGCTTGGTTTATGTATGTTCACACCACAGGGTGACAATTTTGTCACAGTAGAAGAGCTCAGGGAGTTAAGACATGCAAGTGGAAGCTTTAACAGCACATGCACAGCCATCCCTGCCTTGTCCAGGGGAAGCACTGGGATATGCACCATGGCTGGAATCTCTGGGCCCAGGTAGCTGTGCTAGGGGTACTCCTCTCATGCCTTTTCTCATTGTGATCTGTCAGTCTTGCATATTCTCTGCAAGGCTTATTTTAATGTCACAAAAGTATTCTTAAATTCATTAGCAGATGTACCATATTTTTCAAACAGATCCTTTAAGACTGACTTCATTGTCCAGCAAGCTGTGTGTGCAGCCTTTCAAGCCCATGTTAAACAAACAGCTGCTGATCGAGACAGAAGCGAGTCAGAAATTAATAAAACCTTCCCTAGACTAAATGGTGAAATGCTGCATAGTGAGTATGTCATCTAATAAATACACCTGTTGAATGAAGGAGTAAGCAAAGAGAAGAAGGGAAATGTTGCCTGAGAGCTCCCCGGGCTGGCTGCCAGCTGCTGCTTGAGCAGCACATGTACCTGCAAGAGCTGTGTTTGTGCAGCAGAGAAGGAAAGGAAGGATGTGTGTGAGAGAGGCTCCCTCCACTCGAGTGCAACCTGCACTAGCCTAGGTCTTGCTCCAAGAGCCCAGTCCCTTAAACTCACCCAAACAGTCTGAGCACAGGCAGCCCCTGTGACTTTACAGCCCCAGTTCCCTGGAGGCTGGCCAGAGGTTAAGTCAGTAGATAAAAACATTGCATTTTTTAAGTCTTGGCCAAGAAGATGAAAACAAAGGCCTAGCATTCTGCATGCAAGGATGAGCTGACATTTTTCAAACTCCTGCTGTCACCAGGCCTTTGCTGTGTCTGTAGAGGGGAAGGCAGTGGATGAGGAGCTCTGCCACCTCAGTTTCACGGTGTTGAATGCCTCCATAGCAAACAGCATCCTCCCAAGTTACAGAGCAGCATTGCAGCCTGATGTCACAAAAGAGACAAGAATGCATAGAGCATGTTGTTGAAAGAGGGGAAAAATACTCTTGAATACTTCAAATCCCTGACAATGTTGTTTAGGACACGTTGTCAGGGTCTGTGAGAAGTTCGGTATTCAGGTGCCTCTCTAGAGAAACTTGCCATCACATAGGTGTCTCATCTGGTCCTTTATCCTCATGTTGGATCACTTCTCCCCAACCCTTCTGCGACTGCAATGTCCCTAAACCTGAGTCCCTCACACAGCCCATGCTAAGGAGAGAGCATCCAGACCTGGCTGTTTATAAAATGTGGCATAAAGAAGATTAAACTGTACTCCTTACCCCTGCACATTTCCCTGTAAAAGATGATTCCTAAAGTGCTTTGAGATCCATGGATGAAAAGATCTGTTAATAACAATTTATTACTGCAAAGCTATTACTAAAGGTCTGTCAGCTTTTCCTTTGTGATTATATACATAGGAGCTTCCCACAATGTTACAGAACATCTCCCCAGGCTGGTACTTGGCAAACCATGTCCTAGTTCTGAACCATTTAATTTTTTATTTGTTTTCTGAAAGCTTGTGTTAACCAGTTTTAACCTGAAAAGTGAAGAAACAGAACCAGAACAATAACACCTGGATTGTAAATGTGCATCCTGGTGATTTACAATGAAATGACTGTCTGGATTAGACTATTGTTCTAGCTACACTCCACATCACCACTGAATGGGACAGAAAAAATAAATAAAAGGCTAGAAGAGATATTTTCTTTTCTATGAAGGCATGGAAAATCATGGTATCTTAGCATCCCTTCTCAGCTACAACTTTTCCCCCGGAGCAAGTATGAATCATGCAGACAGGAGCACAAAAAAAATCTTCCTGCAGACAAACTTGTGTCTGCAAGGTTTTCATTCAGTTTGCCTTTGCCAACCAGTCAGAGTGTGAAAATACAGTAGCTGTTCAGTGAGGTGAGGAATGATCACTTTTTAACTACAAGAAATTAATTTGTAAAAACTGGTTTTAAAGAAAGAAATAGGGCTTGCTCTTTCTGGCAATACGACATGCTCTGCACAGGCAGTGTGATGGAGATGCTTCCCCTGTGCTGCTCTCCAGTGCTCCCTGTGTTCTGGGGCATCAGTGCACTCAGTCCATCACTCAGATGTTCTTTTCCTGAGCAGCTTGGCTTGGATGGGCAGTTTCTGCAAGGATGGTGTGAGGACAAGGACTCTCAAATGCCTGTGACCCATCAGTGACCACAGCAGTTCATTGCTGCACTTTGCCTGTCCTGTAGGGAAGCACATCAGACTACTCCAGCCACCCAGGCCACCTTCCAGCAGCTCTGGCCTGACTTTGGAACAACACTAGGTAGGAGATGGAAGATACTACTTCAGGCCCTGAGGCAACTAGAAGCCATTAAATAGGATTAAACAGGGACAAAGCAGGAATGGGAGAATTTTTTCTGTTGCTTTTACCAGCACTGGAGCGGAATCTGATAGCAATTGTGTCCTATTTACTGACCAGATAAGAACAGAGAAGAATGTCCAGATCAAATAAAGCAACTTTTTATAATCAGTTTCTGATTAAAAATAGCGGGGGGCGGGGGGGAGGGGGTGGATGGAGAAGCAGGGCCTGTGTGCAGCACTGCATGTAACTGGCTGATGAGTGCCTGGACTTGCTCTGCAGAGCATCCGGCCTTGGATCAGTGGCAGTGCCCTCCTCCTCAGTCATGCAGGTACAGAGCAGCTGAGAATGGGTCATCTCGTGCCACCTCAACAGTTCACACAGACTGGTAAAGACCATGATCATCCCTCACTAATTTGCTCCTTAAATTCGTTATCCACACCTGGTGTGGCCCTGCCCATGGCAGGGGGGTTGGAACTAGATAATCTTTAAGGTCCCTTCCAAACCATTCTGTGATCCTATGATTCTGTGACTTTGTAAAACCATCCCAGTACTTAATTAGTTTCTGGGAACACTCACCAGGACCATATGACTGGTCCCTTTCTGAAATTACATTTTCTCTGCAGTATGTTTAAACAACTGGGCCTTGGTGGTGGAGAAAAGTCAGGAGACTTTCACAAAAGAGTTTTTCAAAAAGCAATGTGAAAATGGAATCTCCTTGTGAACCAGGAGAAGCAGAGGGAGCATCAGTCAGACTGTGAGGTACAGGCAAAGAGATAACCCTCAGAGGTATTTTCTTCTGTACAAAGAAAATCCAAGATAAGGACAATAAAGTATGCAATACAATAACAAATGCATAGCCTCTGAAGCCTCAGTGCAGAATTTTAATAGAACAAATCATTCTGCATTCACGTTCAAAAATAAATCAGTTATTGTAACACACTATGACACTACTTTATGGTATGTTTGCCCAGATTTCATATCTGAAAGCGGAAAATTATTTAAACCCCTGTAGGGTTCAAAACGTTGCAAAATTCTTGAGGCCATTCTGGAAAGCCAGAGGTCAAAATTACACTAAAACAGAAAGTGGTTGCCACTTCAGCAACCATCATCCAGGATGGTATCAGTACAGAGATGAAGGAAAGTCTAATTTCATTGTAATGTATTGTAGAACACAATATTTCTCCATAATTAGCATTCACAATATTCTTACAAGATTAACTGCTCTTGGACTGTCATGTTGGAGGAGTGAAAGGGAAGACCTAATTATTTCTGTTTAAAATCAATAATTATTTAAGTTGTTGGTATGCTTGGAATAACCCAACAGAAAACGGAGTAAATATGTCAACAACAGCAAAGCTAATGAGTGCAGGAGTCAGCAAAAGCAGAGAGGGAAAATGAAAGGGAAAACTGAAAATTCAGTATTTGGGAAAAGTGACCAAGGAGGTGACATGGTCAACATCAAGGCTCTGGGCTGACAATATCTGCTGAAACCAGGAGTTTAAAATTGCTCTGCCAATAATCTGCAGCTTCAGCAGTGATGGTGCCAGAAGGAAAACCTCTGGCACAATGGGTGCAGCACTGTGTTTCTGTAAAGGATGGAAATAACCCAAACAAACTGAGACTGGTTCTAGATATGAAATTAAAATTAAATTTAAAGGAATACACTCATTCTACTAGACTCTGGGCAGCTGGGATGGTACAGTGACCATTGGAGCACTCTCATTTCTACCAGAACATGGGCCAAAAATCCTGGTATTTCAACTGAAGGAAGGGTGCCTTTGAGGGCACTGGACTTACACCGAAGCTGCTAAAATGGCAATAAAAATTCCACAGTATAAACAAACTGAGCATGCACAGTGCTTGAGAACATCACCTTGAAACATCAAACATCTCTTCTCATTTTTCCTGAATCCTTTCTAGGAATGAAGAAAAATCAGGAAAAACCAGCTGAGAAAAACAAGGGGACACACACTCTGTCTTACATATATATCCAGACTAAATTTTTCTGCAAAAAGGCAAAATTTCTTGTAATCAAACCAAGTATGTAATTGGAAATGCCTCAGTCAGAAATTGCAAATAATCATGTTTTATACATATGTCAAATCAAAGCTGGTCACATTTTGCTATGAAATATCTAAAGATAATCTGGAACTTCTAAAGACTCATGAAATCTCACAAAAAAAGAAGAGTGATCTGGACTTAGAAACACTCCAGAAAAGATTAAGCTAAGTCTCGGTTCATTTAGCAGATGAGCCACATTTCAGTTAGAAAAAAACCCATGTTAAACAACTGAGAATGTCATAAAAATGTTATGCTTCAGCTGTATTAACTGGCAGAAATTTTACTTCCATTTCCAGTAAGCTGTGTGAGCGCTGAAAGAATATTTTCAGGACGCAAATTTATCATTTCACCACAGAGGTTCAATATTACAGAGCAAATATCAGAAAATGCTACTTCAATTTTCTCAAATAAATTTCAAAAGAAGCATGTTTGTTTGACACTAGAGCATTAACATATATTCTGCAAAATTACCATGTAAGGATGAGTGATCAAAAAGAGATTAAAATTAAAATATCAACTTTTTATTTATACCTCTATTAGGACTAAAACCAACCTGATAGTACAAACGAATCCTAAGTTTTTGTTTTAGTTTTCATACCAAAGCAAGAAAAAGAAGTCAGAGGAAAGCCAGAACAAAAGAAAACCTTGTGTGACTTCTGGGGAGGATATATGTCCTCCCCAGACTTCCCAAATCCTGCAGTCCTGCACAGAGAGACCACAGGCCTTTGCTGCAGCTGTGATTATGATTCCCCACACTGGGAAGTTCATGAAGACCAGAAAGGCTGAAGTTCAAAACACATCTTTGCATGGATGAACCTGCTCACAAGCAAGGCAAAGCAGCTAGAAAGGCCCTTTCTCACACTCCATCTGGAAAAATAAGCTCTACAGTTCATTTCAGTAATTATTTTAGTACTCAACACAATTGGATTACTAGAAAGCATCCAGAGAACGAATGATAAACTAATAAGGATATTCTTTAGCTGGGAACCAATTCAAGTAATTAATTCCTCGTCTGCATTTGACCAGTGTTACTCTGTGCATAGACTGAAACTTGAAAGAGTATTTGCATCAAAGCACACAGGTCCCTTAGCATGCAGACTCCACTAAGCTCATTTCCTACCCAAGTGCAGTGTTCAGTTTAATTCCTCCCCTACAGAGGCTATGGGCTGCAGCAATATTCCCTCCTTTAACGAGGGGGAACACTGCTGTGATGGGAATATTTCCATGGCCAAATTAAATTCTGGAAGTACTTACTCCCAGCCCAGAGCTCAGTTCTGAGACCTTTCCTTACCTCTCTTTATGGCCTGACCTCACCACAGCACAGTTGAGCCCATGACTGAAAACAAAGCATGGGGCCCAGGGCTGCCCCCAGAGATGCTTAAGCAAATCTACCTTCTTGAGCAGGCTGCTCAGGTACCACTGAAGGTGCAGCTGGACTTTGTTGTCTACCAGAGTAGACTGAAAATTATGTATATTAAGGAGTCTTTTACCTTAGCATGTCTATTCTTCTTTTTTTTTTTAACCTTGTGTCTTTCGAAGCCCCCAAGAAAGTCTTTTCAGAGTAACATAAAAAAAAATTAAATTAAAGGGAGAAGACAGAAAACCTCAGACATTTATCTTCAGACTGCACAAGTTTTACTATCCTTTCATACTCATAATAAAATACTAAAAACTGATGATAAAAGAAAGTAAGGCTTTCTTAGCTGAGAGAAAGAAGGTGAGCATATTTAGGAGAACCCTTGCTTCTCCAAACACACTAAATGATGTGCACTTGGTTTGAGAGCTTTCAACACAGTACACAAATTAAATATTTCCAGAAATTCTGTTAGACCTGCGTAACAGAGAAGTATTGTGGGCTCTTAAAATGACCTTTTAAATTTAAAAAAACACAAAGGTCTGTATACATAACGGAAAATGTGCCTTGATAAACACGAGGTACTTTGTTGACTGTGGTTGAAAACTGACCATTGAAAGAATCTCATATGGACACAAAATGAAGCCTTGTTTTACTTATTTTTTTAAATTTTACTTCTCTAGCAAGGTCATGGGTTTACAGACATCTCATATGGCAAATGGAAACTTGTACCTCATCACACGAGTGAGCGGATGCAGTGCAGCCCTGTGGCACATTCTGGCCAGCCCTGTCACAGCTCTCACCCATGCATCTGCAGAGGAATGAGCATTCTCATCCAAAGACTTCATCCGCAGTGTTACAGGGGTGTTGGACCCACCTCATGGAGACTCTGTAGAGGAAATGCAGCCCACTCCACCTTCAGTTCTTGCAGCCCTTGGGCAGCCCAGTCCACCAGCCTACCTTGTTCAAACTCTGGCATTCATCCCAGATAGGCTAAAGAAATGATCGGATTTTTTCAGTGTCCCAGCTTCTCTTGGTAGAGGCAGAGACAGATTTCTGTATGCACAATATCCCCACTTCAGGGGACAGGGCTGGCCCTTCACCACTTGACAGGAGACTAACTCAGGAGTCACACAGATAAAGAAGGAGGGCGCCTTGCATGGCACCCCCAGTGCTGATCCATCCCCATGCTTTGACACCCTTTGTTAAAGGTGTTGCCTTTAGTCCTTGGCCTGGGAAGTTGTAGTGGTTTAGTTGTAAAGGTTTAGCTTTCTTCACACAATTTAGGGATGCTTCCTGATGGTTTCTGTGCTCAGCCTCATGTTTTGTAAAATGCACTACATTTCAACTCATATTTCTTTCCTTGTCTACAGCAGCCTTTCCCCGCCTCCTCTATGGCCCCAGTGTGCTGACACCACTTTGAGGAAAGAACTGTAAGCACAGCCCTGTCACCTTGCTCTGCTGTAACCTCATAATCCTGGCTCTGATTCACTGTCACAGTCAGGTAATGTCTTCCCCCAAAGCATGGGAGAAGC
Organism: Ifrita kowaldi; assembly: GCA_013398055.1. Classification (NCBI taxonomy): domain Eukaryota; kingdom Metazoa; phylum Chordata; class Aves; order Passeriformes; family Cinclosomatidae; genus Ifrita; species Ifrita kowaldi. The sequence continues at coordinate 281,973 of VZRS01012646.1, forward strand.
CCCCTTGGTCCCCAGTGCCTTGTAGTGCAGGGCATTGCACAAGGAAACACAATGAGTGTTTTATGTGTAGTTTGCCCTGCCTTGCCACCATGTCATCATCTTTGAATGACCACTTCCATAAAACACATTGATGTCTGCCCATGAAAAACATTGCAGATAAGGAAGGAAGAATCACTGTCAATTTACCTGCAGTTCTGGGAGGAGCAAGGAGCCATCTGAAGTGCATTTATGTTCCTGTGGTCTCCAAGATGGGGGCTGGTTTCCCTCTGTGGCAGTAACAATGCCTATTCAACAAGATCAACTGTCCAACTCATGGTTTTATAATTGAATTACCAACCTTGAAGTACTCAAAATAAAAACTGATTAGATAAAAACTACTTGCTTTGCACATCACCATGGCAATTCCACTTTCTCCATCTAGTTATTTATGATGATGATGGCCTCTGCAATAATCCTTGAAATAGATACAAAGATACAACTGAGTCAAAACAAATTACAGAAAATGAGAGTCTTAACTGGCAGCAAGTCCATCATTCTCTGCCCCAGAATACCATCTAGGCCCCAAGAAGAAAAAAGGTATGGCCTCGAGAACTAGAACATAGGCAGAATTCAAACACATTCATAAATGCAATCCAAAAAATCCCCAGGCACTTGCTGTGTTACCCTAAAATCCATAGATACATCAGGATATTTTTGCTTTAAAGTTCTCCAGATACCCAGAGTCCACCCCAAACCATCAATACTGGGACCCAAAAAGTCCCCAGAATCTCATCCCAGAGGTATTGCAAAGCAATCTAGGTAGTCTCTGCTCCATGAGCAGCTATTACATGTGCACCTTTCTTTGCGGAATTGACGCTGAGTGACAACACCAGAGCTCCAGATCACACTGAGTGGCAAGGTCTCCCAACCCAGTTCTCTTCTCTCCGTGATTCTCAGCCCCTGGTCAAGAGCAGCAGCCAGCCAAACATGGATCCTGGCCTGCCTGACAAAACACAAGCATGCTGGAGGGCAGTCTCCTCCTCTTTCAGCTCAGTGGGGAGCAGGACTGTCACCTTTCTTTCAGATGAACTCCAATGATGAATATCTCTCTATCTCTCCCTTTTTAAATGACTTTAAATCTTGGCATCACAGCTTTACCCAGGGATGCAGGTGGTAGGAGAGATCCACCCAAGGGGCCAGCCCTGTGACCAAGACAGGGCTGTGTGTGCAAAAAGGGAGCAGGTAGAACAAAGCCTGGAATTTTGGAACGAGCAATGTTATTTGGCACTGTAAACATGACAACTGCTAGATCCCATCCAAAATATATGTGGCAGGTTCAATGCCCTGAAACGTCTTCCACACGCTGTGCTCCACTGTGTCCACAGAACTTCCCCCAAAGCCCGAATTTCTTCATGTTTGTACGGATGTAGTCGGTTCCGGGCAGGGCTGCTCTTGGGACACATGCCCACATAGGCAGGCAAACGAGGATCCTCACAATCAAAGAAGAGCATTCACAGCTCGTCCGCCTTTATTTTACTGTTTATAAATACCCAGTTAGGAATTAGGGGAAAACCACTGTGTGGTTTAAGTAGACAGTCTGCTACCACAAAAGATGAATAGTGAATAGCTGAAGTGAATGATTCCCAGAAAACTCATAGTCTGCAAATGGCTTGCCTATGTTATTCAGCAAATGCTTATGAATAATGAACAAGAGGTAAGGACATGACCAGAGGATAGATTAAACTGATTGGGTTTTTCAATTTTAAATACTCATCATGCACTATAGATATAAAAAGATATATGTATATTGGGGGGAATTTACACACCTCACACTCTTGTGCAAACGTGCACAAGCCAAAGCACTGACAGCGGTGTCTCATCTGTCAGATGGTCATGAGCAAGGCTGATGGAAGTGCAGGAAATTACTGTCCATGGGTGCTGGAGTGCAACACCGCTGAGTCAACTACATTTTACTTTCTTGTTTCATCTGTCCCATACGCTACAAGCAGGTAATGAGCATGACCAGTACTCGTATTGGAAATTTGATGGCTGTGCATCAGCAAGGCACATGGCTGTGAAAATGGGGCAAAACCTGACAAGCTTCACAGTCTTCCATGTGATACTGATGATACCAGAATGATATCAGGTGAGAGCTGAGACAGAGTCATTTTATGAGCACTGCCACTGAAATTTCCTGGCCAGAGACTGTCAGAGATGTTATGTATAAGGAATTCTGGCTCTCATCTTACAGATACTCTCCTGCTGCACTGATTTATCAGCCCTCAAAGGTAATCTGGCAGGGATGGTCACCTGCATATGACAACAAATTGTCATAACAATTTCTTCAGAGGTACCATGCATGTTACAAGACCACTGTTTGCAACACCCTTTGTGACAGCCCTTGGTTAGAAGCCACCATAGGGTCAACCACAAATAATACAAAAATATTTCTTTTCCTATTAAGACATGTTTACCAGGTCACCAAACTCTGACAAACTCTGGCATAACTGGGTGAAAACCAGCTTTTTTTCAACTGCCAACCAGAAAGAAGAATTTGGGCCTGATTTTTTTTTTCATTTTTAAATACAGATCAGTTTCAAAATGAAAATACATCAATATGCTTTCCAGACATTCCCACCACTTTTCATCAAAATAACTTATCAATTTTGACCTAAATTGATTCAATTACTCTAAAACTCCTGTGAATTTACATATCAACTAAAAATATTTTCTGTTCAGCTCCATCCAAACAAAACATGTATAACACTTGTAAGAACTGGTGGAGGAAACTGTGCCTAGGATACAGAAATATTTGAACATCCAATACAAATAAAGTGTAAATGTAATGGACTCACTATTACAGAAATGTCTTGGCATGTTTCCACTTGAAGCTAGCAAGATGATTAACTGGCCACATGCACTAATTATTTGAGGTTGGTGTTTGCATCAGTACTGTGTAAATTGGGTGCTGTTCTGCTCACAAAAAAACCTCCAAACCAACCCACTGAACTGAAGCCTGGAGACTGGATCTTCTGTTCCTGATGAAACTGCAAATAAGGTACAACAACAAGAGTCTCTGGGATTTCCAAGCAGAGGTTTGGGCAAACCCAAAATAGCCAGCAGCTCAGCCAGGGAAAGCCCTTGCTGTGCTGGTTCCAACAGCACCCAGAGAGCTCCTCCAGAGCAGGAATCACTTGCACATAGACTCCCACCATTTCTGTTCCCCTGAAAATGCCTCTAACAATCTTCTCACCAAATGCTGCTCCAAGACTGAGTGGCTAATAAGTCTGTTAAAGCAAGTTAAGCTTCAAGGCCTCCAATGCCTGGCATTGTGACATAACCTAACCTTTGGTTAGGGTCCCATGCCATGAGGAGTGCTGCCAAGCAAACAAGGACTGAGTTTTTCTCCTGCATACTCCTTTCCATGTATGTCTTCAGACAGAATTTGAATTTGAATCCCTCCCTTGGATGATAAAACACCACGTTTGTTCTTTGTCCATACTTGGATTAGTCTGAGCAGGATCAGGGCTGAGGTTTTGCTGAAAGGTGCTTGTTGGCCTGGTTCTCCTTTATATACTGAGCAAAAATGGTGTTAAAGCTTAAATGGTGTGAAAGTCTGTTTGTATTCAACACAACCTATGAACCCACTTTCAGCTACAGGAGCACTCAGAGGCTCTAGGTACTCTTGCTGCTCAGTGCATCTTCTCACATATTCCTGTCAGCAGTGGCTGAGCCTTATCTGTTCTCTGTTTACCATTTGTGCATTTTAAAATAAGGGGAGAAAAAACCACCAAGAAGATTCTGACACAATTTTGGAGTGTGACGGCTGTGTTACAAACAACAGAAAATTAATGTTTTATTTTATTGTTTTAGTTTGGTTTTGGGGGGTTGGAGGATTGTGAGGGGTTTTTGAGGGGGAAGGGAGGGCGTGGGGTGTGCATTTGTTTTTCATATCTACTTAGAGCTGGATTTCCTGTGGTTTTCAGGCAGCAAAATTAGATCAGTAGCAGCTTTGTCAAACATTATCTTTTCTTACAAAATGTTCACTTTCTTTCAGAGTCTGTCAAGTCCAGGGAAGGGCTGAGATCTTCTCGTGGTCCTCAGCAGCCCAGTGTCTGCAAGGGGATTAATGTGTCAGTGCATCACTTTGCGAAACGATGCCGGTAAGGAATGAATGGAAGAAAAGCACAGAGACCAAATGCAGGCTTTCATAGCTGTTTGTTTAAACCTGCGACGTGGGTAAAGCGCTCTGCTGAGCTGGCCTGGGGGCCTGGCTGCCCACGAGATGGTGCTAGAAAGCCGCGGATGCGCCGCTCTGCGCTCTGGTGTGAGCAGGACCCATGGGCGAAGGCACCCAGCAGGTTGAGGACGTCAAACAGTGTACTGCTCTCCCTCATATTTTAATAAAACCACTTCAATTTCACTTTCACTTGAAAAATGTGATCCTTGTGAAGTCATGCACTTAATACAAAGCAATTCTCACGTGTAGTTAAAACGCAGGGCACTGCTTTCTCATGGGTACACAAGGACATCCCTCACGAGCTCCCATTTCTGAATGTTATTTACTTAATTCCAGCTTGCTTTCTTTAAAATTTTTTCCCTGGCACTGTTTTCAATTGGTTGCAGAAATTAATCTCTCTTGCTAGTGGACATAACAAGCTGGATTCACATCTAGACTATAATCCAGAATTTCTCTTTCTAATGAAAGAGAGCTGCCCTGATTCTACATGATTGACATGAGATCAATTTTTGTCCCTGTTTGTTTGTTTCACAGTCACAGGAAAATGACAGACATGGGTATAGGACAAGCTATAAGTGAGGAATCTGGTCCCTAAAGCTGCAATCTTGCATAGTCTGGAAAAGCTGTCTGGGTAGAAAGCAGGGCCACAGGTCAGACCAACTTCTGTAGCAGTCACACAGAGGCCAGCTGAGGTCAGGTCATCTGTAATAAGCAGATATTTCCATGCCGGAGCACTGGGCCCTGACACAATTCTGTTCCAAACACACGGCCAATATTTGCTATTACAGATAATTTATTAAAGCTTGGCCAATCATAATAGGAAATTTTATGCATGTGAAGATCTCTATATTTTGCCAAAGTAGTTCACGCATGAAAAATATTACATAAACTTTCTGAACATATATCAAAATAAATATTACAAACTACAGGAAATATGCTAAAATCACTCCCATTAAAGTTTCAGGATTTGTTTAGGATTACTCTGATGGTTATAAAAGTGTCTCCTCTCATATCCTTCAGTTGAAGGAACAGCTTTGCCTTGGTCATTTTCTCCCCTTAAAAACATGCCAGATTATTCTTATATCCAGCTGAACTCCTAAAGGCGCAGCACAAAGTCTAGACACCTGCACTTGTCCAGACCAAGTACACTGCTGAGCTGGATCCCCCCAGGTCAGGAAAACCTTCTGAGCCAATTTTCCAGTGCTGATTGATGCTGCTCCTGCATAACTACGCATAACAGAGCCTTCCAGCCACCATCTGCAGCGGTCACCACGTGTCTGCAAGTCATGCCAGCCCTTTAAAGGCAGGTGCCAACACTCTTCACTGAGCACGACGACAGCAGGGCTTGAACTTCCACTGTATGTGGCAAAGAGGGATGAAGTCACATATTTGCTTCACTTGATGTCTGTCAAGCTGCCCTTGCTGTGTTTCTGACTATCCTCATTTCACAGCACGATAGTGGCTGCGGTATCATGACGTGTTTACAGGGTTTATGGTCCTCCAATCTGCTTTTTGTGCTGCAGCATGGACACAGCAGGGCTTCACCTCACAAACTAAGACACCTACATTCAACTGTGAACTGAATTGCACCCACAGAGCCTGACAGAATGTTCTTTAACTTCAAGGGGTTTGGGATTTTGCCCCAAGACTGATGAAGATGCCCCGATGTCCACAGGTAGAAACATCATCTACTACAAACAGTCATAGTTCACTCAAAGTCAACAAAAAGGTGTTTGGAAATGCTCTGAGTTTTAAGTCCAGCCCGACAAGAAAATTTGCTCAGCTCCGTCAATCTTTCACAAGAAGTGATACAGAGATAGTGAGAGCTGAAAGATCGGAAATGAAAACGATGACAGAGGTAAAAAAAAAAAGAGCAATGGGAAACACTGGAACTGTGTAACTCAGTGAAACAGAAAAGTTATGCATTTAAGAATTTTTTTTTAATGAACAAAAGGGTTTTTGTAACACATTATCTCTGGCACTTAATGCCTCATTATTGCATTGATGCCAAGCTTATATAAGGTTTCCAAGAGGGCTTAGATATGAGGACATAGATCATTAGAATAGGGAGGGGGGAATATATATATTTTTTTTAATAAATTCTCATGTGAGTCGAATTATTCCATAACTGTGTGTTGTTGGACTTCTTGTACTTCCTATAAATAACTAATTATTTGACATGGAAACACTTTCCTGTTGCCCCCATGGCCATTCTGTTGGAGAGAAAGAGTGCAGGAAAGTAAGGAGAGAAGAAGCCTACCTCCAAGCGATGCAAAACTGGTCAAGCTGACTTTGTGGAGTCCATCCCAGTGAAATCCTATGGAAAATAGCCTTGGGGAGCCCCAGCTCAACACAGGCAAAAGCTCAGCTAGAACTGGCTACTGCTGTGAAAGATAATGAAAGTGTTTCTATAAATACATTAACACCAAAAGGAGGGCCAAGGAAAATCTCCATCCTGTATTGGAGTGATGGGGAACATTGTCACCAAGGCTGAGGAAAAGGCTGAGGTACCTAATGCTCCCTTTCCCTCAGTCTTTAACAGAAAGACTGTTTAATCTCAGGGCAACAAGCCCCCTGAACTGGGGGACAGAGACAGGGAGCAGAATAGACCCCCTGCAATCCAGGAGGAAGCAGTTAGTGACCTGCTGAGCCACTTAGACACTCACGAGTCTGTGAGGGGATGGGATTCCCCTGAGGAGGCTGAAGGGGCTGGTCAAAGAGCAGAAGAGCTTGCCAAGCCACTCTCCATCATTTATCATCAGTCCTGCTTAGCTGTAGAGGTTCCAAACAACTGGAGGTCATCCAGTGTCATGTTCATGTACCAGAAGGGTTGGAAGGAGGATCAGGGGAACTATAGGCCTGTCAGTCTGACTTCAGTGCCAGGGAAGGTTATGGAACAGGTTATCTTGAGTGCCATGACATGGCACATAGAGGACAACCAGGGTTTAGGAGAGGCAGATCCTGCTTGACTGACTTGACCTCCTTTTATGACCAGGTGACCTGGTCATAAAAGAGTTAGTGGATGTGTCTACCCAGATTTCAGTAAAGCTTTTGATACTGTGTCCCACAGCATTCTCCAAGAGAAGTTGGTAGCCTGTGGCTTGGACAGTGCACTCTTCATTGGATTAAAAACTGTATGGATGGCCAGGCCCAGGGAGTGTTGGTGAATGGTGCCACATCCAGTTGGCAGCTGGTTTCCCAGGGCTTGGTATTTGGGCCAGTCCTGTTTAATCAGTGACCTGGACAAGGAGATTGAGTGCACCCTCAGTCAGTTTGTGGATACTTAGCTGACCTGCTGGAGGGCAGGAAGGCTCTGCGAGGGATCTGGACAGGCTGGATCCATGGGCTGAGGCCAGTGGTATGAGGTTCAGCAACGCAAAGTGCCAGACCCTACACTTGGGTCACAACAAACCCTGCAGTGCTACAGACTGAAGAGTGGCTGAAAAGTGGCCCAGTGGAAAAAGACCTGGGAGTGCTGGTTGACAGATGGCTGAACATGAGCTGCCAGTGACTCCAGGCCAAACGGCATCCCGGCGTGTATTAGAGATATGGCATGGCCAGCAGGACCAGGGAAGTGATTGTCCCTCTGTGCTCAGCACTGGTGAGGTGCCTCAAGTGCTCAACAGCTACCTTGCTGACAAGGCCAGTTCTGGGCCTCTCAGTTCAGGTAGGACATTGAGCTGCTGGACTGTGTCCAGAGAAGGACAGTGGAGCTGGTGAAAGGTCTAGAGAGCGAGTCATATGAGGAGTGGCTGAGGAGTGGTCATATGAGGAGCTTGGGGTGTTTAGCCTGGAGAAAAGGAGGCTCAGGGGTGATTTTTTCACTTTCTACTACTTCCTGAAAGGAGGTTGTAGCCAGGTGGGGGTCAGCCTCTTCTCCCAGGCAAACAGTGGCAGGACGAGAGGACATAGTCTTAAGATGGGTCAGAGTAGGTTTAGATTGGACATTAGGAGGAATTTTTTCACTGAAAAGGTTGTTAAGCATTGGAACAGGCTGCCCATAAAGGCAGTGTAGTCACCCTCCCTGGAGGCGTTCAAAAAACAACTGGATGTGACACTCAGTGTCGTGGTCTGTTTGACAAGGGGGTGATCAATCAAAGGTTGGACCCAAGGCTATTGGAGGCCTTGTCCAACATCTGTGATTCTATGATCCCATTGTCTGCAATCTTTCGTGAGTAGGAGGTTACCACAGAAAATTCTAATGTGCACAAAGGACCCAGCATAGAAAGTTTAAATTACTCATCTAAGGTCACATATCAAACCAAGGGGAAACCCCTGGGCCCCAGGTGTGTATTTTTGCCAGTGCTGCCTGCCTCCTAACATGGAAACACAGCTAAAAAAACCGAAAGTGGGGCGGTGTGGGGCCTTTTCTCCATGCATGCAATCAGATATGCCTCTTATCCCTCTCAGCCCGCTTCAGACATCGCGTTAAACACCCTTCCCAGGCCGTGAGCCCACAAGTGGAACAGAACCTCCCCCTGTTCCCGCGGCTCGCCCCCAGCATCCTCACGCCGCGCCCTCCCGCCCGCGGGGCCATCACCTTCGCCGGGGACGCGCCGCCACCTGCGCTGCGCTGAAACCCTCCCGAACACAGCCCGGCCACACTCACACCCCCGGCCGAAGCCGGGAGCCAGCGGGAAAGGCTCTCCTGCCCTCATAACCACCGCTTGGACAAGGGCCGGGCCAAGGGAGGGCGACAGCGGCAGGGGGAGAGCGGAGCGATGCTGAGAGAACCCTGAGCAGACGGCGAAGGGGAGGATGATCCCTGCTCCGGGGACAGCACGGTGACACTCACCAAATGCAGAGCCGGGCAGCCCTGGCCAGGGCTGAGGTGCTGCAAAACCAGGAGCCAGGCCTGCCTCCCTCCAGTGCCTGGCACCAGCTTAGACACCACCAAGTTTCCTAATGCAGGCGGGGGATAACGGGGTGATTTTCCTGCCTTTGACAGCTTAAGCCACACAAACCTCACGGTAGTGGTCATATCTCACAACCATCTGGACTACACTATTTTTAAATAAAAGAAAAGTTTTCATAAATATTTGCTGACTCCAAGAGTTAGGGAGTGTAAAAAATCCAAGCTATTGCAGAATTTGGGGTAATTTGCAAGCCTTAGTGTTGCAAGAACATAAATAGAGAAGTGCTGTCATTTAAAGAGGAAGGTAAGTTGTATAAAGTGTTTTAGAGGACGATTTAAATGTCTTTAAATATAACAACTAATTTCACAGAGGATTTTCACTTTAGAGTTACACCAGATAGAAAGTATTTTGTATTAGTTTATCAGACGCTAAGGTTTCTTTTAGCTCTCAAATAAATTAATTCTTGTTAGACACTTGTAAGCTTTCTAAGATTTTTTTTTAATGGAAGCATTATCAGTGTTTAGTCTTGTAAGTGCTTGTATATAGAAGTGACACACAAGCATCCTTGCACAACCAGTTCCCAAACTCAGATTCCCAGGCTGGTGAGCTCACTTATGCAGAAAATGTCAATATGGTATTCCCACAAGATCCAGCATGAAAACCACCAGAGTCTTCCAATCTCCCAATGCCAGTTCTTCCCCACTTCAATCCCAAACAAAAATCTTAATGGTAGATGTATTATTTTCACTTAGTCTTAAATGGAAGTAACAATTTGTGCTTAAACTGCGAAAAATCCCGACCACTTCCCCCAAATCCCAGGAAATAACATTATAAAAGATTAATCAAGCTGAAGTTTGTGAAAACTTACATTGATTTAAGACCTGCTTCTAAAATCAGCTGCTAATGACAGACTGAGAGGCCCCTAAACCAACACAGTTACAAAAAATATTAATAGTGAAAAAAACCCCAGAAATCTGCAAGCAACTGACGACTCTTTTCAGTGGAAACCACTGCACGCGAAAGCTTTGCTAAGATGCCAGTGGTAAGTGGTTTGTGTACAACTTTTATCAAGATACACGTTCCGGGCTCGTAGAAGACAGGACCAACGGTTTGTACTTCAAGGAAATGACGTTGTACACTGATGATTATTTTTATACATCTTGTTGTTGCTATTGAAACATGAAAGCACTTATCTTTATGTAGTTTCCTCTATCTGTATCAACTAGTTGTAAACTCTGTTTGATTTTCTAGATCCTTTTCAGTCAAATGTTATTTAAAAAGGACTGTAGTGCATAGAGAGCAGAGCAGCCAAAGGGCAATTTTAAATTTGCAGGCTGGAGGAGCCTGTATTATAGTCAGGCAGGGAGGAACTTCCTGGTCATTTTTTTACAAACTAATAAAAATTTTGAGAGAAGGTAGCTGATCTTCTTCTTGCTGCATGATTTCTCTTCACCTGGAACAGGAACCCTTTGCCAACAAAAAAGCAAAGCTGTTTGCAGAAAACAGCTCTGCTCAGCCTTCCTGATCCTGTCTGCAGAGGAAGGAGGGAGGCAGCAGGATATGCTGCACATGTATTTAAGTCCTTGCATTGTTGTCAAGGAAGTGATATGAGCTTCTGGAAAATCCATAGTTCTTCTTTAATATGCCAACAGGTTAGTACTGCTGTGCAGGCTGTATCTGGCTGTGCAAGCAGGGTGATGTTTATATGGCTGGATAGTGATAACAACACCTGGGTAAGTTCTGACTCCTTCTGGAAGTATCATCTTCCCATATGAGTGTAAGCACAGGTGTTCACCTAATTTATCCTTACTGGCATGCTTTTGTTACAGGACACCAATTCCTTCACAAAATTCAACCTGTAAGTGTGGAATGTCTTCATCTTTGCTCAAAACCCACTGTACAGAACTCGGCCTTCATAACACATTTTGAGCTTGAGAACAAGTGCTCTTTTTAAGATCATGTCCTCAACAAATGTTGGAGAAGTCTTTGAAAACTCGGAAGTCCGAAATGATGCAACATTTTTTCTCTTGTTCTCTGCCTGGGAAGTGCCACTTGGCTTCAGTGGGGTTTTGAGGTGGGTCTCTGAGAAGTGTCCCTGGGTGCTGCCCTCCCTCCCAGCACCCACACATGGAGTGGGTGGCCCACAGTGAGTGTCAAGGACCTGCCACAGGGCAGGTGCAGGTTGGGGACTGTGTGGGCCACTAGTGAGAGAGGTCAGAATGACTTCCTATGGGGTTTTTTGTCCTTTCAGTCCTCTCCTAGGGCATATGCACTAAAAGCCCATTATATCACAGCACAAGAAAGTACTGCCACCCTGTGAGATGCTGGCACAGCTCAGGCCTTCTGCAAGCAGCAGGAATAATTAGATTGTTTTTCATTGCCACATGAGGAAGAGCCAGGGCCAGCTCAGTGGTCTTACCAACAAGAATTGGATCAATACTCAAGAAGGACATGAAAAATTATTTTTTCTGATCACAAAGTCTTCAGAAACAGATGGAATTGGCAAGGGAAGAGTATTTTCTCATACTTTTAGGTTATTTGCCAAATGTTGAAGGAGGGATTCTGTATAATATTTGGTCTGTAGGTTTTTTTCCTGTGCCTTTCAGGATGAACACACTACATCCAAGCTTTTGATCTCTTTGGAGAAAACAACAATAATCAACATTTGTGTTTTGAGAGATTTCAGTGGTAAATGGGTTGGGGTTTGGGGGTTGAAGCTATCTTCTTGCATTCCTTCTGCACTGCTGGCTTGGAATGCACTCTGCATCTATTGGGCATTTTTTTGGCCATGAACACATCTCCTAAATACTATTTTCAAGTGATGACACAAGCTAAGAATGATCCAAAGACCTTGTTTTATAGTTTTGACCAGGATTAAAGCATAAATAAATTAAACCAGTCACTGGGAACAGTGAATGAACTTTTTTTACAATTCTGTATCACTTGTAGCTCTCCGTGTTTTCAAAGGCCACTTCCTTCAGTTTATTTATTTTCGTGCCAGCTTTTGCGGCTTTATCCCTTGCACTCCACCCTGAGTGGTCTCACTAGAAATTCCAGATATGTCTCAACATAAAGTTTACGAATTCTCCCAAGCTTCCAAGAAACCTTCCCCCCGCCCTACTTCCCCAATTACTTTCCATTTGGTTATAAAATGTGGGTTCTGTCAGTGTTCTTTCCAGTGTTGACCCCAGGCACCAGGAACATGCTGTGGCCAGTCTGATCTCAGCCTAAAAGAGCAAATATCTGCTTCCTCCTGTGCTGTGCAGAGAGAACCAACAGGGGCTGAGTCACACCTGGTGAAACTCTGGGTGGTGTTATTACAGGGGAAAAGTCATTTGGAGGAAAGTGAGACCAAGAACTCAAGGGAGAACTAGAAATACTGTGTATCAGCAGAGGTGCAGAGAGTAGAAAGTGCCGGTTGGATTTGCGCAGCAGTGTGGTGAATCAGCATCAGGGCTGTGCCTGGAAACCTCTCAGTGCCACCCAGCCACCAGCACCAGTGAGAGCTCAGAGATGGGCTCTAAAATGGGATGGGAAGCAAGCCAGAGCTGTCAGAGTGGCTGTCCGCAGCACACTGAGACTGCAGGGTTGGGATTGGAAGCTCAGCAGCAGTGCAGCAGAAAGCTTTCCAGTTCCCCATCCCTGCCTGTTCACTCTCATATTCATTCAATTTTATCGTGATGTCATTTTAAAATCAGATCTAGTCCCAGCGAGGAGGGAGACACTCTCTGCATGGGGATGGGAACAAGTGCCAGGAGCAGGCCCAGGAGCTCTTGTTCCAGCTTTGTAGCAGGGATGTGTTCACAGGACTCCACCTGTGTGAACCGCACTAGGCAAGGCAGCATGGAAGGACATAACAATGATGCTTTTATTGAAGTTTTTGTGTATTTATTTTTTCATCTTGTGAATCTAGATCCTCTTGCTCCTACTGCACAAATATTTTGGGTCATCTCTGAAGAGTTTTCTGTTTAATAAAGTTCAGTTGTAGTGGATTAAATTTACAGTACTGGTAAATTGAGAAGTGTTTGCCATTTTCTAATGAACAGCTTAAAGAGTTTATTTTTGCATAGAGTATATCTACGTGCTTTGTGGTTCATCTTTTCTTTGAGTCACAGTAATTCTTGCATCTAAAGTTTGTTCTATATTTTGTGGCAATAATGCACATAAAATGCTTGCAACACAAAATTGCCAAGATATTTATATTCCTAATTTAATCCATGAAACACAAGGGAGATGATGCTGCGCTGGGGTTTAAACGAAGCACTCGGTAGCCCTCGGCAGGACGCTGTTCGTGTCCCCGGGCTGCCACAGCCACGGGTCAGCCGATGGCCGCCAGCAGAGCAGAGCGTGACAAGGTGGCAGGCACAGGTACCCACTGGCAGCACGCAACCCCTGTGTCCTCCCCTTCACCCGTGCAGGCTCAGACACATTTTGGGCCCACAGCATTCCCAGGGGAAAGCAGGGAGCCGGCCCTGCTCACACCGGTGAGCAGTGCGGAGCCAGCCCGCCCGCCCCGCTTCCAGCTGCGCTTCCGTCTCTGCTCGGGAAATGCCGGGGACGGCACTCTGTGCTCCCAGCCGTGCCACTCCCGAGCACGAGGCTCTCGCAGCGACATCACTAGATGGCGATAGAAGTTTTAGAACCGCGCCGGAGTCCCCTGAAGGTTTGCACAAGGCTGCGGTTCAGGCTGAAGCCCAACCCTAAAGGGGCAGGACCTGCAGCTTGGGCTGCTGGGGGGTCTCTTCAGCTCCGGCCATCGGCGCTTTCCCTCTCAGGGAGCCAACACACCGCGTTCTGCTGTGCTTTTGTTCCAAGGCAAGAATCCAGCACGCTGGGCTGCGGGTACAGAGGTAGCTGGAGGGCGTCCCGTGTGCCAGCGAGGCAAAGCAAGCAGTCACGTCCCGTTACACCTGCTGCTGCTCCTGAACGTGGCTGAGAAACCTGAGCTTGGTCAGCGGACCAGAATAATAACGCTGAGGTGCCCAGAGTGGCATTTGCCACACCATTCGGCAATATCAGTCTTTAGACTCACTCCTAGGCTGCAGCACGCTGCCTTCTCATCAGTCAGCCATCCCCACAGCCCTGGCCTGGGGCATCTCCATTTTGCACTCAGGCTGAGGGTTAATTTAATTCCATGAGGGGAAAAACGAGGGAAAAAAAAGAAAAAAAGAGGAGAAGCCAAGAAAAATTAAGTTTAGCTTCATATAAAATAAAAGTCATTTTTGAGGAAGTCTCCTGCCATCCTGGGTGTTAGGCTAGCTTCTGAAGAAGTTGTGGGAATTATATCTCCTTATTATATAGTGTAAACATGATTAACTTGCTTTTCTGTACAAAAGAACCCTGTGATTCATTGCTGTCAGACAACCTGCAGAGGGTTTCTGTTCCAATTGAATTTTTAAAAAATGGTTCGAGCAAATTGTTGGTGTTTTCTGGCCCATGAGGCAAAGCTGTAAAGTCACAAAAGGGTTAATTATTGAAAAGGCTTTGGAATATTTCTGACGTTATTATATTACTGCTGCGTGCTGTGCTCTGCTAGGGGAGCAGAGGTGGCATCTGTAAGTGATGACAGGTCACCGCCTCACAGCAGGGACAGCAGGACCGGTTGAGGCACTGAAACTTGACCCCTGCTCCTCCAGTCCCCATCGCACATCAGCTTCAACATGATATTCACGGACTTGCAGGGACATATTTTGACAGCCTTCATATGTGCCCTTGCTCCATGTTTCCCTAAGGAAACTCAGGAAATAACAGACTACCCTAAGAGCAGATTGTCTCTCCTGGGAGTCAAGGTCAAGTGTAGGGATAGGCAGGGTCTGGCGGCCTCTCTGCAGCATGAAAATGAGTCTTTTCCATTCCAGGGTGAAAACAGGGACAAAAGCAATTTCCCAGGGGCTTCACATTCTAGTACCACCCTCTAAGTGCCTTGTCTGTTTTATATACCCTGAATCCCCACATCACACAGGGGGGTCTGGATGAAATTGGACCCAGTGAGCTAGACAGAAAGAAGAGACCGTGGTCTAGATGACAGTCTTTTGGTTTCTAAGGGCCAAGTCTCAGTCAGAGAGTCTTATTTGCATAGACTTCCAAGTTTTTATCTTCTCAATGGCTATATGAGCAGGAAAGTGCAGATGGACACCAAGGCATCAGGAGCAGGAGTGACCCACCAGCGTCCTGAGAACCCTCTGCAGAGGAGGGAGTTGCACCAGCTGTTGAACCACCCTTTCAGCCATGGCTGGGTCATTTTCAGGAGAGAGTCTTTCGGTGGCACAGAGAACAGAGAATATTAATTGCC
Organism: Ifrita kowaldi; assembly: GCA_013398055.1. Taxonomy (NCBI): domain Eukaryota; kingdom Metazoa; phylum Chordata; class Aves; order Passeriformes; family Cinclosomatidae; genus Ifrita; species Ifrita kowaldi. The sequence goes on from VZRS01012646.1 coordinate 297,340, forward strand.
CCTGCAAAAGTGGCTCAACCACTGCAAGGCCAGTAGGCAGGACACTGCCCTGCAGGACTTTGGGGTAACACATCGGAGAGCATCTGCTCTGCTGGGGCAGACGGCCTGGCATGTGCCCTTATTACCAGGTTGGTATCAGCGTGCCTTTTTTTATCAGGATGGTGCTCACAGCTGACAGCACAAATAGTTGCTTTGTTTTTCCCCAGAACTGGAAACCCAAACCACATACTCCCCCACCCTCAGTCACTGTTCATAAACCAGGTGTTTTTTTAGAAAACATGCTGTTGGACTGTTTGAGAGAATTTTATGGGTTTTTCTGGTGCTGTTTCTCACCTCTTGTGGTAATCCAGGTGTGTTAGTACTCACCAAGCATCTAACTGTGACATGGTTAAGTGCTGGAAATCCTGGAACACCACAGAAGCCATTAAAAGCACATTTCTGTGTTTCTAAGGTGGTTTACGAAAAGAGAATGAAACCATGTTGTGTCCTTCCTGACCTGCTCCTCAAACTGGTAATGGGAGCTGAAAGGCAGGAGCAACTCGAGAGGGGAGCAAGAAGAGGCACAGCCCAGTGGTGCCAGGGCTGGGTGCAGTGGAGGAGCCCTTGGTGGGGAGCATTGAGGAGACAGAGAACAAAACCCTCAGGGTGCATCTGGTGGGGCTGCAAGGGCAGAAGTTACCTCGAAAGGCAGGGGCTGGTACACCAAAAACTCACCCACTGTCTGGGATGGGTTCCTGCCAGGGCCAAGGATGCTGCTGGGTGCTTCCCATGGTTCCAGAGGGTTGTCTGAGGGAAGATTGTAATTGCACCACCTGCTTTTCATACCAGTGGAAACTGCTCACAAACCCCTGCTCACCCTGGCAGGACTCAGGCTGACCTAGCAAGCAGTGTTCTGCCAAAACCAGGGACTTGGGATCTAATGCCCCCTGCCTGGTGCCAAGGCAAGATCCTGGGATTTCCTCCCTGAAGGACATGCGTACCTGGGAAAAAGGGAAAAGGAAACTCCCTCAAGCTCCAAGGCTGCATTTTTGCCATTCACAGTCAATGTCAGTGATTCAGATAATCCCTGCATCCGGGTGGGCACTCCCCAGCCAGACTGGAGGCAAATAACCTGGCTCTCACCCCATACACTGGCAGAAACGACTGCAGTGACACCAGCCTCCTCCCTTCAGGCTCCACCGAAAGCTCAGGCCAATCCGGGAAGTTTTAGCTTTTTTTTTCCATTGGTAGTTCAAAGGAGTGATCGTAATTCTCCTTCTCCCGTCACTACCGTTTTCGTGTGTGCTGCAGCTTCTGGTTTCCAGTTACCATTGAAAGCAGAAGTGAAAAACAGAAAGAAAAGCTTCTCTCAGGGTATTTTAGGTTCAAGCAAAGTCAAGAGGTTTTAGAAACAAAACAGGGGCACTATGAGATAATTTGGTTTGTGCTTAGCTAAAGGCAAATCAAACTTTGACGCTTGCCTACCCTGTGAACCAGCCACAAATTCTCCTCCCTCTCGAATACCTGCTCGGTATCAGCACCCACAGATTAGTCCCAGCTTTGCCTAGCAGAAGGTGTTTATGAATAATAATATTCTGCTCTCCAGTCAGAATTCCTGTCTGAAGGTCTCAAAAGAACTGTAAAATTAAAATTTTGCCAAAGCTAGAGCTAGTAACAACAGAGTAACTCTTTTGTACAGATTTGGTGTTAGCCACCCAGAGATGCAGTGGCAGAGATGAAAACAATGCTGGAATGCCTTAGCTAGAGGCATAGCTGTGCTTCAGCAGCTCACCCAGCTGTCCTCCCAGTTGTCCTCCTACTACAGACCAAGGATGCATGGGAGGACCAAGTCTTGAGACAGCCTCTGATAAATTCAGTCACTCAAATATCATGAGAAGTGTTGGAATAGATCCAACAGAAAGGCTCTGATTTTTATGTTGCTCTAAATCAGGCCTGTGTACAATGATGCCATGTAGTGAAGATGGCCTGGACCCAGAAACCAAAGATGAACAAAGAGGTTTCAGGAAAAAAAACAAAAGAACAACTGGTCAGGATGGAGAGGTGAGATCCAGATCCATTTATCTGCCTGTGCACTTCTTATGAGGGAGGATGACAAGTTTCTGTGCAGAGCAAATGTGTTTGCCAGGAGGAATGACACCAAGTGAAGATCTGAAAGTGCAAAGATCATCTGAGAGCAGTGAAAGCCTGCAGGTTTTCTTTGTTAGACCAAATGACTGTTCATACTCAAGTAGGTCAGCAGCAGGCTCACGGCGAAGAAGTTTAGGTGATGTCCAGTGGATTTTTCTGGCCACAGAAAGGAGAGTGAAGCCCTGACTGCAACGTGAAAACAGAGATATTTCAAGACTTCACACTGTAATGACATTTTGTCAATGTGAGAACCTAAAAGACATGCACAACATGAAATCCATGTAGCTGAAAGACTAAACTGTAGAGGCTTGATCTGTCCTAGCTGATCCTAGTTGATACTTCAAGTTCAAAAAAAAAGAGAAAACTTTGAAACTTAGATCTGGAGAGGGAATTGTTCTTGCAGCCTCTGACATATCATCAGAGGGACTTTCCATTCAGCTCCAAGTTTCGATTGCTGAAAAACTTTGTTTGCTGTGCCTACTCTCACTAGACAGGAAGAGAATAGTAAGATAGAATAGGATATACAAGAAGTCTAGTGGGCAAGAGAATGTGCATCAAGGAGAAAGGAAGTAGTCATGCTGATAAGGACAGCAACTAAGGAAATGTTACAGTAAATGAGGGAATTGTACCTGTTTCCATTAAGAAATAGGATGATGAAAGAAAGAAGGAAAGAGAGAAAGAAAAAGAGAGAAAGAGAGAAAGAGAGGAGAGAAAGAGATTAAGGAGAGAAAGAGAGGAAGAGAGAAAAAGAAAAAGAAAAAGAAAAAGAAAAAGAAAAAGAAAAAGAAAAAGAAAAAGAAAAGAAGGATCATACAATCGTATATTATAAATAATAAATATAAACGGTAATAAAACGGAGGAGTATCTCAATCTTCCAGTGAAAGACATGAAATCAGCTAGTACAGAGACAGCAGCAGAAATCTCACTTGAATTTGTAGGATCAATATTGAGCAGGGAAGAGAATAGTACAGGGGAGGGGATGGAAAGATTTCCTCACTTTGGGAATGTGAAAGAAAGTAATTTTGATGTGTGTAAAATTCAATTTATTGAACTGGTCATAAAGAAGTTCTAGCAGGGCATTGTTAGGAATCTGTTATAAATTTCTTAAGGTAAAATTTGCTTTGTGACAGCAGTCTCCTGAGAAGGGGCAACAATGACAATTTTGGAGGTCAGCAGGTTTTTTTTCCCTTGTGGACTGGATGTGCCGAGGTGCAGGGCCAGTGTGTGACATCCATCCCTGCTGCGGAACTAGACATGTCCCTGCCACATTTCCCCCTTCTTCCTAGGGGAAGCTGTTCCATGCCCAAGAGATGTCTCTGGTTTAATGACAGATGCTCACAGATCATGTAGGAGAGAAAAAACACAGAGCCCTTGGTAGCCAGAGCAGCAGCAAATGGGCCGTGGGCTGGCAGGGCAATTCCCTATCCAGGTGTAAGTGTTGACGAGCTTACAGGCTATACACTATCCAAACCTCCAGCAGGCAGAAGATGCAGAAGATGTTCGGAGAAACACCTCTTGAGAGAAAATAGAAGGTGTGGAAAGGCTCCAACCCTAATGGGATGAGTTGGTAGCAGAGTGAGGGTTTCAGGTGTAAGTGGGAACCCGTAGGGCCAAGGAAAAGGCTCTGAGCAGTCGAGTTCGTGCTTTGGGCACCTCAGTGCTAGGGGAAAGTGAGAGTGGTCATGAGGCATGTAAAATCAGTCAAAGGATATTAAAACAAACAGCAAAGTATGGGTTAAATGAAGTGGAGAAAGAACTCCCTGGTGGGAACTCTTCCTCTTTCGTGCAAGGGCCGCTGTGTGATGCAGCAGTGCTGAGGGTGTTGCACAAAACCAGCACTACTGCACAGACATTTTCCCTGACAGTATTTTTACTACATCCTCCTAGTTTCTCTGTAGTTCTAGATTTCCTCCAGTTTCTAGGGAAGTTTGGGCACAAAGAAAAAATAGACAGCCTTTAGACATGATCAAGAGTTAGCATCAGCTGATCAGGTGCTGGACATCAGTTCCTATGTCCTTTTTAGGATCTGGTGGCAGACACCTTCCTCATTTGAGCTCTCAGGAAATCCCCAAGCTAGAAGGGCTGAAAATAAAACTAGCCTAGATTTACAGGAGTACAGAAAGGCACTTGAAAATATGACAGGAAAAACACCCTTTTCTCTGCATTCAGCTAAGTCTGAAAGTGGTTTCTGGAGCAAACTTTCCTCACTGCCACCTCATTTCTGCACTCATGCATAAGAAAACAGCCTGAGACAGACTTTTCCAAGAAAATTGTCAAGAAGGTGCAGAATGGAAGCAGCCCCTTGCTGAGGGGTCACCTACCTTTCTGCCTTCATGTGGGCTCACATTGTCCAAGAAATGTGGGTGGTCAGGGTGGGCAAGTCACAGGGGAGGTGGGCAGGGGAATACTAAAACTTTGGAGCCCGTGAGTGCTCACTCCATCTGCTGGAAGTACACTAAAACCATTGGGGCACCAAGCAGCAGCCTGGGAGAGAAGGCAAAGCCTGGATCTCATTGCTCCATAAAGGAGAAGGATGAGAGCAGAGGGGTTCTAGGACTCAAAAAACATAGAGACATGAGACAGATGAAGCCATAGACAGGGGTGTGGCTCCTAGAGTGCCCAGCACCATGCTGGGAGCATGGAATGGACCTGAGACTGTAGCCAGCTCCTGTGTCCTTCCAATGTACCACATCCCACTACCATCAGCAGAGGCATGAGAGGACCCTCTGCTGCTCCTGCCCTAGCCCAGGGGTGCTCACAGTGCCCACACTGCCCAGCCCGGCTCAGTGCAGGTCCTCCTGCATTCCTGTGTGCAGCAGAAGTCCACGTAGCTCATGTCCATGAGGCCAGTTTTTACAGCTGGGATCCCTCAGCCGTGGCATTTGGATCTTCTTGTATTTCTGAAATTCTTCATGCACTGGTCTCCATTCCTTCTGCTCTGGGGGCAAGGCAGGGCAGAGGAGCTGGAGGAGTTTCTATGAGGAGTCCTTTAGCTTGTCTTATACAACAGATTAGACAATAATGATTCCTTTCGTGTTTTAGGGTTCTGAACCATTTCTTGTCTCTATCTCACACATCTGCTCTGTTCATTTTGCCCCACACTAGAGCTTTCTCCTCTGTCCAAGCTGGTCTGCAGCAAGGCCTGATCCCCAGGGCATCTCCACCGTCCCTCAGGGACTCCCCAAAACCTTGCTGTGGAAAGCACCTCAGAGGCTGGGGAACCACCTTGGAGGGAGGCACAAGACAGGGAATATGCCATTGCTGAAATGCCCAGCCCAGACTGGGGGGAGCTACATTCCCCCTGCAGTCCTGAGGGCCACAGCTCTCCTCTCGGTGAGGGAGACCATTTACCGAGCAGGACAAGAGCAGGAAGATGTCCTGCTCCTGGCAGCAGGCCTGTACAGCCAGTGGTGTGACACAGGGAGTCAGCGACGCACCAGCAGTGAGCCCGTGGGAGCTGTGGAGGCTGTGAATAACCCTGCATGCACCACGCCGGGACGGAGAGCTGTGTGAAACTCATCACATCTCTTTAGGTATATGTGGCTGCCTGCTGGCCCAGCAGACGTGAAACAGGTGGGCTCTGTGTGGGGTTTCTGAGGTGCATGCCCAGGACTGTGCTGCCAGCTGCTGAGGAGGAGATAATTGTAAGGATACTGCTGGAAATGAGTGGCTCAGGGCTCGAGAGGCTGAGTGACAGGAGGCAGCTCAGCTGCCGTGGCTGGGCTGGGACAGGAGCAGGCTCTCTGAAAGCAGGCAGCTTGCCTGTTTTGCTGCCTAGATAGCTCCATACAGACTAGTGGGATGTGGGCAGATGCAAGGCAAGGGGCATGAAAGAATCACCCTAGCAAAGGTGTAAGTGTCTTAGGGTACCCCTGAGGGCAGGGTAACACAAAGTTCATCGTTCCTTTTCTTAGAGAAGAGGAGGGATTTGAAGTGAGAAACACCAGCCTGCTTTGCATGGCACAGAGAGTTGCTAGCTAGTGTTCTGAAAAGTGTGCAGAGCTAGTTAAAGGCCAGAAAAGGTCTTATTTCAAATAAAAAAGAAACTTATGTGGATGTTATGGGTAAATGCACCAGGCAAATAAACAGACTCAGACTACATCCTGTGTCTCTGGACAGCTTCTGCATCCCCATTTCCTTTTGGTGTGTGCATCACCCGATGGCTTTGACTCACACATTGGCACTGGAACAGCTTTGGATGTACTGTCTCGTGTCCTGAGAGGAAATGAGGTGGAGACATTGACATTGCTTGGAAAGTGGAAATAATCCTTAATCATTCGACTCTGTATTACAGCGATGTGCTGGGAGCCACACTCAGCACCAGCTGCTGGGTAGCACAGGACCCGATCCTATAACCATTGGCTTCCCAAAATACATGACATCCAAGCCAGCCCAGCACTGCCAGGGCGCTGACTTAGGGCAAGCACAGGGCACAGGTCACCTCTGCTCTTCAGCACACTTTGGTCCACAGTGCACCTCTGCCGAGTATTGTCCCTCTACCGAAGGCTTGTATCCTTCCTGGATTTCTGCCTGCCTCCTCTCCCAGTAAAACCTTCCCTGGCAGGAGAGAGGGGAGTGGCTTTCATATCACAGAGCTGTGATGTGGACTGTACCACTCAGAAAGGCACTGAGGTCCTGGCTGTCCCTCTCCCAGTGACTTCAGGGGAGAGGGGACAGAAGGTGACAGAGGCAGGCGGGAGGAAAGCATGGGGGGACATGTTAAAAGTTGCCTGATTGGGGGTAACAAGTCTCTTCCTGTAGCTTCATCCAGGCACAAGGAATAACCTGGGAGAATTGCAGGGAGAGGGAATAAAAAGGACTGTGTCTTGAGAAGGTGAAATTTATAAAATCCATTCCTGAGACCTAGCGAGATTGGGTAGGAAGCTGAGTTAATCAAGCACAGAAGAGGAAGGATCCCAATGCTCTGGGACGTCAGACAGAGGCAAGAGTGCAGGCAAATACTGAAGGGAGACAAGGTTTGCCTTTTTGTGCCTGTTTTTTTGAGTGTCAGCCTCTACTCTGTCTCCAAAACATGGGCCAGTGGGCAACAGGGTGCAGGGTGGTCCAGCTTTCTCCTGCTTCCCCTCAAGGTCGGGTCCCCATGAATCAGGAAGTATCTCTAGTCCAACCCTGCTCCACATGGGGCAGACTGCAAGGTCACACTCAGTTATTTGGGCTATCCCATTCAAGCTTTGAAAAAATATCCCCATGTCTGTAAAAATAAAAATTCTGAAACTTAAAGTGACCTTATAAATTAAACTTGAAATTGTGTCTGCAATCTTATGCACCGAGTTGTTTGTTTGTACCTTCGAAACGCGGGTCTGAAACTGTTATGTCACTGTCAGTGCATGACTTCAGCTGAGTAATCCCTCAGGGGACTTGGGAGAGGAGCACCCAGCCGGGAATGTTGCAGAGATGAGTCATCCTCAGCAGGCCCACATTTAATAGCTGGACGTGTTTCCCTGGTGTCTAACTCTGCCTCATTTCTTAATCTTTCAGGGACAGAGGTGGTCGTGCTGGGACAACATTTACAAATACAACACCAACAGTATCATTTCGGAGAAGATGATCTATCTTCATGGCTTCTCGTACTAATTACTCCAATGAGAAGCTTGACTCTGACATGATGACTTTCCTTACAGCAGCCCTATCCAGTTCACTAAAACACTTCCTAAATATAAATAAGAGCCTTTCCAATCAAAAAGGCACAATGAAGTCCTGTAATCAGCACTACTGCAAAATCTGGTACAGTATCTACTGACATGCAAAGGCTGGGCATGCAAAACATTAGAGTCTAAGGGAAGGCAAAATTCCAGCATCCAACGGCTGGAGTTAGCTGAAGTTTGCAAGGCGCTGAAGTTTGGAAGGAGCACTGTATTTCCTTGCATAAATACAGAATTTTCCTCCTTTCGCCATGCAGCTGAGTGATGAAAGGTTTCTATTGCTGCCCATCTCCAGCAGCCTTACTACCATGCTGGTTTGGTTTCCCATGTGTCCTAACAAGTGGTCTGGAGGCAAAAAAAAAGGGGCTCTTGCCCGAGACCTGTCTATGGAGGGGTTTGCTGGGTGGCCCCTCCTGTCCTCTGGTATGCCAGAACAAGGGGTGTGCAGGGACAGGCACGTGCACTAACTCTGACCTCAGGTGTCTGAACGTGCAAATTCGCTCTGGAAGTCATTGCCCTTCGCCATGGAACAGGGAATGCTTCAGTCCCATTTACAAATTTCATGGGGTGCAGGAAGAAATACCACACCTCCCTTTGAGATATGTGTGCTCAGAGACACACCTTGAGGCCTCCTCCTTCCAGGTAATTTCTGACTTCTTATCAAATCTGCACTTACCCACGCCTACTACAGAGAAAGCCAAGAGAAGATGCTGCAGTTAACACGGGAGTCTTGCTGCAAGGCTGGGAAATACAGCCTTACTCGGGTACTACTTGCATAAAACAGGGCAGAAAGGGAGACAGATCTTCCCGAACATTTTTAACATTATTTGGCTTATTTGCCTTCCTGAAATGTTGCTCTTTTGGCAAAATGAATTATCGATAGGTTGTAGCCAAAGATTTTTTCATATTTCTAAGGAAGAGCCAACTGAACCTCACAGGGTACTTGTTGCTTGCTTTAAAATATCCTTTCTTATGCAGAAAATGGTCTGATTTTCCCTGAAGACAGCCCAGTGCATACTTGGAAATGCCTTGGTATGTGGCCAACTCTGCCTGAGACAGTGAAATCTGGTCTTCTGTTCTTTCAAAACCACCAACACTAGAACCCCCAAGGATGCAGCATGCATGCCCCTCCTCAGAGGGTCTGCAGGGTGGGCAGGGAGCCAGTTAGCCCAGTCCTCACATGGGGTTTTTAGACCACTTTTCAAACACATCCCTTAGTGGAAGCCTTTGCTGGCTTCTTGCCATCTCTGTATGCCAGCAAGTACAGCTGTAGTCCTCACAGTACCCAGCCCCAGTGTCCCGGTGCTCCCAGGGGTCCAGATTGTCCTTGGGCCACCAGCATCTGGGGGATGGGAGCACAGTGTCACCGGGCTGCTGTCATCCCTGGGGCACAGCCATGCTTCTGGCTCTGCTCAGGACAGCAGCTGGAACCAGACACCTCCAGGCACCGTGGCAGGAGCTCAGTGGGAGAAGGAGGCAGGGGCCCCTAAAGACCTCCACCTGTGCCACTACTGGCAGATGCCATCCGAGGGGCTGGGGACCCAGTGCAGAGGCAGATCCGTGTGCCAGCCTCCCACTAAGTCCTTCTGCGCCTGTACCAGAGGGCCACCACGCTGGCTGGCACTGCAGGATGTGCAGTGACTCCTGAGGACCAGGCAGAGCTGCAGAGGGACAGCAAGTGCTGTGAGATGGGAGGGAAGCTGCATGGGTGGTGGGGACACCAGGTCAGGCTTGGAAACTACTGTCATCACACTCAAAAATCAGGAGGAACCGTTCAGTTTTTGGAGGGGATCTTTGTACCACTGGTGAATAAAGGGTACTGAAGGAGCATCTGCAGTGGTGGTGGGTTACAGACACAGGCTCTGCTCAGGATCAGCTCTGCCATGAACTTACCTCCACCAGGACTGCATGCAGCAGCTCCTGTTCACTTGCAATTTGAACAGGTAGTTGACAAAGGGAAAACTTTGACCTACACTGGAAATTCACACGAGTTTTGCAGACTTCCTCTTTGGGCAAACTGTGTTTTTCTTTCTGTTTGTTTGTTTGTTTTTGTTTTTGTTTTGAGGGGGGAAGGTGTTCTTGTTTCAGCAGGAATATAAATATTTTTCTCCTTAGTAGCTGGTACAGTGCTGTGTTTTGGATTTAGAATGAAACTGGTGTTGATAACACACTGATGTTTTGGTTGTTGCTAAGTAGTGCTTAGACTAAGTCAAGGACTTTCCAGTGTCTCATGCTCTGCCAGTGAGGAGGAGCGCAAAAATCTGGGAGTGTGCACAGGCAGGAGAGCTGACCCTAACTGGGCCAAGGGATGTTCCACACCACAGAAAATCATACTTAGTATATAAACTGGGGCCAACTGGTCAGAGGGAGTCTGCTCAGGGATGGGCTGGGCATTGGTCAGTGTGTGGTGAGCAATTGAATGGCACATCACTCATTTTTTATTTGGTTTTGTATTTTCTTCTTTTTAACTACAATTACTATTATTATTATTATTACCACATTTAACTTTGTTTCAATTATTAAACTGTTCTTGTCTCAACCCACAAGTTTTGTTTTCTTTTCCTTTTTTTTTTTTCTGAGTCCCTTGTGTTCTTTCTTTCCTTCCAGGGATGGGGAGGGGGTGAGCAAGCAGCTGCACAGTACTTGGGTGTCAGCTGTGGTTAAACCATAAGAGAAGGGGGAGAAAAAGTGACATTGGCTTACTGTAAGTGAGCGTTAAAGAAGAGGGCAATCCTTTGCTTTGCCAGCAGCCTTGGTAAGCCCCCAGGCTGATCACTGGCTGTGGCATTTCACCTCTAGAGGTTGGATGGACACCTTCCTGCCACCCTGTCCTCTTGGGCTACACAAACACCTCATGGAGTCCCTCCCTGCCTTCTCTCATTTCCATCTCTTGCCCTTCTTTGGCTGCATGACTTCAGCATGTGACTTGCTATCAGCACCAGGAAGGATTTAAACTTTGCAAACATCACTTATTATTTGACTTTTACATATTGACAAAGCCATTCTCAGTGTCATAGCTTGCAAGTGGGGCATGGTCTCTGTGCATGGGCACCATGGTAGCATCCCTCCTCTGACAATGGCTCCTGCAGGAACAGGGCTCACACTTGAGACCAGATTTATGGGTGAGCGTGAGGCTGTCATTGCACGTAGCTTTGATGAGGATCAGATACGGCCATTTTCTCTTGCACACCTCACTCTGCGAGCATCCTCCTTCTGGACAAACCCACCTGCCCCCAGACATGCTCAGGCTGCCCCTGTGGCCATGCTACCTCCCTGCTCAGGTGCCACGTGCTGCTGCCTCGCCAGGAGGTGTGGGTGCAGGTGAGCAAAGCTGTGATAGCAGCTTGCCTCCTTCCTGGTGAGTCACCATGCCCCAGTATCTGTCAGCATGGCTGTGTCTGGTGACCAGCCTGAAGCAGCACGAGTGCGCCCATGGGACTATAATGAGCCACTCCCAAAGTCTGGCTGGATTTTTTTTGGGCGTTGCTGAGTTTGGTCAGCACACAATTTAAAAAGGACTTGTTTTCATCTTGCCTGAATTGTTAGCTTTGGATAGTAACAGTTTTAGAAATGGACCTTGCTGGGCCTTTCCTATAAGAAAAGGAAAGGCTGCTTGGGCTCCAAACAGTGCTTTGGTGCTCTTATGTCAGGAATTTACGAAGTCCCTGGACATGGGATGCAAAGAAAAGGAAGCAAAGAAAGCCTTCATCCATGTGTCTGAGCCTGCCTTGGAAGGAGCTAGCACAGCCCCAAGGGAAGCTATACCCAGCCGTGAAAATGTTCCCAGTTTTGGCCATGCACAGCACCAGCCACCTCCCTACATCCCAGTCCTTCCCAGACAACCAACTTGGCCTTCCCAGCTGTGGCAGGGTCACATCTCCAGTGACTCTTCCCCAGCTGCTTCTTTGCTTTTGCTAGTTAGCCAGAGCAACCCACTGTTTTCCTCAAGGTCCCAACAAATGGACTAATGCTTGGCCAAGGGCCTCCTTCCCCATTCCTGGCAGCTCTGCACACAGGGAGGGCTGGCAAACTGCTCTGTACTTCTGCTGCAGCTTCTCTCAAGCTTCCAAACATCAGGAAGCCTTGCTGAGGAGCATGGTGATCTCAGTCCCGGGGTCACAGGCTGATCTAAGAAACCTCCTAAGTGCAGGAGAATAAAAGGCACATTTGGCTCCCTGATTCCATCAGTGTTGTGATTTACCCTCAGCAGGCAACCAACCCCTGTGCAGCCACTCACTCACTCCCCTCTGGTGGGATGAGGGAGAGGACTGAAATGGTACAAGTGAGAAAACTCATGGCTTGAGATAAACACAGCCTAATGGGTAAAACAAATGCTGTGCACACAAGCAAAGCAAAACAAAACAAATAATTTACGTACCACTTTCCATGGGCTGAAAGGTGTTCAGCCATCTCCAGGACAGCAGGGCTGCATCATGCATAACAGTGACTTGGGAAGGCAAACCCCATCACTCAGAATGTTCCCCCTCCATCCGTCTTCCCCCAGCTTTATACACTGAGTGTGACATTGTATGGCCTGGAGTATCCCTTGGGCAGGAGGGCTCAGCTGTCCTGGCTGTGTCCCCTCCCAGCTCCTGGTGCACCCCCAGCCTCCTCCCTGGCGAGACGCAGCAAAGGCCTTGACACGGCGTAAGCCCCGCTCAGCAATAAGAGACATCCCTTGTTACCAACACCGTTCTCAGTGCAAAGCTGAAACACAGCCCTGCACTGGCTACTGTGAAGAAAATTATCTCTACCCCAGCCAAAACCAGCACAATCAGTTATTTTGAGCAGTGGGTTTCCCCATGCACTTGTTTTCCTTGTTTTCGTTCGCATGATTCTCACTATTCCCTCAAGCAAAAATGAAACTACACCCCAGAAATCAACACAGAGGAAAACCATTTGCAAAATCCCATGGCTCAGCACTGACCAGCCAAACCTTGGGGCTGGTGCTTGTCAGGTTTTCCCATCATCCATTTTCATTCCCTCCCCCTCACCTCCAGCCTCGGTTGCTCTGAGTACACAGGTGCAGAGATGATTAGAGGAGTAGTCTCCCCCCTCCCAGGATATTTCTAACCCAGCTGCTGGTACAAACAGGTGGACCTACACAATGCAGGGATCACTACTGTGGGATATGCTTGAGTGAAGTGGTATGTTTGGGATACTGCTCCAGAGAGAAATTCCTGCTATGCTGCAGCCTAAGGCTCACCTGAGAAATAGTTCTCAGCTATTAGAAAGCTGACAGAGCTGGAAGCAATGATTGGTGTTCAGCATACCTGAACAGCTGCTTGTTGATTGTGTACCAGTCCTCTGAAGTGATATTTATCCTGAAGCCCTCATACTGTTCAGACATGTGGATGTGTCTATGAAGAGCTATTGGTTCACTCAGCCAAACCTTATTACCTATGTCTGGCAATACACTCTAATTATCTTGGATAACCTGGTCACTTAGTACTTTCTTAGTAAGAGGATATATAACAGCCGTAACTAAACCCAAATATTAAATAGTGAGCCTATATTAAATAGTGTCTCCATATGCAGATTTCCATGCTAAAACATTTAACTGGGTGGGGGAAAGGAGAATGGCATTGCAGAAAAAAATAAAAGAAGAAGTCAGTGTAACATTTTTAAAGCAAAGGTAAAAGACCCCTAGCAGCCTCCAATTTTGACATGGATCTCATTGTTGAAGTACAAAAGCATTCGATAAGCATTTGTGTAACCAATAGCCATTGTCTGGTGAGAATAAACACCTTAATTTTATAGAAGGGAAACTGGGGGAGAGATTATAAACCCACCTCCAGTTACCTGAAAAGCTGCTTCCTACTAATTCTATGAATCTCCTTAAAGATCAAACGCTATCAGCAAAAGATCATAAAATTGAACACAGGTCTCTGAAGCCAAAGGTGACCATCCAAACCATTAGGTCATGTTTTCTTTAAGTCAGCCACACTCAAAGTCTGATCCCTGAATATCCTGATCAGTCAGCATAAATACTAAGAGGGCTCCCTCACACAGCTCTCCTCCAAGCAACTAGTCATCTAGAGATTTTGCACAAAGCACTAGAGCAGTGGGTTATTCCAACAGGATTCTTTGAAGCAATTAACATCAGGGCTGAAGTGCTCCACGTTGTACGCAACTGCTGTGCAACACCCAGGCAGACCATAAGGAATGTTGGGGTGTGAGAAGGAGAGTTGCCAGAAATACTTACCATCTATTACCAGATCCAAAATCCGTCAACAATCACCTTCACCCAACTTCCCAATAAATGGAATGATGCCTGTAGTGTACCTGGGCCATGGTAGGGTGTGTTGGCCCAAATGCAGTTGCAGCCCCATGCTGTTTATGAAGATGAAGGAAGAATGACCACGTCTCAAGGCACTGAGCTGGATTTATTAATTTGACCATATCAGTATCAAACTAGAAATCATCTGTTTAAGATCATGTGTTAGAGAGGAGCAGCATTAAATAACAGACATGAAAAAGAGATTGTGCTTCAGAAAAGATTCAGTGTACAACATACACAGTATGCCATTTAACACAAATGCTTATAAAGAGTCATCCTAAGCATCAAAGAGAGTTTTATAAAAGTTTACGTTCTCATCCAATGGGATGTACAGAACTATGCAGTTTACATAGTTTTACTATCATCCAAAACATCATGTTTCAAATGTATGAGGCACAGCAAGAACAATATAATTCCATTTCCATAGGAACATAAACACTGCTTGTCACTAATGACACGCTTTCCAAACCATAGCACTTACAGCAATTATACACGTGTACAATTTTAAAGTATTAAAAAGCAAGAATTTGGAGCCTGCCCACTGTTACCAATAGGGAATAACATTCAATCTACCCTTGAAAACTATCCTACCTTGCAGTAGTTGCATCACAGGAAGGAGTTGGAGTCACTGTCATTCTTTGTCAGGGCCAACTCGCTGTGCTAATCCCAAAGCTAACTGATCCCACCAGTGAAGGGCTCCCTCGACCCACAGAGAAGAGGACAGCCTCCTGCTTAGCTCCCACTGCCCCGTGAAGATGCAAAGTTAAAACACATCTGTAAACAAGTGATAATCTGACTTCAAAGACAGCTGATAGAAATTAGCTCAGTTTATGGGAGGCCCTGATTTTCTTTAAGAATGACTAGAGACTGACCAAGTCTTAAAGACAGAACAAGACTGAATCAGTCTTTGGTTAAATCAAGGGCTGTTGTTTTTTTTTGGGGTGGGGGTTGGCAGGAAGGTTTTCTCTAAGGACAGCTCAGAGAGACTTGAATCTTACAACCCACATGCTCAATTATATTATATTTTTTCCTGACATTATTTGCAAGCATATATTATAAGTTTTATAAAAGTGCAAGGCCCAGCTCAGGAAGATATCCTGGATTAAGACATTCCCAGCAGTGTTCTTTTCAAGGTCTTCTTGTTGGTCAGCCAGCAGACACACAAACGTCACTGCTTGGGATCAGCTTATCAGAGCCCCTAAGGGTTTAGCTTAATCATCTGTGCAATTAAACACTATTCACATTTGACAGCCTATAATGGCAATAGTTTTATGTACAAATTGGAAAATCAAGTCTTAAAATCAAGTTTTAAGAGGTAGAGGTCCATTTCTGACCCGTCAACATAAAATGTTACCGAGTCAGTCATATTCTAAGGCTGGTGGTCCCCTAACAATATTGAAGTAACCGGCTAGAGCTCCAAGGTCTATGTAGAGTGATCTTTGTCTCTTTAGCAGGTCTGACTCTTCCATGCTCCCATTACACAATGAGGAATCTAAAAAGAAAATAGAGAAACCATGTCATTAGTGCACAAATAGGGTATATCTTTGGAAATATTCATCCCAATTAAATAAACCACTTGTCTGGGAAGAGTCTTTCAATGCCTTTTGTCAGAATCCTCCTAATGTATTTGATAAGTAGAAGAAAAGCATGTTGAAGCCTGCTGGCAGGTTGTTGGCACCAAATCTCGCTTGGGCTTAAAAGGGCTATCTCCTACCTGGTTCGTGTATTGTCCTTCACTAAGCACTTACTAATGCACAAGGGCAACATTCTATCCCACAGTCATTTTTGGTTTTAAAGCAAACGGCTTGTACTGCTGACACTCAGCAGCATTAGTTATGGTTTTGTGTGTGTGTTTTTCCTTAAAAAGGCAAAAAGTGCTGGATTTGCTGGTGGTTGTTGGACTTTGTTTACAAAGGAAGAGTATAAAACATCTCTGGTACCGTGGCAAATTGAGGCCATTTGGGATAACAATCTGTAATTCATGAAGTGCCCTGAATGACTGCCATGGCTTTTCCAAGAGCCAGTCCTTCCGGAGCCCCGCAGAATTCAGGCTAAGTTCCTCCCCATTGAAGTCAATGGGCGTTTTACAGATCACTTAATGGCCTCTGGGTCTGATCTCATCTGATTGGGATTTTCACTGGTCGCTTTCCAGATGTGTTTTGAGTTTCGCTGGTTTCTTAGCACTCATTCAAATCAAGATTTGACACAAAGTGAAGTCTACCAAGTACAAGGCAAATAAGCCTGATACCATTACCTGTAATGTTTTCTGGCAGCTGCAGATCCTTCCTCGCGAGCAGTCTTTTCCTCTCAAACAAGGCCGAGTCCAGACTCTGGCACCGCGGCTGCTCTTCTGGGGGTGGGTGCAAGGCTTCGTGTTTCAGTAAGTCTGCTGCAGACAGCCTGTGATTAGGATTCCTCTCCAGAGCTGCTTCTAGCAATTCTCTCATGGAAGTGCTGCAGTCCTCAGCAATATCCTCTAAGGGGGGAGCTTGCTTGTGTATCTGTTGGAAAGAAAAAAGACCATGGAAACAGTTAATCCAAAAACAATGGAAGAGGAAGTCACAGATAACCACATGAGTGGTCTGGGAATCCCCCAACTAGGATTCATCACCTCCCTAAGTAGGGCTGATCAACTAGAACAGAAGATGCAAGCACACGAAATCCACTTTTTAAAAATCAGATTTTATAACAAATTTTAAAACTCAAAGAAACTTCAAGTAAGCCGAAAATCCAGTGCAATGCAAATTCACCAGATTTCTGTACCACACTGGAGGAATCAGAGAATCAAATCTGCCAGGCTCCAATTTTTATCTGCAACTTCTAAGGAAAACAGACAAGCAGAAGACAGATGGGTCTCACACTGATCTAACCCTGTCCTTTCAGTAAACTCAACGCCCGTAAATTGAAACTCAAATCACAGAGACAACTCCAGCTCAGTCTCTGTTTTCCCCTAAATGATCAAAACCCACTTCTTCCCTCCCTCCCTTCCCTGAAACAAAAAGGATGATATCATCTCTCTGACAAATATTTTGATAGTTTTTATATGACTGGAGTTTTCCCAACAAGAGAAGAGGAAACTCTACAACTGATACTGAGCTGGCTTTGCTAGGGACACTTACAATATAGAGGTAGGATGGATATGCAGAACGAGGGTATCTGTTCACCCAGGGCGGGATGCCTGTTTGCATATGAATGATAGTAGCTCCCATGCTGTAGATGTCTGCTTTTGTTGTGTGGCCTCTGCAAAGGATAACTTCAGGACTCATGTAAATCTGTGAGACATAGTTAAAAAAAAAAAAAAAAGATTACTCAACAGCAGAAAACAACAACCAAAGATGACTTAATGACATTTTGTCATCCTGGAAACCCCCTTCTGAAGGGATGCATCCCATTGTACCTGCAGCATAAAGACCAAGCACCATTTGGGAAACAAGATTTTTCTGTTCTGCATATGAGTACAACCAAAGAGACAGTACCTGAACAAACTCATATTCCAGGTTTGCCCTCCTCAGACAGGCCACAGCTCAGTGGCTATGGGCCTTAGCTGAGCTGTGAGAGGCTGAGGTTCAAGCCATGGCTCTGCCTCATTCAGATGAGTAGCAGAAGCCTCATCCCTCCACAGCAAAAGGAGGTGCCTGAATTGCCAGTTTGTTTTGTGGGGCACTGCTGGGACTGCTCCATTCTGCTTGAACAGTGGCTGTGCATGAGCTAGAGAGAGGGTGACCTGCACTGACAGCCACCCAGATGGGGGTAGGAATCCACTCCTCAGATCCCTGTTACACAGAATACTATACAACCCCTCTGAGCAGAACTGACAGACAGACACCTTCCTGTCTTCCTTGCTCTTCTTACCTCCTCCTTCTTATCCAGTAACCTGCATTTTGGAACATTATCCTGACAAATGGGATGATGAGGAACAAGCCAGGTCTAGGCAATGGCTAAATTAAAGGTTAGGTGCCCTTTCCACCAGATTACCCCCAGAGCATCTATGAAGACAAGAATCCCTCTTCTAACTTTTTTCGAACCAAAAATTCTAAAATCAAAAATTCTTGATGGAAACCGAAATAGTTTCCATCCAAACATTTCACTGAAACATTTGAGTTTGCCAAGAGTCTGAATAAGGATCTTGGAAGCTCCTGCCAGCTACAGGCAACTCAAGAGTGCAGCTGGTGGAGAACCAGATAGGCAGGATGCAGGAGGCACACCCTGAACAGCTCTGCCACCGCCACTGGCCCAGAGAGCAAGTTTCAACACCACATAGGCACAGCCCACAGCACACCAGGTTAGCAAGCTACCATATTTGCTTCTGGTTTCTACTTTTCCCTCACCCAATTTCCCTCTAAAGGATTCAAACAAACTTTAATTAGTTCAAAACATCTTGACACAAAGAATCACATTAAAAGCCATTAACTGACACAAGGGCAGGAAGTTAAGTCATCACCACATGGTTTGACTGCTTATTATCACAGATTGGGAACAGCTGTTGGGCTCACGCAAATTCCAAGGAGTATTTCCCAGTAAATTACATTCCATATCTGCAAACAGAACTTGTGATTGGAACTGTTTGCAAAGGCTCAGCAGGTGTCTGCAGCTGCTACTGACTCCTATCCATTGCTTTTCTCAGGGCTAAGTGAGAATCAGTGCATCTGCACCCTCCACCTTTAAGTCTCATAAGGTGCAAAGAACAGAATGTCTACTTTTGTAAAAAGAAGTCTTTGGCAAATACAGTGCAACTTGAGTGAAATCTACATAAGCAAAAAGCAGCTGCCTTCAAAAAAGAATGCTGGCACAAGATCCTGTCTGTAGTTAAGGTGAGGAAATGGTCAAGGTGCACCTTGACTGCACAGGAACAAAAATCAAAAATGAGCTCCAAAGCTCTGATTCCAGACTGGTCCAAGAGTCTGTTGTCACCAAAGCAGACAGCCCAAGCCATGCCCAAGCCATGCATACCTTCAATTCTCATTCCTTCTGACTGGTGGGCTGGCACTTGCCTGCCAGTCAGACAGTGTCACAGCCCAGCTAAAAACCAGTCCTTTCTTCATGCTGCGCTAGTTCTAGTTTAGCATTCCTGAAAATGAGTCATACCTTCCACACTCAATAAACTTTAGCAGAAAACTTTTTACCCTCAAATGGTTGCAACTGAAGCTTACATATTTTAACAAAGTGACAGAAGCATAACAGAAAGCGTAGCAACAGCCTAGAAAAAGTATTTCCTGCAGAGCAGTTTCATAACAACCACAGTTTAATGTTCTGCATGACTTGTACACAAAAGGAGGAACACCAAGTTTTTCACACTACACCAGCTAAACAAAATTTAACTATCTTTCAATCATGCTGCCCGGAATTGTAACCAGTCATTTTTATAAACACAAAGAAGATTCACTACATTCAGACTTTCTGTGCTATAGAAGTGAATAAAAATCCTAACTCCCATAGGAAAACATGCACAGGACAAAGGTTACTCCACCTGCCACTTCCCTCAAGGACACAAGTCCCTGCCAATACCAGATGTAAGAGAAACCAGCCAGCTCACAGGCACGATGCTGTGTGGCAGTGACAGAGCCCTAACCAGGGGTTGCACAATTCCATGCAGGAACAGCAGAACAACTGCACCACTTCTTAAGGCTGCATAATACAGGGTGCCAAACTCAAGAGGACTTTGGAGACTTAAGACCTTATTTTGGGGGGGGAAAAAAAAAATCAAGAAAGCCAGACTACAGAGGGCATTTGTGGACAACAGGATTAGGCACTGTGGAGAAGAAGATTCCTAGAGTGACGATTGTGGAGAGAAAAACCTACAGGAGCATCAGGAACATTAGTCTGCAGTCTTTCACTGGTATCTGAAATCTCCTTTCCCAGTGCTCTCTCTCCAACCTCACTTCTGGCTGTGATGCTGCAGCAGGATTGCTGCTCCCCTGAGACAGCAAACACCAAACATGGCCATATTTCAGGGTGGGGGGGGTCATCAGCTTTCTGAGGACAGGGCTGCAGGTATTAAACTCTGTGAAATCATTTTCCTCCTATTAAATGAAGAACTAAGTGTTTTTCACTTGGCAAAGTGAAAACACGGAAGTGTTTTCTCTTTTCACTTGCTCTTACCAACACAAACTTGACCTGTCCTCCAAGGCCCAGAAGTGGATCCTCACCAGTCTGCTCCACAATCATGGAAATTTCCTGTTTACATACATCTCCATCATTGGGAAATACCCTACCAACTCATACCCACCACGGTTCTTATTCTCATTAACAGCACACAAAACCCCCTTGAACAAACAAAAAACCCCAAACCAAAGTAAAAACCCCACAAAGCTTATACATGAAATGCCAGAAAGCATGCTCCTTCCAGTTCAGCAAGCATTTTAACTCCCCTGACTACAGACATTGAAAACAAATATTCAAGTGTTTTCTCAATTATCTTGAAAAAAATAAACAAACAAGCCTGACCTTCTGTGAAATCTTGGTTTATCCTACTCTTCTAAAAAGTGAAATGCTTTCTGTCCCTTACACAAGTATCTCCCCTTAACACATGTGGCAGACTACTAAAAGGGTAAGTGCCAACATTTCAGCTAAAGCATTTCCTGTAAACAATCTCCCCAAGCAACAGAGAGCACAAATGCCATATCTGCAGCAGCAATCCAAGCTAATTGTTGCTGCTTGATTGTTTGCTAAAGTTTCAGCCCTGGAACCACCTCAGCAGGAATGCAGCCCAAGTGGTGTGCAGGATCTAAAGTCACTGAGAACATTTAAAATGACCCCACCTCCATCACTGTAATGTCTAAGCAATTTTAACAGATAATCATCAACTGTGCCATGCACAACCTCTGAAGAACCAAAGGGTTACATGTAGATAGGGAACAGAGCTTAGAAGTGCCAAGAGATGAAACCCAGACATCTGTAATTTCTGTGGTTTTGAAGGAGGAGTCAAAGTATCGTGCTGAGCAGGTCACCCCAGTCCATAGCCAGTATCTCAGAAGAAATCTTTGCTAGAGCAAAGAACAAATTCCTGTTTGAAATGTCTCTGACCAGCAGCTGATACGCTGCAAACAACCCTCCTCAAGAGTACTGTTTGACTTCAGTGAATAATTGCTAACAAATGGGACTGCAGAGAAAGTGACATGGCTTTCAGAGCATTCCATTCAGCAAGTTGAAAATAAAAATAGAATTGAGACTGTATTAATGTTTGTAACTTTTTATAGGTTTTTTATATACTATTAACTATACTAGTTAATAGTAACTTTTTTGGCCATGCTTCTAGCCCTCCAACTTCAAATTTGAGCCTAAGCACCACAGCCATAGGACTAATGCAATATAAGGGCTTTTGTCCCTTCAGCTTCTTACCTCTGTTCCTCTAAGGTCTTTGGGATAGTAAATGTCTTCAGTCATTTGAACACTTAGGCCAAAATCCACCAAAACAGCCTTAGTTGACATAAAGACAATGTTGCTTGCTAAAAGAAAAGCAGAAGTGACAACATTTAAATTTCTGGCACGCGTGGCATTTATTTTACAACACTCCTGTTTCATTCAGATGCTAGCCTGAAAAGGGAGAGAAATTAGCACAACCACTCTCTACAGCCAATATCCTTCTAGCCTGAATAGCTCTAGTAATGGTTTGGTTCAATTTTAAAGCATATCTTAAAAATCAAACTGGACTGGTTTATGTCAAAGAATCAGGTTTCGGTCATTTTCTTAGCTTAAAATAAATAAGTAAATAAATAAATAAAAAAGACTCAGAGAGAGAGAAAAAAAGGCTAAGGGTAGATGAGGAAAGTAGAAGACTGGTAGGCACTTCAGCACAGTACTGTGAAGATGTTTAATGGTTTCCAAGGTGGAGATGATGCTGTGCAGCTCTGGCTATAAACAGCACAACTGTTGCTTACCAAGAGGTTTTTCTAGGGTAACAATTTAAGTGAACACAGAAACAGAAGAGTAACCAGGGCCCGTCCACAGCAGCCACACCAGTCTCCTGCACTGGTCAGTGAGGACAGCACAACAGAGGACAGACAGTGGCTGCAAAAGCAATAGAAGACTGAGCATTTCAAACTCTCTCTGAACTGCAGCACAATCTAGGAGTTTAATTTACTTTTCTTCATAAAACTTTGCCTAAGGCACAACTTTGTACTCAGAGGCTTTACTTCTAATCAAATATTTATGAATGCAGTGCTTGGTGTGAGCCTTGAGAAATTCTTGTCTGCTGTTTCAGAAGATGTGGTAAAATGAAGTCTCGAAGTTACACAACAGAAACACATTTTCTCTTACAGGAAACTGTGGGCCATTTTCCATCTTAACAGTGCCTACCATGACCATCCAGTGGGAGGGCAGACCTGATTTCAGCAGTACTGATTCCTGCAGCAATGCTTCACACAGCTGCTTCCTTACCAGTGCTATATACTACGTAGATCTGTAATTTTGGGGATAATTTTGAAGATATGAATGTTAGACACCCTGTAATGGATAGTGCAAGGGGCCACACTGCCACAGTGAAGCAGGATCTGCTGCCTGCCTGGGATTGTACCCAGCCCCAGCTGCAGCTGGTTTTAGACTGAAGCTCTCCCCACCAAACAGCCTCATGGTTTAACTGCTCTCAAACCAAGGGTTAAAATGGGTGGCAGCACTGAACACCTCCCAAGAACCAGAATGTCCTCCTCCCCTTTTCATCTCAATAAAATCCTCATCTCCTTCTGTATCAGCAGGACAGACTCAATTGCAGCTCAACAGAAGCAGACAGAGGGAGGAAGAAATCAGAGGTGTTGGGAAATAGCCTTTTCTATTGATTCCACCTGGGGAGGGAAAACACACATTGCTCCCTGCATGGAGGTTGCCTTTCCAGGCACTGGGCATGGCTCCATCTCAGGCCTGGACTACCCAGCTCACTCCTGGTGCCAAACAGGAAGGAGCATGGTCAGGGCTCACCCCTGGCACCTCTGGGCAACCACATCTGTCCCAGGCAACCTCTGCCTCATCACCTGCCCTGCATCCACCAACCCAGGCAAAGGCTGGAAAAACACTCATATCCACTGCATTCACAACGGGCTGGTTCTCCTATTCACTATCTAGATGCAGTAGGCTTTGGGCTGATTTGGTTTTTAGATCTTTTAATTAATGTCACTGTTACTGCCAATTAAAATAAACCCATAGGACAGATCCTTACTACAAGTGAGAAAAACAATTAAGGGAAAAAACAAGCAGCTTTGCAGTTGTCAGAATCTCAAAAGCTTACATCTAAAGTACTGACCCATACTAAATTAAAAAAATCCCAAAAGACCAAAAATGCAAAACTGAGATAAAAATTTAGCAATTCCTAATAATCATCTTCTGTGAACTACTGTAATGTTTCAGTCTAAATATTTCTATTTTAAACCCTCAAGTTTAGCTAAATAAGCTCACAGAGATGCATCTATCTGTGGGCCAAGGTGGTACTGGAAGAAACAACATTTAATACTGATTTAAATGCAACACATTAAAATTGAATTTTAAAGCAATTTAATACTAGTGCATTTAATTTAAACTTAAAATCAATATGTTTGATTATTTATACATGTTAATATTAAGATTTGCTGTAATTGTTGAAAGTAAAAAAACCAGAACAAATGATGTGTTTACTTCCAAAGTATCTCAAACTGAGGAACACCTGTGTAGAAATGTAAAACCTAGAAGGTGCAGGTTGAAGGTGAGCATGGAAACATTCAGGATGAATTTATATTGAAAGCAGGAAACTTCTGGCTGAACACAGACTGATAATTTCACCCTTTAGGTTTTTATTTAAATTGAGTTGCTCATGAATGGCATAGGATCTATGACTTTCTAATTATCTTCTCTGCTGGGGTGAATTAATAAATAGTGTAAGTAACTATTATCTCCAGAACCTGACCCTGCCATTTGTTAAGCATTATGCATCCCTCCCACTCACAGATGTAAGGCTAGGTGCCTCAGCTTAGTCCCAGGCACTCCACCAGGGCCCCAGCCCAGCCTGGACCAGAAAATACCCTAAGGAATCACACAAACGTACGTTTGATATCATGGTGGATAATCCTCTTGGAGTGGAGAAAGTCAAGTCCTTTCAGAATATGCTTTGTCACCCAAATTATTTCAAACTCTCTCATAGGACCACAACTCTCCAGCTTTTCCATGACAGATCCTCCCTCTCCAGCTTCCATAAAGAGATGGATCGTCTCATCCCACAAAATAGCGCCGTATAATTCAGCAATGTTTTCATGACGGAAACATGCCTGTATTTCAACATCTGATGGTTTGAACTGTTCCACTGGCACCTAGGACATTGAAACAAAACCAGAGAAAAGCAGCTCAATAAGCAAGATATCCATATGGACACTAATTATCCTATAGATTAACATAAAAGAAGGAAGTACAGCACTCGTATACACTTGTTAAAATACTGAGCTTTACTTTGCTCCTGTAACTTTTCTTCCTTGGCAGTTGAGAGACATCCTGTTAAAAGTTGAGAGATATTTTGGAATCATGCCTAAATAAAAAGTGCAATCTTCCAGAAAAAGCAATGTAGCAAGAGTTATTCCTGTCACAATCCAGTGATTACGCAAAAGCTTTATGCAAACTTCCTGGTGAAGGAGATAAAATTCCCACTGCTTTTTCCATTAGCTTTGTGCACTCATCTGCACTACCAGGACTACACACCCACCTGACAGGTGGATCAGTGCTTGCAGTGCTCAGGACCATTACTGACCTTAATTCACTCCTTATCAGCACTGGTTTATGGCTTACAAGAAATGAAGCCTGCTTTGAAGGCAGCGCCAGCAGCACCGTATTTCTTTAAAAAGTACTGACGACAGATTGCTGAGACAATAAAAGCAGTGTTTGCTTACACACAGGAAAGCTACTAACTACTGCTCTTTTTCATTTTCTTCCCTTGGACTCGTGCCTGTGAACCAAATAAGAGGCTGATATTTTTATTTCAGTGAGAAATACTGTTTGTATTTTCAGAAACAGTAGGATACTTTATTTCTGCAGTGGGTTATGCAGGAGCAGCTAACAAAATCTGTCCCCATGTGGACACAAGGCTGGCTGCAAGGGATGCACATACAGCTGCCTTCCCAGCTCTTTCACACACAGAATTAATATAGGTACTTATTCATGAGCCGGGGGATCTAGAGCAATGTCCCAGCTGAGCTTTTACTGGCCCTGAATATTTACTGCTCAATTCAGAATAGTATGTTAAAAGGCATAGCTGAAAGAAAATGTTGGCTTGCATAAAAGTAGGGCAGTGCTCAGCAGTTCTCTTGAGAGATCTCACAACTCTGTCAGTGCCCAAAACACAGTAAGAGTTGCACATACTGAGTTCTCAGGGACTTTAATGGCACTGGAGTAAAGAAAACTAAAGTCTGAGCACCTCAGTTAAAGGACAAGAGCCTAAAACCATCTGCAGCTGCAGGGTTTTGCTACCACTTTCAGCAGGGACATGATCTCACACTGGTATTTTACCACAGTGAGTACAGCAGGACAAGTAGAAAATCCACTCTGCACCACAGCCCATATGCCAGTTACACACACTTCCAGATACTTTCAAAATGCTGAGACATTTGCAGCTTCACAGCCAAAAAATTTAAACAAACTAACAGAAGTGTGCATTTTTCCCACCTTGTTTAGGCCAACATAACCAAGATGATCATCAGCCAACAGAGGAACTTGATGCAGACATATTTGAAAATATACTGTAAGTAGTATGTCATACAATATTTGCTCAGAGATAAAACTGCTGAACTAACATACCAGTTTGCATGCCATTCGTTTCTTGGTTTCTCTGTCTTGGGCTAAGTACACTTTCCCAAAAGCTCCCCGAGGAATAAAATCAGAACCAATGTTTCTGTAAGTCAACTTCCATGGAAACAGGAGCACATCTGAGTCAATTTGATAGCGCCCATTCTTGGGTGTGATCTGTGGAGTTAAATAAATAATAAAAAAATCACAGTGAAGTTAAAACTACTTCAAATCTCATTAATTTTATACATATAGTGGAATAAAACTGTATCACTTATGGGTATGATGCACATGATCTGCTTAGCAGTCTTTATTTAGAAACACCAAATGGGAACAGCATGTGAGGCGTGGCATTCATTCACAGCCCAGGCATCCACGTTTCTCTCCAGTGACTAACTTACGAAGTGTAAGTTGCAATTAATTGTCTTGAAACAACAACAACAGCAGCTGGGTTAATGAAATTACCCATCTCTTGTTATTAGATTTACCTGCACATGTTTGTCCTTCCTGTAATCTGTTAACTTGCTATGCCACATACCTGTTACTCAGGTTATCTATGAGCAAGAGTTTCAGCATTTCCTAAGATCACATGTACTGCTAGGGGTTTGATTTTCCATCTTGTATTGGAGTTTCTCCTGCTTAGTAAAAGGTCAAAGAAGTCTGCCATGATTCTACCAGCCACTTTCCTCTAGTTTTATACCCTAGTTTAAAAAAGAAGAGTGGGAGTAACATTGTCTGCTCTAGGTGGGCAATGCTGGGAGCTTTGGTTCTTCTGTATCACCAACTAGGCGAGGAGGGGATTCAGGGCACCTAAGTCAGTATCATGTCCTAAATCTTTCTCTGAAACAGCTCCCTCCCTCTGCACGTGACACAGAGAGACCAAATGCCTAACTACAGCCATGTGAGTACTGCTTGATCTCTGATGTTGCTTCTTCAGTCTCTCAGCTACAAAATTCATTAATCTCCTTATCAAGATTCTTGAAGAGATGTAAAATCACGTCAAGGATTTTTATTATTTCATGCCTGTCACAGGACCTCAAATACTCAGCTCTTCAGCTACCCTTTTTAAGATAATAGCATATCAGGAAGATTATTTGGTTTAGATTTCTATTTAAGATGTAACATATAATCTTTCATTTTTAATCTACCCTCATGTTTTTCAATTAGGAAAGTACCTTCTTGACTGCTAAAATTGTCATTTGTGATTTGTACCTACATGAAATAAATTAATTCTTTCTAAATCGGGGGAGGATAAGTTCTTAACCTTTGACCAAGGGGGCACGAGGGACTGTCCTTTAATAAAAAGTATTCTGCTTGGGATAGAGAGAACAAGCCTTCCCTCTACTGATTAGAGCCAGGGTAAAGCAATCCGTACATGTCTAACAATCTGTACATCTTGCTGGCCTACTGCATTTCAAAGGGTTGAGACTAATCCACATGGGGTACACCTTATCCTGGAAAGGAAGAGAGGCTGAGCAGAGTTGATTTACAGAGCAAGACAGCAACGACCACCATACTATTCATGTTTTCAGGAGGCTTTTAGGACTCATTCCTAGCCTGACCCTGTGAACATCTGCCTGTGGCTGCAATAGATCTTTCAGTTCAGTTTTAACTGAAAGAAATCCAGCTTGTGCACTTCAAGACCGTTTCTGATGCAAGTCGCAGTGCAGTCAGTGAGGGTCACCAGGCAATCAGAAACACTCCTGATCCTAACCAAAATGCTGTAGATATTTACAGAGCAGATTTCAGCAGCCTCTACTGAAACACATGCACAGGTAATGCCTCCAACCCTCAGTTGCATAATGGGATCATGTGCACCTAATAGTACTTGGTTCACGCCAGCTGTATGCATCTATAGAAACAATATACAAGCAAAACAACCATGAGTACGTAGAACAGCGTCTACCCTAAGTATAGGAAACATTCAATATTACTAAGTGTCATTTCAATGTTACAGAGTTGAAAAGTGATTGTTTTGCAATACTGTGATGCCCCCTCCAAATCAGAATAAAGCAATTCCCTGGGATATTTCACACCTGAGTAACCAGTAAGCCTCAAGCAACCAGTGTTCACATATAAAATACATTACATACAAGATATTTAAGATGATAGATGTAGAGCATCTTAAAAAAATACAGCAGCAGCACCAACATATATGAATAGAATTCCATTGCAACACTGAGTGTTTCCAGAACAACTGATCTCAAACAAAAGTTAAATGACACTAATATCCAGAGATGCTTGTAGAACACAAACAATTTTAGGGAAAAAATGAACATCTCAAAACAAGACATCTATACTTGAATTTAGCAGTGTGAGATATTACATAATGTTGTAACTCTTAAAATCACGCTTGATAGTATGTGCTTTTTCTCCTTACATTACTACTATTGACATTTTGTGCATGTAGAGTGAATTTAGGAACTATATCATTAGATCCTAGATCTTTATTTTTGGGAGTTTGCATAATGAACATTTTACTGCATGAACACAAGGCATTACAAGACTCTTACTGTCTCCCAGACCTGTAAACCATCATAATTCATAGAATCATAGATAGGCTTTGGTTGGAAGGGATCTTAGGGATCATCTAGTTGCAATTCCCATACTATGGGAAGGGATGTCACCCCCTAAGTCAGGTTGCTCAGGGCCCCATCCAACCTGGCCTTGAACACTTCCAGAGATGGGGCATCCACAATTTCTCTGTACAATCTGTTCCAGTGCCTTACTACCCTCAGAGTAAAGAAATCTCTACTGCTTTAGTTTAAAATCATTCCTCCTTGTCCTATCCCTACATGCCTGTCTAAAAAGTCACTCTCTCTCTTTTTTATACAAGTTGTGGATTTTATAAGCCCCGTTTAAGTACTGAAAGGACAAAATGAGTTGTTTTTTGACTGCTTGTCTCAAGTTGTATTCAATACTGGGAAATGTTTTACAGCCTCCAGAGATACCAGGAGATAACAGAATGGATCCTTCTGAACAACAGACCTTTCTCCATAGCTGCCTGAGGCTGCAGGGGCTAGGCTTGATAGCCTCATCAGAGACCCCTTCCGGCCTCAGGGTTGCACAGGAAACCACAGCCTGTTACTCCTGGAACTGATCTTTACTTAGAATCATTAAAAACTTCTAATTCCTAACGTCTATGAAATGCCAAGTAAAAGGTAAACCAACGTACCATATTTAAGAGGATTCCAGATTCCTGTTGTCTGCATCCTTTAAATTGTTTTGCAGTGTTAGACACCTGATTTGCAAAAGCAAGCAGGTCTTCCACAGTCCCATATTTGACGGAGGACATAAAAGAGACCTCCCTTTCACAAAACAGTAATGATTCTGCACGTTCATCATTTTGATTTGCCTCTTCACACATTGTAATTAAGCTGTCTTCATAGACTGCAATGTCTTCACCTGGATAATGGTTTTCCATGATGGCTATCACCTCAGACATATCTAGATCAGCTAGCAACAAGTCAATCTCTTCTTTGCTATCACTACCCGTGCTCATATACTCCATCACTGTCCACTTTGCAAAATCACTCCTGGAAAAAAAAGAAGCAAACTTGAAAACACTTTTCACCTAAATTTGTTTTAGCAAAGTAAGAATGAAAAGGAGTTATCAGAGTGATCAACAGCTCATTATTATACAGTTAGATTTAAAATTAATAGCTTGTATTATGAAGAAAATCATAATCAGTATCCTGGGTGAAGATAAAATGGAGAAATATTTGCCAGTGAAATTTATGTAGAAGTTATTAGTTAACCTTCCCTGTCATTGGTTCTTGGAATTTATTATGATAAAGCATTTTCTTAGAGGAACAGGTACAGTAAGAATGCACCACTGTGATAGATACGCAAAAATGAAGGAGCACCCTCAATACAAACAAAGGGATTCACTGTTTGGAAAAGAATGACAAAGAGAGATATTAACATTCTCAATTAGTTTATGTCTAATTTTTTATTGACAACTTATGTGGTGTATCCAGAAAGAAAGAAAGGTGACAAAGCAAGGTCGTTCCTTGTAATAGTAACAGGCATCTGTTAGTATCATTGCACACAGCACAACTGTCACCACCTGAGACACAAAATCCCTATTTTTTTTGCAAATAACTAGTCAGATCACTAGAACTGAAATTTTCACCCTGACTTTCAGAAGAAAGTCAGAAACTGAGCTATCATAAAATCAATGAGCTTTTGAAGTGGTTTCCAGCAGTTTCTTCTGCCCCCACTAATCCTAACAATAACTTTTTAGGTTATTGCAACTATTTTGCTGGAATGGATTTACAGCAAGCTGGGTTCAACTTCCCAAAAAGTCCCTTTCTATTCCAGAGAGTTACATGTTCAAGCTAAAAACATATGCAGGGTCAGTCATTAAAATACTGACACAAATAGTTTCCAACACATAAATGTCTAGAGCACTTACCTTGTATTTAACCTGATTACATCACTCAAAACCATTTAAAAACGTCTCAACAGAATCCCTGAAGTCATCATGGTTTTCTGAACCCGTATTTACCACTGATGATAATTCTGCAGTGTTCTGTGGCAATCTATTAAAAAAAGCAAAACAAATAAAGCCATTGCATACCAGCTCAAGCAGAAGGACTGGTTTGTACTCATATAGATCATTTGCTTCATGGAAAGAAGAGCTAGTAATCACAAGGCTGAGATATCAGGGGATTTTTCTGCAGAAAAAGATGACAACTCAATAAAGAATCAAGCTGCTGTATCATCCAGATTTCCAAGTAGTAGTGAAAAATAGTTTTTCCATGGTTAGGTCCCGAGTTTTATTTTGTTTGTCTCATGCTTGCTTAAGCAAAGAGTAGGACCTCCTTTTCGTTTAGCAGAACTGACTAGAGCATGCCCTCTTTAGAGAGCTCTCATTTCCCTCTTTCATAATCCACTGCACCATCTATTTTGGGCAAAAGATAACGACCAAGCAAAAATACGCTTTAAAAATTTTTAAAAGAAAAAAGAAAAGCAGCAAACAAAACCTTATCTCAAGGACAAGCAGCAGACTCGGTCCCCTGAGGCCATGGAGCAATGCATTTACCCAGGTACAGTTTCTGGTTATGATCACTATCTTTCTTACCCTCACCACAAGGACGTGGAAGCTCTGTGGCACAGAAGCTCTGTGGCACGTATTTCTCATGGGTTAGAGTATTTACGTCAGCTCTAATGAGAAGAAAACCAAGTAAAATGACGTGTCTGAGTTGGCAAAGAAGTCAGACCACGTGCTGAGAATTCAAAAGGCAGGACAGGACAGCAGATGCAGCATCAGAAAAGGCAAACAGAGTGCCTGTTCCTTTTCAAACTCAGACCCAAATCCTGTGAGTGACGGTGGCAGAGCAGTACGGTGCGTCCCGTTCCCCCACGACCGGCACAGTGACTTTCACCAGCACCCTATACCAGTTCACCCAGCCCTAGTCAACCCACACCCCCAGTATGAGGGCAGCCAGGTTGGAAAATTTGTGGTCACTAGCACTACTCGATCGGGGAGGCCCCGGGCTTTGTACCCTAGGTGTTCAGAGGTCACAAAAAGGAAAAGATGCTGTGGGTGTTTTCTAGCCCCTATCACTCCAACTTCCTGCTCCATGACCAAGCTATAGGCTGTTAACAAAGCCTGAACGTGGTTACTTTTTAATATAAATGAGATTTCTACTTTTCCCCAGAGCAGGACTTCTATTTGTTGCTTTTTTTTTTTTGTGCTGAATTAGTGGGGTTCAAAAGATAAGAAACAGTGCTGTCATAAGAGGAACTGCGAGACCTCATGTGTAAAGTCAGGTAAAGTTACAAACTAGTCCTGAGGGACTTTCTGAAGAAAAAACATGAGCCTCTAGATGCTCTGGTCTTTTGTGGATAAAGACAAATATGTACCACAGTTAAACGAATTTACTCTCTGACAGCATTTTCATGCACAAAGCATCTGTACAGATTAGACCAAATGTAGATTTCTGGAGGTGCCAGCTCTAATCTGTTCCTCAAAATGTTCCCAAACTAGAGCACAATACCAATAATACTCTTGGCAGTTTCACTACTACCCAAAAAGCTCTGAATAACACGAAGAAGTGACTATAACCTGCATATTCTCAGTTCTGTGCTTTTAGTGCTTGAGAAAAGCTGCAAATCCTTCACCATTACAGCTACCTGAAAGGAAGAGGTAGTGAGGTGAGAGTTGGTCTCTTATCTCAAATAACAAGTGATCAGACAAGGGGAAATGGCCTCAAGTCGTGCCAGGAGAGGTTTACATTGGATAGTAAAAAAAATTTCCTCATTGAAAGAGTTGCCAAGCACTGGAACAGGCTGCCCAGGGAAGCCATCCCAGGGGGGATTTAAAAGACATACATATAGATGTGACATTTAGGGACATGGTTAAGTGCTGGGCTTGGTAGTGCTGGGTTGGACTCGATAATTTTACAGGTCTTTTCCAACCTAAACGATGTAATGATTTTATTTTTCCCTGAATCTAGCAAATTCTAAGCACTAAATGTTTACACAATAAAAGCAGTGTCTAGACTACAAAAATTGATTTTTTTAATTATGCAGCAATTTAGTATTATATTTCTCCTACAGGCAAAAAAAAAAAAAGTCCATTTTCCAATGTGGAATTCACTCTTCCTATTTATCCCTAAAATCCTGTACTACTCTCAGTGGTGGGCACTCATGTAGTATTCTAAATCATCCTATATAGGTTCATGAAGAAATTAAATCAGTAAGTGTGCTTTACTTAGATTCACAGGTAAAAAAACTTGCAGTGGAAAAATAAAACTGCATGCAAGCACTTAAGTCAGTTGCTAAAGCACAAGACTCTTTCTCTAGTTTTGCCAATATTTCAACATCATCACATGAGTAATTTGCAAGCCAAAGGTTTATTTCCCTATTCTCTGCGTAGCTTTTCAACCCCTTTTTCCTAAGAAGTGTGCTGCCAGAGACCATCCTTATATCCATCATATTAAATAAGAGTAGCTGGATACCCGACGTCTGAGCCCCTGTGGGACTTTTTGTGTGTCAAGGATCAACAATGGAAAAAATTGAACAAAATCTACAATAAAAATAAAATTAAAAACCCAAAAACACACAGACAAAAAACCTCAACACTTCTCCAAAAAAAAAAGCTAGCCACAAACTTCACAGACCGGCTCAACACAATGACACACCATAATAAAGATCTCTTCTGCTGCTTTTAGAGAATAATTTTCTGGTCTGACAAGTGACCGCCCACTAGAAATGAAAAAAAAGTCCCTATTTACTTTTTAAGAAAACTTATCGACAGACCTTGAAAAACACAATCCCTCCGAAAAAAACTTCTCCTGTTAAGGAAAAAAAAATATATCAACAATTTCAAATGCCACAACACTTCACATAGTCACTTGGAACAAGAAAATCCGCGACCCTCCCAGCGTTGGCAGCAGCAGAGCCCCAGCCCCAGCCCCTTCTTGCCCTGCATCCCCGGGGACAGCGCAGGTGCCGCAGCCCCGGCAGCTCCCGCGGCACCGACGCCGCTCGGGGAGCCGAGGGCAGCCGAGGACCTGCCAGCGACAGCGCTG